>OY740767.1:105539485-106139485 GCA_963513935.1 Aphrophora alni | reverse complement strand
GTTGCACAAATAACTATTTCACTTTAAATGTTTCTTTTCTCCTAGCAGCATAATTAGAACTATTTTTAACAATTAATCTTGCTTAAACAATATAAATATATTTTTTCGGAAACTAAAATCAAAGATAACTTTTATAAGGGACCGCCAGTGTAGGAACAGATTGGAAGTTGCTGTTATGGATTGCGCTACGCATACTACTTGAGTCCATTCATAAATCGACAGTGGCGGCACGTGGGAGGGAGTGTTAAGAAGAGGTGGGGAGGCTGTACACTGGCTATCGACGCTTCCTGGTGTTTCTCTTTGTGATAAACACCGACCACCTTTAAGTTGAGATGAATTCGTGTGGCGATGATGCGTCAACATATTAACGGGAGATTTTTAATAAGAGATTTTCTCAGAGGATATTCCAAATAATATAATGTGTTTTACGGAAATCTCTAAGTAAGCATATTCAGTTGATTTCGATTGGTCGTCATTTTACTACCTACATTTTGTTTTTAATATCTTCTAAGAACCAGCTGTGAGATTTTAAGAAAGCATTATTAGTTTTGACTTCTCTTCTAATGAAGGGTAGTAATTATTATGTGTTTATTAATTATGCCTAATTTTTGTATGTTACAAGAGAAATAATTTAACAACCAGATAAATAAAAAAACAAGTAAAATTCGTTTTTATCTCCCTTTCCCCCTTCCACGTTTTTTTATGTCGTGTTTTTTCTCGAATATAGCTGTTTTGTTGTCACCCTAACCCAAAAAAGTGGTTTTTGGGATGATTCTTGCTTGTTATCTACCATAAAACAAAAATATTTTCGGCTTCTATTTTTCGATTTTCAATAACAAACAAACCAAATCTAGCTCACAACTAGATGTCTTGGTGTAAAGGGTGCGCAATACCCGGAAATAAAGTAATCCATGCAGGTCTTTGAAATCTTACCATTTTCTCGTCTAATTTCTTAAAATCTGTTCATAAACATCCAAGTAGACCTACTATTGAAAATGGTATTCCTCTTTTTCCTTAATTTTCAGATTATGTTTTTAGTAGCCTTATTGACTGCTGTCTGCATTAAGCAGTGGCCTAGTCTCTGTTAGTTCAGTGGCAATGAATGCTGCATTCAGATACTTAGTGCTATTTGTATGAAGTATTGGTCTAGCCTCTTTTAGTTCAGTAGCATTGAATGCTGCATTTAGATACTTAGTGCTATTTGTATGAAGTATTGGTCTAGCCTCTTTTAGTTCAGTAGCATTGAATGCTGCATTTAGATACTTAGTGCTATTTGTATGAAGTATTGGTCTAGGCTCTTTTAGTTCAGTAGCAATGAATGCTGCATTCAGATACTTAGTGCTATTTGTATGAAGTATTGGTCTAGCCTCTTTTAGTTCAGTGGCAATGAATGCTGCAATCAGATACTTAGTGCTGTTTGTATGAAGTATTGGTCTAGCCTCTTTTAGTTCAGTGGCAATGAATGCTGCAATCAGATACTTAGTGCTATTTGCATGAAGTATTGGTCTAGCCTCTTTTAGTTCAGTGGCAATGAATGCTGCATTCAGATACTTAGTGCTATTTGTATGAAGTATTGGTCTAGCCTCTTTTAGTTCAGTGGCAATGAATGCTGCAATCAGATACTTAGTGCTATTTGTATGAAGTATTGGTCTAGCCTCTTTTAGTTCAGTGGCAATGAATGCTGCATTCAGATACTTAGTGCTATTTGCATGAAGTATTGGTCTAGCCTCTTTTAGTTCAGTGGCAATGAATGCTGCAATCAGATACTTAGTGCTATTTGTATGAAGTATTGGTCTAGCCTCTTTTAGTTCAGTGGCAATGAATGCTGCATTCAGATACTTAGTGCTATTTGTATGAAGTATTGGTCTAGCCTATTTTAGTTCAGTGGCAATGAATGCTACATTCAGATACTTAGTATTATTTGTATGAAGTATTGGTCTAGCCTCTTTTAGTTCAGTGGCAATGAATGCTGCATTCAGATACTTAGTGCTATTTGTATGAAGTATTGGTCTAGCCTCTTTTAGTTCAGTGGCAATGAATGCTGCATTCAGATACTTAGTGCTATTTGTATGAAGTATTGGTCTAGCCTCTTTTAGTTCAGTGGCATTGAATGCTGCATTCAGATACTTAGTGCTATTTGTATGAAGTATTGGTCTAGCCTCTTTTAGTTCAGTGGCAATGAATGCTGCATTCAGATACTTAGTGCTATTTGTATGAAGTATTGGTCTAGCCTCTTTTAGTTCAGTGGCATTGAATGCTGCATTCAGATACTTAGTGCTATTTGTATGAAGTATTGGTCTAGCCTCTTTTAGTTCAGTGGCAATGAATGCTGCATTCAGATACTTAGTGCTATTTGTATGAAGTATTGGTCTAGCCTCTTTTAGTTCAGTGGCAATGAAAGCTGCATTCAGATACTTAGTGCTATTTGTATGAAGTATTGGTCTAGCCTCTTTTAGTTCAGTGGCAATGAATGCTGCATTCAGATACTTAGTGCTATTTGTATGAAGTATTGGTCTAGCCTCTTTTAGTTCAGTGGCAATGAATGCTGCATTCAGATACTTAGTGCTATTTGTATGAAGTATTGGTCTAGCCTCTTTTAGTTCAGTGGCAATGAAAGCTGCATTCAGATACTTAGTGCTATTTGTATGAAGTATTGGTCTAGCCTCTTTTAGTTCAGTGGCAATGAATGCTGCATTCAGATACTTAGTGCTATTTGTATGAAGTATTGGTCTAGCCTCTTTTAGTTCAGTGGCATTGAATGCTGCATTCAGATACTTAGTGCTATTTGTATGAAGTATTGGTCTAGCCTCTTTTAGTTCAGTGGCAATGAATGCTGCATTCAGATACTTAGTGCTATTTGTATGAAGTATTGGTCTAGCCTCTTTTAGTTCAGTGGCATTGAATGCTGCATTCAGATACTTAGTGCTATTTGTATGAAGTATTGGTCTAGCCTCTTTTAGTTCAGTGGCAATGAATGCTGCATTCAGATACTTAGTGCTATTTGTATGAAGTATTGGTCTAGCCTCTTTTAGTTCAGTGGCAATGAAAGCTGCATTCAGATACTTAGTGCTATTTGTATGAAGTATTGGTCTAGCCTCTTTTAGTTCAGTGGCAATGAATGCTGCATTCAGATACTTAGTGCTATTTGTATGAAGTATTGGTCTAGCCTCTTTTAGTTCAGTGGCAATGAAAGCTGCATTCAGATACTTAGTGCTATTTGTATGAAGTATTGGTCTAGCCTCTTAGTTCAATCCCAATATATATGTCATGGAGATATTTTTTTGCAATAAGGATTGTCCTAGTTTAGTTCAATTACAATAAATATATAATAGGCTACATATATTTGCTTCTATATACTCGAAACATTGGTCCAGCTCTTTATATTTCAGTTTCAATGAATGCTAGATCCATCTGTTGTTATCTACTTTACATTAGTCTAGTTTATTTTAGTTCAGTGTGACAATGAATACTTAATGGAGATGTTTACTGCTAACTACATGACGCATTGGCCTAGCCCCGTTTAGTTCAGTAGAACAAAGTTCGTTCACGTGTAAACAACTTAAGATGGTTTTATTAAAAATAGAATTTTTATATGGTAATTTGAATGTTTCCGTCATTGAATATTCTTAAAATGTTGGTAATTTCAAATGTATACGTTTAAGTAATTAGCCTACATGGCATCAATGTGGTGTAGATTACTGAAGCTCCTTCACACAGTCACGACAAAATCAAACAATAACAAACGAGTAGAAAAGATCAGTTAAAGCGTGACAAAGCAGGGAACAGTTTCATAAAATAATAACGTCAGCTTTCATTAAACTATCATAACTAAAAGCAAAATTCGTTCTTTATAATAACTAGCTATTTCTACTTTACTCTTCACATGCAGATTATGATAAAATACAATGTTAATGTGTATAATTTATGTTCGGGATATGATCTCGTTAATACGGTAATTATATATATAAAGCTACAAACAGTAAATAGGTGTGAAACATTCAGTGCGGAAACAATTGTCTAAGTAGGAAGTAGAGCGGAATACTCTAATTAACACTGATCATCAAATAGGCCTATAAAAACATTTCCTTCTAGGGAACAAGTTTTGCGCTGAAAGCTTCTTCATTTACAAACTTTTCCGTGGGAAAAAAACTTCGGCGCGATTTTTTTTAGAAATACTCTAGGTTATAGCATCGAGTATTTTGTTTGTTTCGGATCGATCTTCTGGAACGCTCAAAAGTTACGATCTTGTCCTAACAAGGCTAGATTCTCTTGGAAATTAAAAATGTTACATGTTGACCCACCATCTTAAAAAGTGTGGAACTAGAATAATTGATAACGAAACTTGGTTACGTAAGCGGGAATGTAAACTCAAGTTGAGGCCACACATCCGATGAAATGGAGGGCCAAAGATTTATTTATATGATCATACATAACCTAAAATAAAATAATGGTTTTTTAAAATTTTCTACTAGTTTTACATATTAGCCTATCCTTTATTAAACGTATAGTAGAAGCTAAACATAATTAGTTTTTTAACCTCCAAACTTCAACTAACCAAAGAAAAACACTGAAGTCAGTTCAGATTCAGTCAAATCGGATTAACGGTTTAAGAGCTATGGTAGTGCACACAATGGGACGGACAGATTAAACCACTCTTTCTGCTAAGAACACTAATGTGTAGGTTAGATGATTTTGTTTTGACTTCAATTACTATCCATTACACTTTTAGTTACATTTATGTGAAAGTACAATTTTATACGTCTAACAATTGAGTAAAATATTATAGGCTAGTACAAAGCTGTTTCTTAACTAAAAAAAATTATTTCATCTCCCTGTCTTTAAAAAATATGTTTTTTATTCTAATAGTATAATAAACTCATTGAGAAAGTTGCACCCCAATATAGACAATGTGTTACGCCACCCTATCTCTCTCCCTACTTCCCCTCTAGCTCAATGTATTTCTTTTTCTCTCTCTTTTCTTTCGGAATTCTATTGTCTACATCAGTCCAATATCAAACAACCCTTAGGCAAAGGAACGTTCTCTATCTCTTGCTCTGTCAGATACATACATTATTTAGACGGTAAAGAAAGAGAGAAGACTACTGATTAAACTTGTAAGCTCTACATTGAAGGGGAGAGAGGGACTACAAAATGATGTGTTGTGCGCATGATAAAATTGCGTGGCTCACAGTGTTGTCGGATTGTACAGTGTGTTCTCCAATGCCTCGTTCCGCTTGGGCGCTGGTATTGCACGATCTGACAACACTGTTTTCTACACTCTACCTACTTTATGGAACGGAGCAAATTAATTACAAAAGATCTTTCCCCTCTCTTTCTCGCTTACCTTATACAGGAGTATTAATGAGGGGTATCCTCACGTAAAAAAAAAATTCAAACTAAAAACATTGTGTCTTTATATTAGCAGTAAAGCGATATATGTTCCCCTGGACATTTCATATCGATTTTATAAGCAACCTGTTGAATGTTAATTCTTATCAAGGAACTCGAGTAAACTACAAGTCTAATAAATATATGGACAGTATTTATAAAATTAATAATTATAGTTTCGTTGAATTGATACTGTGTGTTTCACCATTATTTTAATTGTAGTATTATATTTCCCCCTTCAGGTTTTCACCGTTCTCTGTAAGATTTTTGTTTTGTATAATAATGATAGCCTACTGATACTGATAATTACAACTTGGTTGTTGAAACGTTGTTCTTATTGGAGTGTTTCATTAGTTTGTTATTTCAAACTTTCGATCATTATATTTTTTTAGTAGTAGGCTCTATTTGTTTTGTTTTAGGATCGGATAAATGGTTTTCAAAATGTAATAAATATAGTCTATCGATTAGATTTTTTTTTAAATCCTATTTATTTCAACTAGTCGACGTTTTAACCACTAAGGCGACATCCTTATTTTTATATAAACAGTCTCTGAATGTGTAAAGTTTTAAACTACTAATATAGATGACTAATTAATAAGATGAAAAGTATAAATCTTTTTTGGAGATATGCCAACTTTTTAAAATGAATAAGGAGGAAGTGTTTTGGTGTCGAATTGCAACTGTGGGAATTTCCAGGTTGCCAAACATATGTATCGCTTCGTATGATTCGGTTGAGTTGTTCTTGAACTTAAAGCGATAGTGGGGTCAACAAGGACAAAATGTAAATACAGGCTTCTTACTAATGCATAAATATATCTTATAACCCCTCGTTTAAGGGCGTGACCTCCCGCAATCAGGAACTTTATCTTGAACTACATTCAAGTAAACAACTTACTAAAGTCGTCTCTTGGCATTAAAGGATTCGGCGAAGTTGTCATCTTCTACGCTGCAAAGAAAAGATGTGATAGTAGGCTAGTCCTCGTATTGAAAATGATTTTTTCATAATTCTGTTGATATTTTAAAGTAGGCCTAATGCCTATTTATTTAAACTCTCCATATCTTCTAAGAAATCAACGAATAATAGGGTCCAAAATTTAATTATCTATTTAATTAGGGCCTACCAACGTTATATCATAAAAAAACTAAGTTATTACCAAAATTATAAGTTGGAACCCTGACTTCCCAAATGAAATCTACATTCTCACACTAAGTGGCCTGTCTCTATACAGCTTCAAAGGCTGAACTAAGACTGGTGCAATGGACGCAAATCAAACGAGGCAACTGTAAATCGCCAAGAGAAAAAGTAAATAATTAAGAGATACAGTAACCTGTAGGGGAAAATAGAGGTTATGTACCATGTGCCGCATACCAATTTTTGTATTGAGCGTATTACCAAATAAAAAAACATACATTACCACAAGAAACCATAGAGTTTTAATCAAGACCATATTTCAATGAGCATAAACCACTTTCAGTGCCACTTTATATACACAAACATTCTCATTCTCCTATCGCCAAAACCAAATAAAAACCAACTAAACGAGCAAACGGTATTGGTCCAATTAATCTTTATATTTCACTGAAATCTGTAGAGCTGATATTGGAAAATTACATCTTTCATAACAGCGCTGAGGCTAGTTTTTGGAGGTTTTACCGATAATTTAGGAACCGCCTTTTTTTGAAGATATGGCGACAAATAGGTTTTGTTAAGGTTCTTAGATGCTACTCTTTAGCAAAATATGTAGTTTTTTTTCTAATGCGGCTACCCACAAATAGGCTATTGGAGTTAAAAATATGCCTACATACCAAATTTAATTAAAATCCGTCCACACATTTGGGCTGTGGAACAGATTCCAGAGAGACGGACATCTCTCCAAAAATTAATTTTTTGAACTCATGGATCAAAACGGATAATAGGGGTACGTAAATCCCATATATTTGATTATATAGGCTAAATCGATATTTTCGAGCCATCACATAATTTGTTCTACATGTCTACTGCGTAGGCTACATGTGAGAAAATAATAAAAACTGCAGATGATGACTTAATCATAGAAACGTCATCTTTTCAAAAATCCTCTGAAAATATCGTGAACCCCACTAACATGACGTCATGACGACTTGTTTCCACTAACTATAGCCTAACGCCATTAATGTCTTTCTACATTTTATTGTAAAAACGTAACATAAAGAAACTAAGAATGTGGCGTAGTTTACAAAACTTCCATCTTAGGATAACAACCTCACCTTGTATGTAAGTTATAGGCTACAACTATTGTATTTAAAGTAGCCAATTTGTGAGGTGTAAACATCTATAAAAGGTATTGACTGAGGCTGAATAGCAAACTAACTGCAGAAAAAACTCATTTTTATGAAATACTGCACACCTCTCTACCGTTTACCACAATAGATCACTTTATAAAGCTTTAAAATTTGCATCCAATGTTGGCTAAACGTGCTTTTAAACTTAACTCCTTGATTTAATAACTGCTAAAGTAACTAGGCTTGCTTGGTGGTTTTTAATCTGGTAACGTGTGGTTGGTGCGTCGAATTCCCGTCGCCGATGTTCTACCAATCTCTACCAGGGTTCGCTGCCATTTCAAAATTTACCTCACGTTGATGGATCAACACTCTAAATGTTTAAGCCCCCCACGATGCAACTTTAAACCTTCAAGTCTTCATTATAGTGAGTATGGATGTGGTAATCACTAGGGATACCTTTATATACCTTTTTTCCATTTTCCCCATCAAGTCTCCCTTGACCTACACTTGTTCTTTTCCAACCCTGACGCTATTTAAGTATTCGAAGGATAGTGGTCTTTATTTTGTTATTTTTTCGTAAGGCTATAAATGACCTTTAAAGGTTTATCGATCTTAAACGGGGGGGGGGGATCATTAAAATTTGTATCAAATGAAGTCTGAATATATTTTATACTTTACAAAATAAGAAATTAACAAAAAAAAGCTGTTTTACGTAATATTCGTCGTATATGATAACAAAACGATCGGATAATTTCAAAATGGCCGGCGTTTTAATCTTATTAAGGTCCCACACTAGATCATTTTGTGTAATATTAATAATAAGGATGAGCTTGACACATCATGCACCAATATAAATTTATCATGAAGACTATCAGCTGCGTGACTAATATATACAGTGTATCCCAAAAGTCCCGGACCGGTTCAATAACGTGAAACCCAAAAAAGATGTTATATGTGCCTTCTGTTGATAAAAAACTACTTTTTGAGAAATGAGACATTTTTACCTGTCCCCCAAAAATGAGGGTTTTGTGGAGGAACTCAATAATCTTAAAGAGAAACCCCCATCGAGTGACCCCTCATGTTAGTAAAATACAACTGCGTAAACTAGAGGTCGATATTTTGCTCTTGCCGTTCAAATATTTTATTTATTTCATTCACAATTAGATGACGAATACAGGATCAAAATGTATTAAAAACAGTTGTGACCGTTTTTTGCAATCATAATTAGACTACTATTATTTCATATTAAAAATAGTGTGAGTTCCTATTACAGGGTGTAAAAAGTGATAAGTTGGTTGACGTAATTTTAATAAATGTTTTACACAATTGGTATGGTAGGCCTAGCCTACTGACAACAAATTAATTCAACTGATATTTTGAATGAATCTGTATTTTGTTTTTCAAGATTCGATAATAGTAGACTAATTATAATTATAACATGATATTTAAAATAAAAAAAATTTGAAACCATATTCTCGCCTTGTAATTAATCGTGAATGAAATAAATAAAGTAAAATAGTCGCTTCAAATATTTGAACTAAATAAGCTTTTTAACATGAAGGGTCACTCGATGGGGGTTTCTATTTAAGATTATTAAGTTTCTCCAAAAACCCTAATTTTTGGGGGACGGGTAAAAATCTCTCATTTGCCAATTATTAGTTTTTTATCACCAGAAGGCACAAATATAAAATATATTTTTTTGGTTTTCAGGTTGTTGAGCCGGTCCGGGACTTTTGGCACACACTGTATATGTATATCCTATATTTCTCTGTTTTAGGAATATTTATTACATGATCAGTAACATTCTTACTCGAGTCAATTTCATTGTAGAAATAAAATTACACATTTAAATTTGTTTCTTACAACCCTCAAAATTATTAATAATTAAATTATTTTGAAAAGGTTTCAAAAATGATCCATTTAGCACCACAAAGTTCTTTGTAACGTAATTTACAACCAATAAGTTCATTAAAAATGTACCCAACGCGAAGAAGTCTACGCCTTAAGTTATTAAATAAAACAAACGAAAATTACCGTCTTTATATAAGAATAGAAATGAATTGGAGAGTCGGTCGATTTGTTTCGACTTGTACGTAAAGACACTATAATTTGCATAAATATTAGAGGAAACATGCGAACGCGATCCACAAAACTAAACAAAAATTATACTTCCCATATAATCATATCATTTATTGAAGTGTACAAGAAAACTGTAGCCTACTCTTCACGTTCATGTTTCTTTAGCGTGCATAAAGTATAGGTTATGTTTCTGGAGTAGGCTACGATATTAGGAATTCTTTGCCATATCACCATGGAAACGTACACAACCGATAAAAGCAAATAGGCCTATATGGACTACGACAAATATTAATAGGCCTATACTTAGAAATATTTTTGGGCCAGTTTATGGTGGTGAGGATAAACAGGACAATTATTATTATGAAATGTACATAGAACCTACTCATAAGAGTAAGTCTATCAATTTAGCCGAATTTAGAAGATTAATAACCCAAACCTGTGTGGAAAATAGAAAGAAAAAAATACCATTTGGAAATAATTAAAAAACTAACAAAATCCCTGACATGCAGTATTTAAAATTATATTTTAATCAATACAATTTAGATTTAGGTTGAGTTAATGTTATCGGAATAAACAAGTTTAAACTCTAGTTATGTATAGCCTATAGGCCTACAGTACATTGTTTTGAGAAAAAAATTGTAAATGTAAGGGTCATTTTCAATATTTGACTGATAACTTTCGAATTTACTTTTTGCAACGAATAAGTTAGTTTTGATTGGTTAATATTTTATTTTGTGGGTGTATTTAATAGAAGGTTTGTGCAGTGTTTTGATACTGTTTATTATATTTTATTCCCTACGTCACACTATAACTTATTTAATGCAGTTTTAAAATTAATATTTAATGATTCCAAAATAGTACTGTTACAATAAAACTACTAAAAAACAACAAATTGTTAAAAACATAACCTTAAAATTAGACCAAAATCAGCAGTAATAGTTGTAGTAGACTACATTTTTGGTAACAAGTAGGATAGTTTTCTATTAGTTGATTATGATATAAATATAGTCGGAATATTTCAAAATGTTGGTTGTTTAAAACAGTATTTTTGGTAGTTTCACTATTATCGAGGTCCTATATGTAGTTAGGTTATATATAGTGTAGCTGTAGCGTATTCCCAGATCGAAAAGTCTGTAATAAAACGAAATTTGCATCTAATCATGACGTATCAAAAACGTTTTAGGCTTCAGTTCTACTTTAGATTATAGATTTAGTTATTATTTCCAACACTGCACTAGCCTACTAGAGGTTTTCTATGTTTTTTTCGTTTTTTTATGTTCCACTTTTAAACTTGATAACGGGAGTTGATTTATTCTCTCGAAACTTCGTGTATTAGTTTTCATATACACAAATGATGACAAAATGTCCAATTGAACCGTAACAATATGAACAATTCACGATTATCAAATCATTTTGAAACTAGAATGCTGTATCAACTGCATGTTAAGTCTTCTCTAATGTTGCGGAATTTAATGACCGAGCTACGTATGTTTGCGAGTTGTTACAACCTTACGTGTCTCCAAATCGTTACTCAGTTTAAGAATAATGTTCTGCAACCAGACTGAACGATGTATGTACAAGGTCTTTTTATTTTCTTTATCATTTTACATACTGCTCAGTTCCAAATGTCCAAGTCTAACATAGAGATGAGCTAATGAGCAATAATAATAGAAAAAACTTCATATGAAAAAAGAAATTTTAACGGTTTGTGAATATCATACACAATTAAAATTTTGTTTTTACATTTAATTTATAGACTATTAATTAAAAGAATTTCTTTTTTTTTAAGGTACCAAACTATTATTTATATAACAGTTATACTTCCCCTTCCCCCTATGTGATTACCTCTAAAACTTGATATAACTTTCATGTAACTTATGTATATACAGGGTGTTTCAAAAG
The DNA here is from genome assembly GCA_963513935.1 of Aphrophora alni. NCBI lineage: Eukaryota > Metazoa > Arthropoda > Insecta > Hemiptera > Aphrophoridae > Aphrophora > Aphrophora alni. Next base: position 106,127,854 of record OY740767.1, on the reverse strand, counting down.
TATGCTGCCTCGTAATTTCACACTTTTTTGATTTATGGCAATAAGAAAATTGTCTGTTTAAAATTGGGGTTTGAAATTTAAATTTATTGAAAGTAGGTACTATTTATCATTCCAAAAATTTAATTTTCCTATTTTAATCCGTTCAAACATTACGGAAGGGATCCTATACTTTTTGAACACCCTGTCTTTAAGTATAACTTACACGAGTTACTACTTAATATAGCCTAATTTGTGTATATCGTACATCATGAATAAATTAGATTAAATTTCCCCTTAGTGCTCTTATAGACTGCGGGATGTGATAACCCTAAGGTATTTCTTGGTCTTGGATTAGATCCCTCTCTTTCATCTTTCCTATCAAATATCTCTTGACCAACTGTTCCCACTCTGGTGCTATTAGAGTAGGCCTACTTCGCTCTTAAACATCAAGAAAAATAGTAGGCCTAAAATACAGTAATCGAATGGTTTACGATTTTAACCTAACCTAACCTAATTTATCAATACGGGAATGTAAAAATAAGAGCTGTTAAAGTAGGATTGGGAAGTACAATATTTCAAATTGATGATCTGTCAAAACTGAAATTTTGTAAACTTTGGTTAACTTAGACTCGGAGATCGAATAGTGTTTCACAAAAGTTTTGTATTTGAATAGCCTACTCCTTAAAATATTCGGTAGTGTAATAACTTAAGTATTCATAGATTTTACACGTCAAATAGAAGAGAGTGGAAATGCAAAGTTTCATAAGCCATGATCGATAATTACTGATAATATTTATTAGGCCTACACCATTAGTTCTGTTGACACCATATGTCTGAACCTTTCAATCCATACAAGTAGGCTACAATTGTTCAGTGTAGGAATATTGCCAACAAATTATACATGCAGGTGCAAGAGTTAATGATTCGGTAGCCTAACATTATTTTTTATGTTAACGTTTTAAGAAATAAATATATTAAAAAGTAATTATTATCTCTTCTGGAAATGTGTAATTTTGCTCCAAACTGGACAATATTTATGGAAAGAAATGAATATTTATTAAAAATGTATATTTTGAAGCCAGAATCCGTTTTTTCCAGCGGTTTCCATTGGGCAAATTTTAGTGATTTAAAACATCTAAACATAGATATGTCATTAGGCTACTTGTTACTTTTTTCAAGAAATTTCATTTTAGTTTTTAAAATTTTATAAACCAACTCTTATGGGAGTTTCTATACACATTCAGTCATAGGAACCATATAGTAATACACATTTATCCTATAACATCTGATTAGGTTCATTAACTTTAATAATTCAACATAAAGATAGCTACGTCTAACCTAAACTAGTGTGAATCATTTTGTAAAGTCAACTTGATTCAATTAATGATACTCTATAATTTCAATTGTTCTCTTCTCTTCAATTTATTATATGACAAACTAAATATTAAATTCTCAACTCTTTGTTGACAAAGTAATGTATAAAAATAAAAAATAAAAACACATTGAGGTTAGGTTTCCCACAGCTGTTATTTTCATGCGCAAAATCCCCACGCAGGATTCCAGCTCCTATATTTTATCATATATTTTCTCAAATAAGATATTGATTAGAAAGTTTCTAAATAGACCTACTTCTAAAAGGTTCTTGGAACCTGCTATAAGCTTCAAAGTAGTATAAGAACAGTAGTTGAACAATGAACGTAAACCTCAAGTCACGCTCGACCAATCAGCGCCCAGTTAATAGGTTCAACATTTAGGGCGCAATTTCACTTATACAGTCGATTACTTCAGGTAACGACTTTTGTCAGCACACGATAATCTCCCCCCTCCCCTTTACACACCCGACCTTTTGAATCTGTTGCGAAATTCACCATAAATCAGCACTGAATTGTTGGCAATAAAAGTTTTGACATTATTCTAATCAACTGCCTTGAAGATTGGATATGGTAAATTAAATTTGATTACCATGCCTGCCCACGGACGCTAGGCCTACTTTCGTGTGTGTATGAATGTGCTAATGTACTTTATTTGGCAAACAATTTTATAAATAACCTCGGTTTGTATACAGAGTGAGCCAGAATTCGCGTACCATAGTTATAGTAAATGAATAAATCAGAGAGTCTGTAAAAGTAAGAAATATATCGCATTTTTCAAAATGTTTTATCACGCCTAAACATTATTCACAGTCAGGTTATGTAGATTCTTCGATTTGTTCGACTTGTAAACATATTTCAGTTCTGCAACTGCACAATATTAAAACATGTCGGAACGTTTTATTTTGTAATTTTACTCCATTCCGTTGTGATTCTGTCCAATTTTTTGAATATTTCTTGGACAACAGGTTTCAAGTACACCCAGGAAATAAACGTTGCAAAAACATTGCAAAAATATTGCATAAACTTTCTCACTCCCATTAACAAAACCAAAAAGAAACGAACTTACTATTGCCAATTAATAAGTAATAAAATATCTTCATTTTCTTCAAAATAAAATTCTACATTAAAAGTAGGAAGAGACGTGTAGCATTTCATACATAAGCCATTTCTGGTGACACCAGAGCGTGGGAAAAAGCATTCGACTGTTTTCGAAATTAAAAACTAACCTTCGTGTAACGACCTATGAAGCCCCCCCCCCCCCAAGCCTGCTAGACGGTTTTTCAGTAGGGTAATTATGTGGTTAGCACATCGCTATTCTCGTTGCCGTTGTTTTATCATTCTCAACGAGAGATCGCTAATTTACCTCACGATGCTGAATCAATACCGTAATTTTTAACCTTCAAGGGAATTGAACCCGGAACCTTTTGAAAATTGCCTGAATTAATTACAGTACTTTTGTCGGGATGTAGGTTAAAAAAACAAATTTTAAGCCAACAGAATAATGCAGGTAAACATATTACATAATTCTTACAATATCTAATCGAAATCAAAGTAATTTATCTTAATTAAATGAATTAATGTTCAGTATGACTGACTGGCTCAAGAATAGGTCATTCCACTCTTTACATCAATGGCACCAATCAATGCTGTTTATTTCCCTTTGACCAGCAGTGCAAAACATTGATTGCACAACAGAACAGCTGTTTTCATAATTTAATTAATGTCTAGAAAGTACAATATTTTGAAGGTTGATTGAAGAATCTATTAAAAGCTTTCATTAATTCATTAAAAAAAATTAAGTTTTTCATTTTATTTTACTGGCAAATCTGCGATAGAGAAATTGTAATTATTGTAAAAATTTCATGGACACTCGAAACCATGAAATGCCCACCGATCTTATCCATTAAAAATAGATTGACACTGATTTTGACTCATTTGCGGAAAAGCTCTAGCGAGCTCAGTTTTACAGACCATTTGACAAGTTGGTTTATCAAATAAATAGATTTGTAAATTTTAAAATGGCGATCAATTTTAAATTTCAAAAAGTTTTCGAAGGTTAGGTTTTTATTCTCTTAGGTTAGGTTATAGAGCCTACTCTCTTGTCTGTGGTAGGCCTACAACATCTCTTTTTGTAGAACTTTAAAAAGTAAGACAAGTAATTAAGAGTTGTTACTAAAATCAAATTTATAAAAAGTTAACCTCAAATTTGTTTTAAAATGTCAAAATACGATTTTGGAGGTTAGTTTTTTACCCTCACAACGTAGGGACCTACAATTTCCACAGCAGATTATTCTGTAAAACTAAAGTCTGCATCTAATAATGCTCAAGTATGACAATAACTATTAGTATTCAGATCGAATTTGTTCTTGCCTCAAAATTTGTGAAAAATCCTCAATAAATGCTTGACTAGCCTATATAGATGATTTTTAGACAAATTTCGCAAATAAGCTGTTTTACTATTATGGTTTTATAGTTCGGAAAATTCTATACAACTCCAGTCACAAACTCGTAATGCTCAGGCCTAGCTTTGACTTTGAGTTCTTTGATTAGTATCTAGTTTTCCAACCTGGTCAGAGGCTATATTGTTTTTGTTTTTTTTCAACTTTCTCATATTTTAGGCTTATCAATTGTTAACGGGGGGGGGGGGGGTTAAATAATACTATGGAAACTTCATATTAGTTTCTCATGACAAATGTCCCACTAAGCTATATCGATACTATGATTGTTAGACTACTAAAAACAAATAGTTGAACAGTTTCAATATGGTAGTCGTTTCAGTATTTATATCGTAGCTAGGTGTTACATGACTAGCTCTCTTTTAGGGTTTGTTAACCTGTATAATTCTATGATCGATGTTAATTTGCTTTTAAAATAAATCATGGCGACTTTAAGTTACATTTTTCATTTATTAAAGGCTAAAACACATATTTGTTGAAAATTTAACTTTTAAGTTAGATAATTTCAAAAATTGTTCGGGGCTATTTTGATTACAATTCTTTGTCCGGAATTGTTGTTACATTTAAAAAGTACGTTAGGCTATAGGCTATTATTCGTTCAACATGAAATTTTAAATAGGGTTTTTCCGTCTATCCCCTACAAAAAAAAGGAATAACTTGGGAAATAGGTAGGTTATTGAGTTCAGGTTTGGTATTTACTTTTTGTTAAAATTGTATTCCAAAATTTTTGAGAAAACCGAAATTTTATATTAGCTCCCCCTCCTCACGTGTGAGAAAGTATAAATTTGTTTTCAAGACTAGTTTTATATAGCCTACGGAATGTAGAGCTATTATAGTCTTGTCACTGTGGACGCATTGCACAGAATATAAAGTTTTAAAATTAAATAAAACTGTTATGGTATGTTAGTTTCTTGCACTTGTTCTAATTAATTTACTTTAAGGAATTGTTCAGCTAAATGTAGGCTAAAAGCAGTTTGAAGAGACGGGGAGTGAATGACAATGCGGCTGGCTGTATTACGAGTTGATATGTCACAGCTGTTTCGAAGATTGTAGTCTACACAGGTGTAGTTACATATGTTAATCTGTGTATATACAGCTGATGCCAAAAATAGAAACTACCGGTATTAGGCCTACTGTTTAATGTATTTTTTAACACAACTTGTCATTCAATGAAAAACAAAATATTTTCTGATTTTGTAAAGCACACCGAAAAGTTAATTGCGTAAGTACACGTTACAGTGACTTATAAATCCTTAAGTCCACCCCCATATTAACTTTTAAACGACCAAATGATTTGGTTGTTGATATAAACATGATTGTAGTAGAAAAAACTATTCATTAAATATCAATCTTAGATCCTCATACGCTCATTCTCAGACAGTTATGAGAATACAGATACCGGTTGTGAAACAATGAGTATTATTTTTACTCAGGATAGTACGTAATTAGTAGGCGAAATGAACAGTAGTACGTTCCGTCAACTTTGCTGCCTCTTACTTTATTTCACCGAGTGGTTGCGTTAACAGAGGAATGTGCGCAATTATTGTGAATACAGATACTGGCTGTGAAACAATGTTTTTACACAGGATAGTACGTAACAGGTAGGCGAAATGAACAGTAGTGCGTTCCGCCAACATTACTGGTTCTTACTCTATTTCACCGAATGGTCGCGTTAACAGAGGAATGTACGCAATTTTGAATACAGATATCGGTTGTGAAACAATGTTTTTACGCAGGATAGTACGTAACTGGTAGGCGAAATGAACAGTAGTGCGTTCCGCCAACTTTGCTGCCTCTTACTCTATTTCACCGAGTGGTCGCGTTAACAGAGGAATGTACGCAATTGTGACTCCCTAATTTTTTTGAAAAATTAACCAACAACAAACTTAGGCAGAAATTAACATTGTACGCAATTGTCGATATGCCGGTACAATCGCCGTAATAAAAATACAATTATGTTTATCTTTTTAAATTATATGTATAAACAAAGTTATTCTACTATTTATTTTACAAATTAGCGAATTTTTAATATATAAATTTGAGCTATTGCGAACTGCCTGATGGAATCGGCAACACGTGGAACTGTAATATAGTAAACACATTGAAAGAGGATGTTCAATTTAACGTTAAATTTCGTTGACACAAATTCACTAGCGCTCCCGCGAGTTTAATTAAAAGTTCCAAAGATCATCTTCTCAGTGGAACAATATATTTTGTCTACAGTTGTTGACAAAGTGGCATTTTGTTCATTTAAATTAGTTTGCAAAACAGCTGATTTCTCAACAGTTTCACTTTGCCCACTACTTTGCACACTACTTTGCTCACTCCGAATGGCAACCGAACAAAACGAAATTTAGGTTAAGTTTATTTGAATTGATTTATAAAAAACAGGAAATGTCCCGTATGTAGGTTAGATTAATTCTTACATGTAAAATAACAAATAAACAACCAAACAACGTTTTAAAGTTGAAAATGGAAGTAATTATTCATGAAGATGATTGACAGGTTATGTACACGGAGAGTATTTTTCGTTTGCTGACTTTTGAAGTTGGCAATCCCGTTTCCTCAACAATACACCTAAGTTATTTGTAATATTCATAAATAACCTCAGTTTTGACGTGAGAACTTCTACTTAGTGTTGATGTGTTGTTTAGCACTACTGCTATATTTTCTGTAGTTAGTTTTAAAATATGGACAGTTCAGATTATTAAATAATCTGAAAAAATAAGAAAAATGCTGTTATTAAATATCGAATTGTAATTGATTGTTTGTTTGAACAATATTGTATTAAATTAATGTTTTATTAAATTGTGTTACTTCTGAAGTATGTTTTTTATTTGTCACAAAATAACAACTGTAGACAAAGTATAATGTGCAATTCGTGAGCAAAGTGTCTTTTTAAACTCGATAACATTTTTCTCTCGTTTAAAAAAGTGCCACTTTGCTCACTAGTTGCACAAATAACTATTTTTTTTTAATCGTGTGTCCATCCGATTGTTATTATTTATAAAAAAATAAAAACCGTAAAAATCAACAATAAATAATTGTTCATGTCTTTATTGGTTCCTACTTCCTGGATTGTTAAATTATTAATATTTTAATTATTTACTAACCTTCAAACAATCACTTATTTTCAGATACGTCTGACTGCCGTTTCGACATCACACTGTCATTGTCGAAGACAAGAAGTTTTTTTTTACATTACATAATTAAATCACATTACACTTAAACAAAACCACATAACATTTCATGTACAAAACTATAAAATAATCACCATTTCTGGGTTGTTAAAATGTATAATCAAGTTATCACTCAATACGGGTGACTCAAACAATTGATAGAAGTTGTTGTTCGGGTCTAATATAGCTTTTAGCTCATACAACACTCAAAATTAAAACCAAATTTTTAAAACCTAACCTCTAAAAATTGCGGTTAACGTCTTTGAAACTTATAATAATGCTATTTTGAGCCAAGAAAATCTAATTGTACTTAAATTTTAGTTTTTGTATGTATTTTTAGAAGGTTAAATGAAAACTTTTTACAATGTTTAGGCATTGTCTAATTAATTGTATTTTTTATTAAATTAATAAAAAGTAGATGAAAAGATAAACATTACAAAAAGAAATTGTTTTGTGATATTTAGTTTACTTAGCTAATTAAACTTTTGCGATCCGTGCAATATAGATGTATAATCTATAGGCCTAAATAAATTTGTGTTTTACCAATAATTATACAAAGTTTGTCCATTATGTGTGTTGATGTAAATTGTATTATTCTTACATACTGGCACAATTTCAACACTGTTCATTTTTTAAATAACGACACATTGTTCAGTCCACCAGTTGGGCACAAAGAATATTATTTCAAAAAATTGTATCATTGTCCCATCCGCATTGTTATTCCCAACTATCAAAGTGAAATATGTTTTGCACGCTCAATAAAATGGTGGGACAAAGCTCCTACTGCCGTGTCTTTGTACTTTGAGGAGCCGCGAGGCATTGTGTGGATTAATTTGGTTCAGTTTGCTCGCCGACAGTATAAATCAAATGTTAGTCGTGTGTTGACAGCGGAATAATGAGCCACTAATTGCGAGCCGCCAACCTCCCCCACTTCACCTCGCCTCTCCTATTCTGTCAATACAATTACTAGACAGTTAAGTAAAAATGTAAACAAACTATGGATGCCTATACCAGCTTACGATATTTGTTAGAAGGTTGTTTTCTATAAGAACTAGGAAATATTTTAATGGTAAAAATATAAACGTGATATGTTTATTCTTTTTTATATTTATTTATTCATACTAATATTATAAATCATTTTGCAAAATGATTTTTGATTATCGTTTTTTTAAAAATATTTTTTATCTACTCCTTTTCTGACCTTCACCTTGGTATTAACAGATACAAAACACCAATTTCCACACACAAAACTATTACAGGTTCTTTTGTTTTTCTTCTTTTCCTCCCCAATGTTAGAAGAGAACAAGAGTTGGTCAAGGGAGACTTGATAGGAAAGATTAATGGGATTGATTTAACCCGAAACTAAATGAAGAAATGTGTAGATACAGCTAGAATACTTCGGGATTATCATACCTGTATTCACTGAGTGAGCCTCTGGGGGGGGGGGCTATTACAGGCTCGTATAGGATCTGTATAAGTAGGAACAACCTACAGAAGAACTGTTTCAAAGATGTCTTCCACCGAGCGGCCAATGGTCCGAGTGCAACATCTTCAGTCAACAAGGGTTAGAAGGGTTTGGCAGGTCTAAGATATCCTATGATATGTTAGGTTAGGTTCGAAATTGACATGTTTTAGTCACCTTACTTTAGTCTAAAATTTACTTCAAAGATTTAAAGAAATTACATAATTAAAAATTTAAAATAGATATTGTTTTTACGTCTTTTCTGAAAATATTTATTATGTATTAGTACTACTATAAATCTAGGAATGTTGGCTTATGCACCATTACAAACATAATAAACCTTTAGGCAGGGTGTCATTTAGCAACATGTATAAGAGTGCAGCCAGCGAAAGTGTGTAGCAGAAAAATGTGCCTCTTAAGATCTGTCAAACTTTTCTGACCCTTATCAACTGGAGATGCGGCGCTCAGGGCACTGGTCGCTTGGCGGACATAACCGTTTCAAAAGCTGTCATTTTGAAATTATCTGCAACTTTTTAACAACAATCTAATTCAAGGATTAATAAAACATACATTGAGAATTCCGGGCTACTAGTCTTAATTATGATTTTTTATTTTCTAAATTTACTTTTGAGGTAATTTTAAACATTTATTTATATAATTAGTTTATATGTCTTTTTATTGTATAAAATACATTTGGGTGTATTTGGATAAAAAAATGTTCTCGGTCACAAAGGAAGAAGAAGAAAGAAAACAGACCATAAAATGTAGACCTCTAGCTCTCGAACAATTTAATAGCGCCAGGGTCGGAAGAGTTGGTGAAGAGAGAGCTGAGAGGAAAGATGAACGAGTACCCAAGACTCCATGAAGAAAGATAACAGCTTGGGGTCGCCAATACAATTACAAAATAAGCTCTTGTAGGTTCAAACCTATAGCTAAAAAGTTATCTCAGTATAAATTAAAAACAAAATTAATTTAAAGATTTTTTATTATTATTTGTTAAAAATGTTTATTATTCACAAGTCTACTGTAATCGTGTGCAGTGGTACTATACATATTTATCACATATTATTTTTTAAATCTGTTGATGATGAAGCATTTAATTAAAAACTTTATAACATAGACTGATATGTAAAGCCTATTGTATTTCACCTGTACAATGAAAGGAATGTCAACTTATCACGTCTATAAACCGAAGAGAAGAAAGAGAATCAGTTGTGCATCTCATTACAAGATGAAGACATCTTCGGTTGCAAACTCCAGCTGAGACTAGGAAGTAGACACATTAGCATTTCAATAGGACAACCAATCCTGCTCATTCATTCCCATTCCCTATTGAATACATACTTAGGTAAGGTTGGATACATTTCGTGCTCTGCTAGGCTACGAACGTGAATAGAAAAGAGAGTGTGCACATTCCTTAACACTTATAGATTGTTTTTAACTACGTGGTAAAACTTATCATCTACCAGTTTTACTGTATGACTTCACTAGATGATGTGATATAATCTTCATGATCAAAACTTTCACTAAGTAGTTTTATTGTAGATACCTTATTATAAATAGATGATTTAATTTGTATGGCCATAACTTTTCCTCCACCAGTTTAACATTATCCTAAAAACAGAGGATTTTTTAAAATCTGGACGCTAAACTTTTCCTTGACATTTTTACTGTGAGATATTGTGCTATTTAATCTGCACGATATCAAACTTTTCCACCGCCAGTTTAACCGTAAGCTATCTTACTAACTCATGAATTTGTTTACATACACGATATCAAAATTTTACGTACACCAGTTTTATTTTTAGCTACCTTACCTACATTTGTTTAATCTGCACGATATCAAACTTTTTTTGTACCAATTTTTATGTAGTTTAACTTACGAAAAGAGAGATTTTTTTTTAATCTGCACGATATCAAACGTTTTCGCCCCCAGTTTTACAGTAGGGCAACGTTAGGCCTACCAACATAAGTACTTTTTAATCTGCACGATATCAAACCTTTTCTGTCCCAATTTTATATATGGTCGAACTTTTACGAAAAAAGAGATGTTTTTAAATCGTCACGATATCAAACGTTTTCTCAGCCAGTTTTACTGTAGGCCAACGTTACCAACATAAGTATTTTTTAATCTGCACGATATCCAACTTCTATTCCCCACAATTTTACTGTAATCAACTTTATTAACATCGGGATATTTTTAATTTGTACAATATCAAACTTTTTCTACATTAGTAAAAAGAAATGTTTTAATTTGCACGATATGAAACCTATCCTCCAACAATTTTATTGTAACACTAGTTGAAAGGATTTTTAATCTGCATGAATATTTGTTTGTCAGTTTTACTGGAGTTTTTACCTTCGCTATCTTTACAGCAGGCTTCCTCCAATTTTACGGTCCGACACCTCACTAATAGAGAAATTATTCATTAATAATTATTTAAAACTTATATTAAATAGGAAAGTAAGTGGCGGCATACGATGAACTTGGTGGAAAACAATCTATACTTTTGCAACAGTTATCATAAAAATTTTAAATTGTGTAATTGGTAAATTCAAAATCTCCTCAATAATGTCAAATTATATTATCCATGCACTTATCGTAAAATGAATGCATATATAGAAAGTAAATAACATAGACAAGTGATGAATCTACAACTAGATAGAGATAAACAAGTTCTACTAGGTCTAGGCATATTCTAAACACAATTTAAAGTTAAGTTCAAGTTGTATTTACTCGTAGTTGTCAAGATGCACGCTGTAATGTAGCGCGCTGAGTACAATGACCTGATTAAGGTAAACATTCTACAGTATAGCCATTCTACAGGTTTACCAACATTCACTGTACTTTGTACTCATTGACTATGCGTGGACACGATAGGCCTACACAACTCAACTGTGTTTTGTTGTCACTTTGTAGTTACTAAATAAAATTCGTGTTCTATTAGGAAGAAAGTCATCCCTAAGTAAAGAATTAAATATGTGGTTTATTACGTTAATGCAATCCATTACTTTTTTAGGTTACAAAACTAGTTAAAACAATGTAGATGCCAAAAAAATTATTTCGTTACTAAATAAGCGAAAGTCACATACAGGATGATCTAGAAAACCTTTTCCATTTTAATTTAACATTAAACACAAATTACGTAAAATTGCATCAGATATAGAAAAATAGTGCGAGTTTCAAAGCAGTTATGGTATATGTGTTATTTATTTGTACTTTTGTTTGTTATTACTTACCTTTGTATGTGGTAATAGGCCTACTAGTAGAAAACCTTTAAGATTTGTATTAGATAGTAGACTAAACACATATTTGACTCTATAAATAAATCTATAGAATTTAAAATCAACATATTAAATCTTCATTGAGTTTATAAAATTTTAATTAAATTGTTGTAAATGTCCTTCTCTTACGTTTAAACATAGCTACATGTTTTCAGATGTTATGGGAAGTGTGTTAACGTCAAAATGTTGTTTCAAGTGATGTTTAGAAGACGTACAAGTGTTCTTGGGCAATCTACATAAACTCTGTTCTTTAAAAAGATAAAAATCAAGAAAACTGAGGTCGGGGATCTGGGTAGTCCACAGATCCTTTGAAATAATGGGGTACCTATAGAAACTGCTTAGGAGAGCTATTGAAGAAACCACCATATTGGAAGTAGCTTAGGTTCCATAAATTCCATGAAAAACCGTCCATGAACGTCATTATTAGACTAACATTTTCATAAAACAATTAAATAAAATAACCTCAAAAATCTCATGGTAGATATCATGCACGAAACACCAATCATGTTGTAATTCAGTGGATGTTCAAATAATAAATGTGAGCTTTCGGTTTCTCAAATACCCAGATTTTATGAATTCGAATTTAAACCATACCTCACCCGTAGCCATGTAATTGCATTGCAAAATACCAATATGTTTATATTTTTACAATTTGTAAAAAACAAACTGGTTTCACACAAACCTGCAGAAAAAAAATCTTAAAGCATCCAGATTTATCGTCTCCTTTCAACAATACCGCATTGTTTTAGGTTTTACTGTTTTCTTTCATCGGTGGTCTAGTTGTGCACTGCAATATTGAATATTTGTTTATAATAATTAATGAGTTTCTTTTTAATTCAGATAGGCTAAAATAAATATAAATACAATTCTTCCACAATTCAGTTATCGTAATAAAGTCAAAGGTAACATTGAATTTCAAAACTCTACTCCTTTGAAGGAACTTTTTACAACTTCATTACAATTTCAGTTGTAATGAAGTCAAAAGGAGCGGTTTAAATTTATTTAAAAAAATTATTTAAAAAAATAAATTGAAATAGAATTCTTACACAATTTCGATTGTCGAAAAGTAACGTTGAATTTTAAATTCTACACCGAAGAAAAATAAATATGAATACAATTCGTGCACAATTCAGTTGTTCTAATGAAGTCATATATAAATAGTATTTTCCACAAACTTAGTTGTAAAGAAGTCAACAGTAACGTTGAATTTAAATTCTACAACATAGAAATAATAATAACAGAAATATAAAAACCCTGCACGTTTTCATTTGTGCAAAGCCAATTCTACTATTTAAATAACTTTTTTTATAAATAAAATTGAATTGCAATCCAATAACGTCTGCATTTGGAGTACGTATAACGAGTTGTAAAGCCGCCCCTTCCAGACGCACCCTCTCTCCCTTCAGGAATTAAAAATAAATTGCAATTAGGCGGGAGGGCATGAGTGGACTTGCACTATGCGGGGGTGAACTTTACTGAATTCTAATTTATATCAATCAGATGTAAATATCCCAAATAGACACAAAGTCTCCGTTTATTTTAATACAACAAATAGTTGTGTATATATTATAGTGAACCAAAAGTCCTGCACACCCCTCCTTATATTTTTTCTCTCGCAGATTATCAAATTGTATTTGTGCATTCAATATTTACAAGAGAGGAATAAAATGATTTGTCCAACTCTTAAATACAGAACTTTCAGAAATGAACATTTTATTTTTGTTTATTAATATTTGTTCTTATTATACTTTTAATTAGGGGGTGTTTGGAACCTAAATACCAATTGAGTAATACTTCATTTCAAGGGCGTACCCAGGATCAAAACTAGATGGGGGCAAACCATGGTCATTAAATATAAAATTGATTATTAAAATAGTTATTTCAAGAATTGTATTAAATTCCAGCAACAAAATGTATAATAAAGATTTATTTTTTTGCTTCCAGGGGGGGCAGCTGCCCCCCTGCCCCTCTCTGGGTACGCCCATGCTTCATTTTAAAGTTCAACTAAAAAGAAACATAATGGTCTAAATCGAATTTTGATTCACACTAACCTAACGAGATAACTGTAATGTATCCAGATTCTTTACATGTTTTAAAATCTGATATATTAAATTTCTATCAGGAAAAAAATTGCCCCTATTCTGCCCCCCCCTCCAAAAGGTACATTAACCACACACCTAGTAAACTAAATATTCATAACAAATATCGAAAAAAATTTGATTTCTCCGTATTAAAAATAATATGAGTGGTGTAGGCCTACTTAGATTTTGATAGCTCATACACAACTCCAACTTTTATTGGAAGGACAGATTCAAATTGTGTTTGAATCTAAACTGATTATTTTCTAATTAACATTGAAAATTCCTTCTTTTTAATTTAAACTTTTAATACATTTAACTTACAATGGAGGCAACTAATTTTGATTACAAACATACAAATGTAGTCTTTGCCGGCAAAATTCTGTTGGGGTTCAAGGCCCCACAATGAGATAACGATTTTTGTTTTAGGTTTGGAGGCACAAATTTGCAATTTTAGGAAAATATGTCTTGTTGCACCTCATTTTTAATTTTCATTAACCAGCAAAATTGTTAGAACAGTTTCAAAATGCCAATGGTTCCTAGTTATTTTACTAAATATTGCTAAAATTCAATTAAAACTATTTAAAAATATATCATACTAAATAGACCATAATTGTGCACCTAATGAGTATAATTCAACTCTTTATATGATCAAACAAGATACTTTACCTAAATCCATTATACAATGTAATATAAGCAGACTTTCTAGACCTAAATACAATGCTCAAAAGTTGGTTCCTTTGGCCTTATAGAAATGTTAAATTGTATTGGTATATCAAGGTGGTTTTTTCAAGTATATAAATAGTTATTTTTGCAACTAGTGAGCAAAGTGGCACTTTTTTAAACGAGAGAAAAATGTTGTCGTACGAGGCTTGCCGAGTGCGTCAATTTTATCGAGTTTAAAAAGACACTTTGCTCACGAATTGCACATTATACTTTGTCTACAGTTGTTATATGTGACAAATAAAAAACATACTTCAGCAGTAACACAATTTAATAAAACATTAATTTAATACAATAGTGTTCAAACAAACAATCAATTACAATTCGATCTCTAATAACTGCATTTTTCTTATTTTTCAGATTATTTTAAAATCTGAACTGTCCATATTTTAAAACTAACTCACAAATTATAGCAGTAGTGCTAAACAACACATCAACACTGAGTAGAAGTTCTCACGTTAAAACTGAGGTTATTTATTTTATGAATATTACAAATAACTTAAGTGCATTGTTGAGGAAACATATTTGCCAACTTCAAAACTCGGCAAACGAAAAATACTCTCCTTGTAGATACACTGTCAATCATCTTCATGAATAATTACTCCCTTTTTCAACTTTAAAACGTTGTTTTGTTGTTTATTTATGTTATTTTACATGTAAGAATTAATCTAACCTACATACGGGACATTTCCTGTATATTATAAATCAATTCAAATAAACTTAACCTAAATTTCGTTTTTGTTCGGTTGCCATTCGGAATGAGCAAAGTAGTGTGCAAAGTAGTGGGCAAAGTGAAACTGTTGAGAAATCAGCTGTTTTGCAAACTAATTTAAATGAACAATATGCCACTTTGTCAACAACTGTAGACAAAGGTAATTTGTTACACATTTTCTGAATCTCGTAATTGTGTAATATATCACTAATTTTGTTCACGTTAGCTAAGTTCTAACGGGTATCCTAGTTGTGTGTAGGCTATACAATATTTTCAATTCTATTATTCTGAATTTCAAGATTCTATACGCCTATAGCCTACAATTTTTCCTGCAATTCGCATAACTTTTTTGAGCCGGAGGAAGTCTATTTTTTCATTATAGGCTACATATTATTTGTGAGCGAATCCCCCAAAAAAATAATCTCCTACCCTTCACAACCAGTACCCTTCTGCCAGTTTTCGAGCTTAATTCTCCTGGCCTAATATACAATTCATGAAACTGACAGTCATTAGTAAATGATAAAAACATTTATAATATGAAATATTACGAGTTTTACAGTTTGGGTGTTCTATACAACTACCATACAATACTTTTATCCTCCAATAAAGTAAACTCAAGTCACATTATTTATTAAAATGTACTTGTAATTTGAAGTTCGCTGGGACAATGATATTCTGTCAAACTCTATTATTACAACATTTTGACTCGCTGTTTCCCCTTGTGGGGGTTGTTTAATTGGCGCAATATTCAACCCTTGCCTCTCCCTCCTAGCTTTGATTATCCACACACTTTCTACCCTCTATCCTCCTATTACCCAAACTTGTTATCCTTTGGATTAGCCCTTCTTTAATTAACAGATAATGTACAGCGTATCTACTATTGCTTAGCTATTTATTTTTTTTTTAAATTTCCAATAAACGTTTTAAAACGCAATTTTCTTTCGAAAGTTGTCTATTTGATGATTATTTAAAATAAATTTAGCCTACAGTAATTATAAATCTATACAAAATATGTTTTAAGTTTTAAAAAATATTGCCACTTAAGACAGTTTATAATTTATCAAACTAGAACGGAGTAAGTTACGTATGGGGTAAAAAAAATCAATGTCGAGTGTTTGGAATATGGTTTTGTTCCCAAACAGATTTAAATCAAATTTAGTTAACCTCAGTATATTTTATTTTGCCCATATTTCGAGACGATTTTATCTTAAATTAAATTTGGGGGTAGCTGTCATAAGAAAAAACAGAAATTATGATTACGACTCTAAGAACCCATTGGAGTTTTTAATTATTAGAGGAGTGTGGCGTAACACAGACTTCTACCACGGTGCAGTTCGGACTATTGAACATCTAATGTTGTGTAGATCTCCCAGGGTTTTCCCCTAGGAAACATCCCACGTCTTTTTAAATCTAAAAAACGAAGTTTAGGCGTTTAGCAATAGAAAAAACAAAACCATAGTTTTAACGTGTCAACTGTTAATTGTATATTTAAAGTCAAAAACTCTGATGATGGCTGCCGAGTTGGGTCAAAATTGTAAACTTGTAACACTAGCTTCCATCTTGGATGATATTTTTTCTGATGTAATAGACTACAATCTCAATTTTATTATTTTCATACATTTTAATGTTTTCATCTCTAGTGTTTGGCAAAATTGCATATCTAGTGACCAAGTGTTTTTCATGACCAAGTGTTTTTCTTGACCAAGTGTTTTCTCGACCTAGTGTTTTCTTGACCAAGTGTTTTTCTTGACCAAGTGTTTTCTTGACCAAGTGTTTTCTTGACCAAGTGTTTTTCTCGACCAAGTGTTTTCTCGACCAAGTGTTTTCTTGACCAAGTGTTTTCTCGACCAAGTGTTTTCTTGACCAAGTGTTTTTCTTGACCAAGTGTTTTTCTTGATCAAGTGTTTTTCTTGACCAAGTGTTTTCTTGACCAAGTGTTTTTCTTGACCTAGTGTTTTTCTTGACCAAGTGTTTTTCTTGACCTAGTGTTTTTCTTGACCAAGTGTTTTCTACGCGAATTTAACAATTAAACAGCGTTATTGGAACAGTGGGTGGATTAACGGGTGGATTTTTTGCTGACAAACTAATTCTCACCATAGACTCAACAAAGCACGTAGGGCTATTAGCGACGTGAAGTTATATCGAAATCTGTCCTGTACTCTACGAGAAAAACGTCTCAGACCTACATACAGATAGCTAGACGGACTGATGGCATCTTAATTGATTTTTACTGAGTTTTATTGTACTGTGCTCAGAACGGCTAAAAATAAAGCCAGTAAATAAATTTATTGATTAAAATGATTATGTAATGTCTACTTCTACTAGGATATACATAATTAATTTGAGTACGGTTTACTGCCGTTCCTTGCATTGTTATAACTTCTTTCAATTTTATTGATTACTAGAC
Organism: Aphrophora alni; assembly: GCA_963513935.1. Lineage (NCBI taxonomy): Eukaryota > Metazoa > Arthropoda > Insecta > Hemiptera > Aphrophoridae > Aphrophora > Aphrophora alni. Next base: position 106,110,200 of record OY740767.1, on the reverse strand, counting down.
TTCTTTCCTTTCGTGTCAGCAACCTAGCAAATATTTTGTTTTACTAAAACTATTAATAGTTATAGCTTTTAATAGAACTATTATTGGATACGAACTTATCTGTCTAAAGTTTAACTAATACATTTCCCCCCTTCCCATATTATCCAAAACACAATCGCAAGATCAGATTTTTTCGTGTTTATCAATTCAAGTAGTTCACTTGTGACTTTTGAAAGACTATGGGTCTCATCTTGAATCAGTTGTTTCAAATGTGATTAAAAATCATTTTTAATATCATAAAGTTTCACCGTTTTACTCCATTGGGTTCCCAAGTGACCCGAAGTGGATCTATTTTGGAATATACATTATGCACAACTAACATTCCGCTCAGAGTTCTCTAGGCTCTTTACGAAATCCAACGGTTCTTGTAATCAGCATCCCTAAAAAGTTCAGGCCGTTACAGTTACTTCAGTCTCCGTCAAGCAAAGGTCTCTCAGTAGTAGAGAATGCGTTCTGCAGATACACCTCCCTCTAACCCCATAGGCCTATTACTTACTCGTTTTACGAACTATAGGGTAGGTTTGATAAGCAATGTCGACTTTTTAAAGTTTCGTGGCTTCAGAAAACAGAAAAAGTGATTTTCGACATACCGTTCGTCCATTGTTGTCGTCTGTACGTTAGCGGTCACACAAAAACTAAGATAACATAAAATTAGTTATAAAAGATCAAATAGAACCCTTACTCATATAGAACCCTTCAAATTACCAAAATATCATCCATTTTAAACAGTTCTTTGTTCATATCTCGTGTAGGCCTATGATAGCCTACATTTTGCAGATTTTGATTCTGCATGTAATGGTAGTCTACCAAACCCACCACCTCTGTATGATGACAAGTAATTTTCAAAAATGTATTTTTAAACTCCTTCACATATGTACAGAGTCGAGGCCCTACAAGGGCGAAACACTGACTAGAGCGAAGCGAGTGGAAACTTTTTATACACATCTACGAAGCCCAATATGACGTCAAATTAGAAGTGTTATACTACACAATTACGAGGTTCAGAAAACGCGAGTAATGACTGTTTTAAACAAACACACTACTGGATAAGACCCCTTTATCTATTAATCCAATTTTACAATTTTCTAGAAACTCTAGGAAACCTATTCAGCAGTGCTCTGATTAGCACAATTCAGGAGACAAAACCCTGATTTAACTCTAAACCCCCATGAAATTTGGGTTTATTAAATGATCTTGCACCAATTTGCCAATTGGATAAAATACAGAGTGGACCATAAGTCACTTGACACTATCAGTCACTCAGTATCAATTTGACTCTAGTTGTAACCTCTGTCAGCTGATGTTATATGTGTATAGAAAATAATGGAGGACACTTTGAACATTTACTTTAGGTATTTGTTTGTTATTGGGTGGGACAATTCAATACTTTAATTGTAAACATTTATACTTAACTTTATACTTTATAATAAATTAATAATTACTATCGCAATGCAATTTTGTGAAGTGACTTATGGCCCACCCTGTAGTATAACCGGAAAGTCTGTGGGGAGGATCCCCTTTTTAACTCCCACCAAACGATGGCTATAGTCTGTCATCCAACTTGCTGTTCCTGGACTGGGCTCTCATCACTGTCTTTTTGACACACTGTAAATGTGTGTAGGCCTACGTAACTTATATGTGTCTAAACTTTTTTAAAGTAGTAATTTTTATAAGAATTTGCACAAATTTGATTATTTAAGCTCGGTTTTATGAACCTTTACACATATTTGTTAACCTCAAAAATCAGTAAGAATGGCAGCTGATTTAAAAAAAAAAAAGAGTTTTTGAGATTAAATTTTAATCCGTAGGTTTAGTAATGTTCTGAGATGTTTTATCTAATTGTGTGTTGACGTGTTTCCTACGGTAAAAATCAAAACTAAGGAGCCACATTTGGAAGAAAGATTGGTTCGAAACAATTCGTTAAAGTTGCGAAAGAGCATAATAAGTTATATGGTATTCAGATCATACTAAAATTGAAGGTCGATATATTATAGCCTAAACATGATATTCTAACAAAAAATTTGAATCATGTAGCCTAACTCTTAGTTGTTTATCATTTTTCAATCCACTTAGCGTCAGAGGTTCATTATATAGAGTTCGTGCTTGACAATCCCGAGGGCGCTAGCTGGATATACACCTTTCTTCATGTAGTTTTGGGTTAGATACCTCTCTTTCATCTATCCTATCAGGTCTCTTGACCAACGCTTGTTCTCTTCCGACCCTGACGCTAGTAGACTATTCGAGTAGGCTATATTCTTCCTTTATTCATAGGCTAAGACGATGATGTCTGGAAGGTTTTAACAACAAGAAAAAAAATCAATCCATAAAAGTCCTTGATAGTTATTGCTGCTGGCTACACCAAGTTTGTTTAGAACAAATTACAAATAATTACAGGGTTATAAATAGAGAATACCGTCGTAAAAGACTCGATAACGGCTATTGTTATTGTATGTGTGTGTACGTTCTATGGCTGTTAAACGCTATAATTGTCGAATAAAAGTTGATTTTTACACGATAAACTGAGAACTATTGAGTGATTTATCAGTCGGTATTGTATAGCGAGTGCTCGAAGCAAAGCAGGGTGTGAGGTGCAGTCTCGGCGACAAGCGACGGTAATTTCCAATTCAAAGTAGCAACGCCAAGGTGAGAGGTCGCCACCCGCTTTAGAAGGACACTTTTAGAAGTCTTAACAATGATAATGCATTCTGTACATACACAAACATCAACAACTTTGGGTATTTAGACATTTAAATACATACATAATTCATAGGTATATAGGTTACATTGTAATAGGTATGTTTAAAGTTATTGGTTTGCCCAAATAAAACACTCTTTGGGTTATTTGTATAATCTTAAATGATATAATACGCTCTGTTTTATTTTATTTTAAAAATTAAATAAAAAATATTATATTTCGTTTTTCTTATCTGCAAGTTAAACTAAGTTTACACTTTAAAAAAATTGAAAAAAAAGTAATAATAATAATTTACCTTGTACAGTAGTTGAAACGCGGACATAGGCCTAATACAATCTAAAATCCATGTGTTTTTTTGTGTATCGGACAGTTTACTTACCTCGACTTGGTATTAAGCCTAACACTTGAAGATTATACGAGCTACAAAAAAAAGCTATTACAGATCTATGTTTTTAAGGCTGTCGTGTCCATATACGTTTTTAAACAGCCGCCATTTTTAAATTACCCGACTATTTTTTAATATTATATTCAACGACTAATGAAACATGAAGACCTTGTTAAAATTTGACTAAAAAATAACTTTTGTCTACAGTTGTTGACAAAGTGGCATTTTGTTCATTTAAATTAGTTTGCAAAACAGCTGATTTCTCAACAGTTTCACTTTGCCCACTACTTTGCACACTCCGAATGGCAACCGAACAAAACGAAATTTAGGTTAAGTTTATTTGAATTGATTTATAATATACAGGAAAATGTCCCGTATGTAGGTTAGATTAATTCTTACATGTAAAATAACATAAATAAACAACAAAACAACGTTTTAAAGTTGAAAAAGGAAGTATTATTCATGAAGATGATTGACAGTGTATGTACACGGAGAGTATTGTTCGTTTGCCGAGTTTTGAAGTTGGCGATCCCGTTTCCTCAACAATACACCTAAGTTATTTGTAATATTCATAAATAACCTCAGTTTTGACGTGAGGTTGAACACTTGTATTAAATTAATGTTTTATTAAATTGTGTTACTGTTGAAGTATGTTTTGTCTACAACTGTAGACAAAGTATAATGTGCAATTCGTGAGCAAATTGTCTTTTTTAAACTCGATAAAATTGACGCACTCGGCAAGCCTCGTGCGTCAAAATTTTTCTTTCGTTTAAAAAAGTGCCACTTTGCTCACTAGTTGCACAAATAACTATTATTGGTTGTTATTTAAAGAAGAAAAAACACGTGGTCATCATCGTCTTAAAAAAACCTTAAATTGGTCCTCTAATAGCGTCAGGGAAGAGAACAAGAGTTGGTCAAGAGACAGATGAAAGAAAGGGATCTAACCCAAGACTAGATGAAGAAATATGTAGACTCAGTTAGGGATTGCTACACCGAGTGAAAAGACCCAGTTATAATTTCTGTTTTATAATTTTTGAAGTTATGTCCTTAACTTTTTTTGTGTTTTAGTGATAATTAACTTATTTTTTTATCGTAGAAGACAAATTAGGGTAGCCTATCATTTGATTCAAATTTTTCAACTTTATAAAAATTGGGAGGTTGAATTTAGAGGTAAATTTGATCCCATTTTTTAAAATTTACCAACCGGTTGTAGGCCTATTTATTTCAAGTTGTTCAACGACATTGAAAACCAAATTTGACCCATATCTAATAAAAACCTCTAGAACACAGCCTAAAATAAAGTCCATACATACAGGTTACGCTTTATTATGTAGGCTACAGTTAGAAAAGTAAACTTCTAAATCCTACAACTAATTGGTTTCAGCATAGAAATCGCAATTGCTAGAATTTCAATCACCTAATTGCCATGTAAAAAAAAATCCTGATTTTACATGGCAAACACTTTATTTGAAAATAAACTACGTTTCAATTTACAAGTCATCTTCAGTTGCTAATCAAATTTTGTGCCACTAAACGATAAGATGTTTGGCCTCTTATTGTCCAGTTGTATAGAATTAAGTTACAAATAGCCTAACTAAAGATGACCCTTAGTCATTCAATCATCGTATTGTTTCAAGGAAAGTTTTTGTAGTTAAAAGTTGTTTTCTTTCATTGTTGTTTGATGATTGAACATTTCAAGAGTGTATACTTTATAATTTAAATAACAGCGATGAAAATATGTAGGCCCTAATTAAATACCATTCCACTTATGTGTTTAATAAATAATTGTATTATTAAGTATTATATTATATTTAAATATAAAATTTTAGTTACGAAATGTCTGTCTTTTGCTGTCTATAGACTACCTCTGTCGATTACCGTTGTCGATACAAAATATTCAAAAAAATTAAATTTCACTCGTTACCACTTTGCCATTTGTTAAAAAAAAATCCTTCATACAATAAATTTAATTAAAATTTATAATGAGGTTATATCTAATTTAAATGTATTACAACCAAATTACAAAAGTCCAAATATATAAATAAAGAAACTAATTTGGTGACACCTCTGAAATGCGGTACAAGTGTGCAATGTACAGAAGCCGGCAACGTTATCTGCGGTCTAATTGAATGACTACTCCCCCACTCCATACTGCCACCACTAGGAGAGCATGGAACAGTTCACATTGAGGGGAAGCACGGAATACAGAACAGTCGATATTAGATATCTCTTTCTCTCTCGGTCGTGGTGGTCTTTGGGTTGGCCACTTTCATGTGTACTATCTAACCTAACAACATCCAATACTACAACAATAGCAGGTAGGTCTGGCGGTCTCGGCGCCTAGTAAATCATTTGCTGAAACCACGTGTTCAGAATACTCGGGATAATTTATTTTTTGTTCTTTATCCTTCTTAGATTCATTCTCCATGTCTGGAATAAAGTTTTATGGTCCATTAAACGTCTGATTGGATATGACCAGAATTAGCTTTTATTGTAGTCTGTTACCTTTTTTTTAATACATGACCTTTTGGAATAGAATATTGTATAAACTGGAAATATGCAACACAAATATAAAACTTAATTGCACCAACACAAATCAAATAAGATCAAACCAGTTTTTTATTATTTTTTTTTATTTTGTTAAATTTTTCCATAGAAATTGTAAACTATACTTCCAAAATATTTCTCACAATTTCTTCTACCAATTTGCATGATATACCAATGATAAAGAAATGTTAAAAAAGGGGGTTTTATGTTATTGACAAGCAATCGGAAAAGGAACATAAACTGTAATCGTATAAATTTATTATTTTGGACTATTATTAGGCCTATTGTGATTTCCCTCATAGCCTACATTCAATGGCCTATAGGCCTAATCCTGCTCACGCCAGTAATTTTACCCAATAATGCGCAACGCTATTAAATTAAGTAGCCGATAACACTGAAAGGCGTAACCCTGCTGTGTGGTTAGTTACACCGAATTCGCTTCACCCTTATTCTTGTATATTCAACCAAGAGTTCGTTACTAATTTTTCCCCTAGATGTTGGGTCAACACAGTAATGTATACGAATAGCTGTCGGATTTTTTTATCCGGTGTTATTGAAATTTTGATGGTGGTTTTACAACAGGTAGGCCTACATTAGCCAGAATAATCGGCCATTAAATTTCTAATTAGCCGATTTTTATATAGTTATTTTTTGGATTAACTTCTCATATGCACGTCTTAGAATACAATTTGTATGTGGAGTTTTAAAATATATGGAAACCAATAACTCTAGTTGAATGTGAGAGTGTAAGTTGTCAGGGAAAATTTGTGCAATTTTGTAAACTAGGCTATGCGTCATTTAATTGTGGCCCCTAACCAACACTTGTTTTGTCAAACGCCAGACATAGTTGGAAATGTTTTTCGAAAGCGCTATAAAACAGTAATTGAATTTTCCCACGACAAAGTGTCTGCAAATTATGTAGAAGACTACTAAATAGGGAGGGAAGACTTCCTCACCCCAGCTTCTCTTGTAGGAAAGGAAGTAAAGTTAATTGTTTACAGGAAGTAGCAAATGATTGCGTGTTTATACAAATGTTCAGCTTTCTTTACGGTATTAGTCTTGAATACAGTTAGGCCTAAAGTGTTGGGAAAGGTACCACGTACATTTCTTAAGTTTTTGTTTTATGCTTTTATACCGACCGCGATTTTGGTATAATTATTATATTCCGATCAAAAGTTTTCACAAATAAATGAGCTATGTAGGTTCACCAGATAAAAACATTTTTAACAGCTGTAATTTTGAAAAATTTAATCAATTTTTAAACCACATTAGGCCTAAACGAATAGTAAAAACTAGACTACATACTTTGACCGAAATTAAAATCAAATTCCGAGTACAGAGCTATTATTATCGATGATTTTTTTAAAATAATTTTTAGGTTATATTTTTGTACAATGTAGTTTTTACCTAAAATTTCTTATGTTTCATCGTAGAAAACATATCTAGGATCATTGGATATGTTCCTATTTACACCTTACGGCTACATAAAATGAACTACAAATAAAAAGTTATCCTTAAAGTTGTGGCTAAGACGATACTGTTTTTTTTTTTTTTTTTTAATTTGAAGGTTATATTTTCAACCATTTTATATTTTCGTAGTAACTGTAATGTTTGATCGGAAACACTTTTAGCTCTAATATGCAGATTTTAAAGCTACATAAAATGAGATATGGGACATTGTAGGACTTAATGGTAAATATTAACCGTTGAAAAAACTTTTTTTTTTAAATTACAAAACCGCTCGTCAATATGAAATTCGGCACCGATTTTTAATAGTAAAGAATTTTCTATTAATACGTAAATTCAACCAAACATAGCCTACCAAATTTGAGCGACATTAACTAAAAATTGCAACCTTTAGAACACTTTGTAATATAAAATGTAGGCGTAGGCCTATATATATTTACGTGCCAAATAACTCTGTTGGATAAGGATCAACAGACATTGCATACACATCACAATGGCTAAATGTCTAGCCTATAAGAAATGACTAGTGTAACACCCAAGCACATAAACTATTTCCTTACATCATCATTATAATTACTTTCTTTTAAAATCAGGTCATGTCCTTGAATTATCACGTGGCTATATCGGTTTAGATAAGAAGACTTCTACACATTGTAGTAAGATTACTGAAGTCTGAGGACATTTAGCTTTAACAATGGAATCACTTTCTATTGTGTAGTTGACAAAAAGATAAATAGTTGATAATAGCCTAAAAATATATTTACTCTTCATAATTTGAAAATCATCAAACACCCAGTCTGTCGGAGTATATTTCATTCGGCAAAATTAACAATATCTCATATTTTATAGTCTTCTAATTCGAAATTCAACTGAAATTAAAAATTATTCCAGTTTATTGAGGTCTCGTCTTGGGTAGAATTTTAATTTATAGACATAAGTTGTATGAAATTTAATAGAGAAGACAATAATTTATTCTAGTTAAGAAACTTTCGTCTTAGAGACGTTTTCGAGTTATAGAGGTTTCATTATATGAAATTAAAGGGAAAAGATAAGTTTATAACTTATACATTCTGTCTCGTGTAAATTAATTGTTAAGTTGAGTTAGGGGTTTTGGAATCTATATTCCATTATGAGAATTTCGCTCGTAAGACGTAGAGAGAACATTAAGAATACACATATATAAACATAAACACGACAAAACACAAACGCTTTAATGTCCATAACACACTCTACAGGTATAGAATACATCCTTTCGTTCCTGTCGTATGTAGCCCTATAATAGCAATAAAATGTTTGTGTTTTGTGATGTTTATGTGTAGCCTATTCTTAATATTTTGATGACCTCTTACGAGTGAACTTCTGAAGATGGAATGTAGATTCCGAAACGCTTAGTTACAACCTAAGCCACACGAGACGGATTGAGTATAAAACTTATCTTACAATCAGTGATTTGGATATTATCACTCAAACTGACTCTTAAAAATCAAGGAAAAAGACAAGTTATTCAAGTTACGGAGGTTTCGTCTCGGAGATATTTTCGATTTATAAAGATTCGATTGTGTGAAATTTAATGGAAAATACGTTAATTCGAGTTATAGGTATTCCAATTAGAGGTTCGACTGTATTAAATAAATTAAAAATTACTTAAAGGCAATATATTTTAGTCCCAAACACTAGATTAAAGTGTTAATACAGTCATAAAAAGTAGCCAATTTCAATATAAACAAAAGAATACTATTTTTTTCATTAGGTGCAGAAGGTTTTCTCTCTAACTCGCTGAACAATTAGTTTTCGAAGTGCAAAACTAATTCAAGGAGGAAATTATTGAATATTACATACAAATTTATTCACCCATTTGGGCTTTAAGAAAATAGTAGCCTATAGACCTATATAGGCTATACATGGACGTCTGGACGTCTGGACTTCTGTAGAAATGAAAAAAAGCAAAAAAAGTTGGTCACAAATTTTGTTAAGGAAGTCATTACAGTCATGGTAGCCTATACTGAATTTTATCAATACAAACAAAAGAATCAAATGTCTTCTTTTACATTAGGTGTAGAAAAACCTTTACTCATTTTTTCATGAAATTCTTAAGGTTTTTGATTTTGTATGGGGATTAAATACAAAAATTCATAAATAGGAATTCGTAGTTCAGACTAGTAGACTACTTTCAAGGAAGAGATTAGTGAAAACTTCACAAAAATCAGTTGGAATGAGACAATGCGGATTTTGTAAATAGATTTCTTCTTTTTGAAACGAAATGGTCTCAATTTGTTTAAAATTTGAATTATTCTCTACAAATTTCAAAAATTTGAACATAACAAGCTAGCCATTTTGAATTTCAAACGCCACGTTAAAAAAATAAATAAAATAAATAAATAAAAATTGTAGGTTACCTTACCCAGAAACATGAAAGAAAAAACTAAAAATAAACAAACATATTTCTTTAAAAAATAATGTTTAAAAACATAAGTCGTCATACTTTGTTGGTTAAGAAACTAAACACAGATTTTTCATTTGGTGTTGTTGAGGTAGACTAAGGAATGGTGTAGTTCCAACTAAAAAATTTGACGTAGGCTATGGTAGGTTACATTGGTTATTAATGAACAATGATTAAACATACGTAAATAGCTACTATATAGTGATGCCCTTATTGAACAAAACTGGTGTGTAATTACAACATTACTGCCAAGTCCATTTAAAAATTTTAATTTTGGTTTAAATTAAACTTAAATTATAATAACAAAATCGTAGTCAGCTTCCCTAAAAAATACAAGTAAATAAAATAAAATCATAATTCATTTAGGCCCCCATCTAAAGTGGTTCATATTTTTAAAAGTTTATTTATTCAAACGCGTTTCAACGACAAAGTCGTCATCTTTAGTTACTGTAGCTAGTGAATTACTGAAGATGGCGATTTTGACGTTGAAACGCGTTTGAATAAATAAACGTATTATTTGTGAGAATTTATGTCTTAGTTTTATTCCATCAAACCTAGGCTACTTTACTATATATTAGGCCTATCATATTATCTATCATTATCTATCGACTTTTTTAATAATTTGTTTTTAAATATAGGCCTAGGAATAACAAATTATAAAATGGTTTTTCAATACAACTTAAGTGTGATAATTAAATAATAACTAAAGAATCATTACGTCGTTTGGCTGATTTGAAATACTTCAGTTTAAAGTTCTTCCCTTTTCATAACCTATAGGCCTATCCTATAAATATAATCTTAGCTACGTGTTGTTTGATTACGTGGTAAACTTTCATATTTTACTTAAATTTTGGTAATTTAAAAATATAAAACCTTTAAAGGTGACGTCAATGGTTTTATATTTTCACTCTCTGTCCAGTAGGCCTAACTCAGCCATTTTTGTGTATGTTTTGGATTTTGTATGGGGTGCAATGTTTGAATGCCTGAAATAGTTAAAAAGAAACTCGTAGAACACAACACAGGATTGATGTTATAGACGTACCCTGGTCCCCTGGTTACCCTTTATCTCCCGTCTCTAAGAAATATTAAATTAGTTTCGTTAGTTACGTAAAGTTTTACAAAAGCGAGATTTTTTATAAACACTCCTTCAAAATTTAAAATGAAGGACGGGACTTTTCGGACATTTTGTAGGCCTATGAATATTAACTTATGTATAAAAATAGATCTATAATATAAAACACAGTAGGCTACAATATAAAACGGTATTAGGCTTAGCCGATGCGTATATATAATAAAACATCGTAGTGATTTATTAATAACGATAAACATGTTATCTTGAATTAAAGAAATGATATTGTCTGTCGAATTAAAATACAGTATCCAACCTCAAATTTATTTCAAACAAGAAATTATGCACGTAAACTACTAGGTCTACAAAGTCACTACCGTTTTCTTTCTCCCAAATCCCCACAATGAATATATTATACAATAACTTCTGCAACATAATAACAAGTCAAAGATAATGAATGCAGTGGGGGAAGCAAAGCTGGACGAAGGGACCACCTTCTAACGCTCTATGTTCGCCTAATACTTACAACTCAAACGTCGCTGTGGCCGCCATCTTGACGCGCAGTCAGTGTTTGTTTTAAAGTTTATCAAACAAAGAAGGCTTTTTGTGTTTAGTCTTTTAGTTTGATTTTGATAATTCTGTTCTTATTTTAACTACATTAGGCCTGTATCACAAATAACAACAACAAGAATTTGTTTTTTAAGGTCTAGATATAAATAAAAATGATTGATTGATTTTTGTTTACTTTATTAAAAATGTCTAAATATAAATAGTCTACATGTTAAGCCTACAGTAGGCTAAGTAGACTATTAAGTAATAATTTTTTACAAAGTAAGTAGCCTATTTGTTTAAAATTTTAACAAAAATGATTGATAGGCCTATAGGCTACTTTAAAACCATTTCTACATAATAACAGTCAACAACTATAGTTTGATATTATTATTTTGTTATAAGTAGCCTACGTATCATAGTTTTGGGGTTATGAATGACAGTTTACAAAAATAATTGATCTTGTAAAAAATAGACTACTATAGCCTAAATATTAGCCTAGCTTTTATGATCTGTACCCGTGATTTGAGTGATTAGGTCTAACGGCTCTAATATGATTGTGATATTTATAGACTATGTAGGCCTATTATTAACCTACAATGTTTAATCTTGACCCATTAGTAGACATAATTTTATAGATAGACCCTTTTATAGGCTATACATATAGCCTAACTAGGCTTTTAGTTAATTAATTTCTTTTACAATGTTTGAAACATAACCTTATAGCCTACCTATTTCATAGCCTATTGCTATTGTTGCCTACATCCTATTTTACATCAAACAAAAAGCAAAAATCTCTTCAAGAATATTATAATAAAATCAATTAATTATAAATAACATAATTAATTAGTGATTTAAATAATATTCTAAACTTAAATCCTATCCTACTAAATTTGGTTTTTTTTTCGTATAGTCTATCTAAAAATAATAGACTATATTTATTATTTCCTTAGTAGAATGCTTATTTGCTTAATTGGATAATTTATGTTCAAATATTTATTTACATGCTGTGGATTCAAATAAACTATCTTATAAATTAAATACAGATTTGTAGTTGTTCTATTATAAAACTTAAAACGGATTTTGTTTGAGATGTTTAGTAGTAGGCAGAAACGAGAGATTCACCTCCTAGCAATCTCGGTTCTCCTGATACTAATATCTGTTTACATCGCTGGAACCGCCATCTTGACGCTACGGCCACACTGCACAGAACTTCCTTCATTCATTCCCGCTTCTTTTTTAACCTTACAAAATTATGCCCTCTAGACTGAAAACATAGGTAATGAATAGGTAAAACATAGGTAAAAACGTTATTTGTTTGACTTTCAAACTTTAATAAAATTTATTATTTCAAAATCAAATTCGTCCAGGCAAACGAGCAGACGTTAGTTAAAAGAAGGCCTAATTAATTGTTTCAATCATCCTAAATAGTTTGAGGTTAAAGGTTTTAAGTCATCCTAAAGTTTTAAAGGGTTTTAAAATAATTGAACCATTTTTTTTTACACTTAGCCTAATCTTCTTTTATTAAACTCACATATAATTTAGTAATTAGGCATACATTCTGTTTGTTGGATGTATCAAGTAAAATAGAGTCTTAAAAAATTCAAAATTAAAATAAATAAGTCAAAGAAATACGAGTAGACTAGTAGGCCGATAATCTTGTCCTATAATAGTACCGAATTTCTTTTTGAAATAAGAAATTACACCAATAATTTTTTGTACTTATTTTAATTATAGGCCTATTCTCATTCAACAAATTAAAATATTTGATCAAGAAAGAAGTCATTAATTAAGAAATGAATGTCGTGAGATATTTTAGGTTGAAGTATTTTATGAACTCTTTTTGGAACGAATACATAATCTACAAAATAACAAAAATTAAATAGTGAATTATAGGCTATAGATCAAAATTGGGTAGGCCTAATTCAACGAACAATAATAATAGGCCACTAATGGTTGCTAATGTTTGCCACTATTATCAAATTAGATTTTTAATACGAACAAAAATAACTTTTCTATGATGTGTTTAGTTTTATTCTATGATTGTGTCTTTTCTTTGTTTTAGAACAAATTAAATTCTACAAAACTCATCTTAAAGAGGATTATATTGATCTTACTATACAGTTTCTAATTCGACTAGACAGCTTAAGAAACATTTTTATTTCTTCATCCAGCAAATAACAGTACTCTTTTAAATGGCGTTAGTAGTTCATAAAAATGGACGACCCCTTGACACCCCAGGCTACCGTCAGACCCTACTCGAGTTCTCGCCGCTCCTCCCCTCCCCCTCTTGACATCACAATTCATTATTTACGAATCCATTCCCCTTCAGTTCAGTTCCACCCTAATAACAAACGTTTAACAACTCTGAATGAGCGGCTTTGACATCTCTGACACTAAAACAAAGGTTTATATTTCAGTGGTCGGTGATATTGCTTTTCTGAAATGTGTCTAACCACAGTTTATCACGTGTGACTCATTTGGATAGTTTAAGCTATGCTTTTTATGTTTGATGCCTTTGAACGAATTATTCTGACTCCTACCAAATATTGTAGAATTGGACGAGTTTGTGAATTATATATAATCTCAGATAAAAATGGAGGTTAATTTACTATTTTTAGTTTTTTAATAAATAGGCTAAAACACAAAATAACCTCAAAATTGTATTATTATTATTGGTTGAATTAAATGTTACACCTTATGATTCTTATGACTAAAGGAACATTTTGTATTAGCGTGATGATTCTGAGAGAAAAAATCACAGAATTCAAAAATTGTTAGTATTTAGAACAAGTAACAATAATAATACAATTACCGCAGTATGTTATCAAATTTAATATATTTCATTGAATATTCACTCTTATAAACTTCCTTTATTCATCATTCACCTAATAATAATAAATAATTGTGGTTATTAGCCTAACTTTTGAGTATTTTAGTGAATTACCAAGAAATGCTGTTTTTACGCCTATAAATATTTTTGATCTACAATAAATATAATAATATCATCTTGTTTAATAATTTAAGGTAAATACATTTTTCCATTTTGGATGCTTGTGTATTTAAACGGTCTCCTCTTTTTTGTACAGCAAACAGTAACTAATTAATATAGGCTAATATTGGAATTTTAGTAGAGAGAGAGAGAGAGAGAGAGAGAGAGAGAGAGAGAGAGAGAGAGAGAGAGAGAGAGAATATTGGAATTAAAAAAAATAGACTATATATACCCTATAGGAGAGAGAGGGAGAGAGAGAGAGAGAGAGAGAGAGAGAGAGAGAGAGAGAGAGAGAGAGAGAGAGAGAGAGAGAGAGAGAGAGAGAGAGAGAGAGAGAGAGAGAGAGAGAGAGAGAGAGAGAGAGAGAGAGAGAGAGAGAGAGAGAGAGAGAGAGATGGAGAGAGAGAGAGAGAGAGAGAAAATCTGATCTACATTTTTGTTTACCAAAAACTATAATAGGTTAGATTTAGGTCAGGTTATGTTATAATATCCAAATAGACTTAGGCTATAAATTATTTAGTTTAAAAACAACATGGATGGCCGAACTTGAAAGGATTGCGGTGAGGTGAATGAAAGTCGAAGTTGTGTTATGGGAGTAGACAGATAATATAATCTAAAAATATTTGCAAAAGGATGTTTCGAGTTTTGAACTTACAAGAAAAGGGTGGTCGGTATAGTAGAGTCTACACAATGCCGTGGTTATTCGACATTGAATTTTAAACAAGTTGATGGTCGCGATCATGGTACTTACCCATAAGCATTATACATTGTAATACAATCAGTTTGTCTCTTATTAAAATGTATTAGTAAATCAATGCGTCATATCCTGTAGGAGACCGGGGCAACAAGACGAGTGTCTCATCACACGGCAGAGATATAAAATAATTGCTGCCATCGGTTTTCATATTACATGAAACAGTCCAAGAAGGAAACACGTTTTTGTTTTGTCTCATGCTATTTTTGCCACTCAGGAAATAAAGTTTTAGTCAAACATAAGTCAGTTAAATCAAATATCGTTTATAGGAAGTTTCATATCCTACATATACATGGTATTAGATTTTTATGTGGTTAGCTTTTTAGATTGCATAGGCCCTAACCTAAACTAATTGTATAGTGAAACTCGGGGCAAGATAACGGGGGTAAGATGGTGACCTTGTCATCTTGCCCCGAGCTTATTTATTTACTTTTTATTGGTTGTTTTTCCATAGGATATAATAAATACTATTTTTGTGAACGGTAATGATCTGCTTCACAAATCGTGTACTAAATATCCAATCAAAGCTTGATATAACCTAACACTTGTAAATTTACAAAACCTCAGAATGATTTTCAATCATTTTTCTGCTTTGTAAATGATACGAAACTATATAAACAAAAGTATACATGAGATTAAGACTCAGATAATACGAATAAAGAGTTATGGTTGGGTTTCCACCCCACACAACACACAGGCCTATGGTTGTCTCTTTCTTTGGACCCCTTAAAGCCTTCAATAACGAAGAATGTGGCAATTTTTCTGTGTCATATCCTGGGAAGCCTATAACAGATTACAACATCGGTGAAATACTCAGCACTACTTATTTTAAGGCTGTTTCAGTTGGAAATGCCATTAATGGGTTCCAAAAATGTGGAATCGAACCCTACAATTCTCAGATGTTTGTAGAAAGCGATTATATATCCTTGTCTGACAGAAAATAACCTTGAAGATAAATCCACTGAGAATCATGATGATGCTGTTTTCAGGCTAATTTCTAAGAAACAAAGTGAAACGTCTATTTTAGAGGACGACAATATAGGAACGGATGAAGGAGAATCTCTTATGAACCCCATTGTTTCAAAGATTGGAACAAAAAGTATTTTTGAAATGAAATCATTACCAAAGCGTAGTACTGTATGGAAAACAATTAATGGTGTTAGAAAACCAAGTTGAACTAAAAAAAAAAAAATGTGTGCTGCTGTCATAGCAAGCACTGGTGTGAAAATGGAGCTGTTGAGACATCGACTAGGTAAGGAACATAACAAAGAAAAACAACAAAAGAAAAGAAAAAATTGACAAATCAGTCATCTTGCCCCAAGATGACATTTTCTAATGGGGCAAGTTGACGATCCTATAAAAGGAATAGGAAATTAAACTGAATACCAAGTTCAGTATGATTTTAGTGTATTTAACAAATATATGATGACAAAATCCTATCATAAGAATAGTTTTAAAAATAAATCATTAATATTTTGTTTCAACGACTGAAAAAATTGAAGAAATCAATTTGTATGTCATCTATTTTATGGTTTTTAGAAAGACTAAGAACTAACCCTACTATTTATATGGTTATACAAACTAAAACTAACTTAACACAATTTAAAAAAAATAAAAAAAACTCTTAACCCGGTAATATAAAGTAAGTTTGTTTAAAACCGTTGTTACGCAGGTTTTCTGAACAAAAAAAGCTTATTATTGGCCATCATTTTCCCAATTTTTGAGGTTAAGAAATGTAAATTCTGACAAAAACCAGAGGTGGAATATTTTTGTCATTTCTCTACTATGTTTACTGGGTAGGTAAAGTGTACAAAACATAAACTTTGATATAGGCTGCTAGTAAAAAGTTACTTTAAAATGCGTAGGCCTAAATCAAATCTGTATTCAATATCTCATGCATTTCCAAAATTGTGGATTTGTTTATTCACAAACACAAATAGAAGGATAGAGAGAAAATATTTATAACGATTATATAGGCCTAGATATGTATTTTTAACATGTTTCTATAGATAATTTTCTTGATTTTAGTGGCTTCAATGCATCCCTTAAATATTACACGCGTATTATGTCTCAACCTGTATAGCCTACTACTGTATATAGACCTGGCGAACTGAATACTGAAACTTAATAAGGCTCTGCATATTAGTAATGTTCCACATTCCTCCAAACAAATTGGCATCGCACTCTCCTTGAGTCAGTCTGCAATGTCATTACTGTAGCCTATCTCTTCGTGAAAGTTCCGCTAGTCAGAGAAAGCGACACAACTAATACCAACTGTAATCAACACTTTCTGTCCTCTACTGCAACACTCACTTGTTAGAACGAGAATTTATTTTGACGGTTTTTGTATTTCCTCTCGTAGATGACCAAACCATACGCATTTGTAGGGTCTATAAAAAAGGAAACAACCGATATTATCAAATTTTGTAACATTTTCTTCAATCATGTTCAATAGATTGTAAAATCTAGTTTAATGCTAAATTTGAACAAAATGAATCTAAATTTCAGGCTATTAAAACTGTTATTGTTGTTTTGTTTCTAATATTGAGGTTATGTTTAAATGCATTAAATTAATAAATTTTACGAAGTATGTGACATTAATTTGTGTAAAATGTATTAAATTACGTCTTATGTGTGCCCGCCTGGGAGTGGGGGGGGGGACGAGACGAGTCAAATTTTTTAATTTTAATATTATGAAATTGGTAATAATTATGAAAAACTTGTCGTTTATTAAATTTTAAACATTTTCGATTTTCATAAAAATGTCTTTTTCCGATAAAAATTAACGTAATTTTCAATTATAAAATTTAGCTGCGTAAAGTTATAAATTGTTGTTTCATACTACAGATTTTTGTAAATAATTAAAAATTGATAATTGATATATAAAAAAAAGTTGACATGAAAGGTGATATCAAACATTATTATACAAAAGGAAAAGGGGTTTTCTTAATAATTAACAAATATAAAACTTTTCGTTTTTATGTAAAGATTTAATACACAATCTTTATTTATTTTTAAAGTACCCATTGTCATATAATAAAAAAGTAGGCCTATACTACTTTTACAAAATTATATATATATTTAGTTGTATTTTTATTCGACTGGTGGTACTTTTTGAAATTATAATTTAAAAAAGCCATATATATATATATAGGCTAGATAGGCTATAAAATATTGTTTAAAAGTTACCTTAATTTGTCGTGCTGTCTTTGCCATTTTATTTTTTCTATAATGCTACAGCGCTGTTTCGCTGCTACCTAGTTGCTTTCTTTAATACTTAAATTTTAGTTGTCATATAAATATATTGAATGTATAAAGGGTGACAATATATATCTGACGATTAATGTATTACGCCTGAGGAAGCTCCCAGTTAACAGTGAAACAGCGCTGTAACATTACAGAAAAAAAAACAAGAATCACAAGAACTCTTCAACAAAAATTAAGGGTACTAATGTATACAATTCGTGAAAGCCAAATAAACGAATATAAAATAAAAAGTTATATAAACTTTCATCCTGATATTATTATCATCAGGTAGGCACTGTGGCGACTATTTTCAAATTCATCATTTTTGTCATCGAATTTATTATTTATGAAGTTTGTTGGACTGGGAATGTCGGTAATGTAGTTTCTGCAGCTAACTTGACCACTCTTCCATAATACTTAACATTATATCCCCTGCTTTTTGCAGGAGAATCTTAATGATGAACAATAATCTTTGGGGGAGGGGGAAACAACTTAATGAGGAGGATCAATGTTTCTCAATGAGCCATTTGTCATTTCTATATTCATTATTGATTTGTTTCATTATTTACAACAACAAAAATAACAATTTTTAAAACGGTAGGACGAGAGAGGAATTTAAAACTTATAAAATGTGCATAGCAAATATTAGAAATTCAGAACGCTATTAATTTTCGTCGTAGAAAGGCGAACTAAAACCAAATTGTATAAGCTACAACTTTAATTTGAATTTTTTTGTTATATTACGAAATTTTAAATATTTACAAAACATCATTTTCACTTCTCCCCCCTCACCCTTTTGATCATTTTTCTGATTGGCCAAGAATTTCAAGAATGTACGTTTTTTTGTGGCTGTTTTACCACTTGTAGGAGAAAAATGCAACTTAAAGTGTTACCATAGCGATCAGTGCAACAATCTCTAGAGCATTGATGCTTGTTGTTGTTGATTGTCATATGTATTTGTGATCAGCTGTTGTTCTAAGTATTTTTAGTTTATTTTGAGGTTAAGTTATATCATTTTTCAAAACAACTGTTCAGTGCAAGATAGTAAATATTATTTTAACGTAGGGTGGTAATTGAAGGTCTATTTTCTCTATTCGTTTGTTTTTTAACCTCTTTTATTATAGTTGATACTAAATTAATTTTCTTTTTTGTTCAGGATGGAAAGTTTAGGCCTCCATGTTGGAGGGCGTCCGACCTGTGGAGCTCGCAAGGTATGTTTGCGAGAAGTAAATGCCCATCTGATCTGTGTTCTCTGCGGTGGATACTACATTGACGCTGTCACCATTGGTGAATGTTTACATTCCTGTAAGTGTAAATATTTATTCAAATTATTACAGTTAAAACTGATATACAAAATAAATTGATATCTAAATAATAGTCTATAAGCTGATATGAAAAGTCACGAATTCCTTTTCCTATTTATTATAGCCTATAAACACTCCTAACCTTGGTATTAATAAAATACCACCAAACATTAGAATTTACGGAAAACCTTTTTGAAACGTACCATATTTTTAAATTTTTTGATTATTTATTTCCAAGGAATAGTAGAAGTTAATATAATCATTAATTTTACTTAAAAGTATCTAAAATTTTGGATAATAGATCCATTATTGCTGATTTTTCTATCTTTATTATTTAGAGGTTATGTTCTTAATGTTACTTGTTTCATTTATAACACATATTATTTATTGTAGAGTTTTAAATACGTCAAGGCATCATTGCCGGATTCAGGATTTAAACTACACAAAATTAGCTATTGTAGCGTTTTGGAGCAAACCATTAGTCATTCAAAAAACAATTTAAACCAATTTTACATCAGTATTGTATTGGTTTAAAAATATTAAGCTCGTAAACAGGGTTAAGTTAGGAAATTTAATATTATGGGGAAGAAATAGTCAATATAATTAGGCTAATAAAGAAAACTGAAGTTAAATACATCTCAAATACACTAAAATTTCACTTAAAGATTTGTAAACACAAATTCACTATTTATGTATCAAACAGCGCTTAAAAAGTAAAATAAAATTTAAAACCACTTAAATTTAGCTTAGGAAATTGTAAACAAACCTGATGTAGGTATCCAAAAATCGTCATAATAATTCATTTGTGGACATAAAGAAAAGATGTAGGCCTATATGTATATGATTAATTGAATGGGTGTAAATTCAAATTAAAGGGAAATAATAACTATCATTACAGTAAACTATTAAATAAACGTTGTAAGTGGTAATAAATTTATTTTGTGTAGTGTTATAATTATACTTATAATTATTATAGCCATAATGGGTTTGGACCGATGTTTAAAGTGAATCAAGGAGCATTAGATAGGGAATATAGATGTAACACGATTGTTTGAAATAGTTTGGATATAGAAATACTAGTTTAAAAAACTAAATTTAATCTGAATTAATAAACAAAATAATATCATAAAGTAATAAGCAAATATGTTTTGTTTTAGGTTTAAATTGTGTAACTTAAAGTGTTAAATTGGAAGGGAATATATATATATATATATATATATATATATATATATATATATATATATATATATATATATACTGTGTTCTGATTGGACTAAAATGAAAAGGTGCAACTAGATTAATTTACTGTAATAATACATAGCTTTAGTTACGAAAGACCACAAAAAAACCGAAGCGACGCCAACTTTTGATGGAGGACTTTTAAAATGGCCGACGAAGAAGAATGATGCTAAATCTGGAATATTAAAAGAAAAGTGTTTTTGTTGTTAAAATAAGTAATGTGAAAGAAAATTTAATACTTGAATTTCATCAAAGATCAAGTGGAAGAGTATAAATTTCCAACATTAAAACGTGTTGAAGAGTTAAGGTAACAAATTTTCATTTGATGTAATTAAAGCCAAGCAGTATACAAATTTCAATTAACGAACTAATTTATTACCAAATAGTAAATGGACAGTGTTAAAAATAAAAAACTCAAGCTTAAGAACCATAAATAAATGAATAGTAAATTTTAATTTGTAAATAAATAAATAAACATCTTGTAATTTAATGGGAATAAATAACATTGTATTGTAAATGTTTGAATGCTGATTTGTTTATTTAATTGATTGTAACATTAAAGTTGATAAATTGAGCATAAAATAAAAATATATAACCTATATCCTGTAATTTTGTCGCACAACGTGTGATTAATACAAATAAAATGTTTCATCACAATAATAATTACATCACAGTAAATATCTTTATATCCCGACTGTTGACGAATTACTCGTATTGGTTGGATCGGTGAACATTTCATAGATTGGGATATCGGTATTTCCATGATGAGGAGAACAATAGCTAGTTTTTGTATATTACAAATAAAAATGTCTGAAAAAAACTCTAAAGAAAAATCATTAAAAAACCCTCATATTTTATGAGTGTATCCAAAATTTATATTACCCAGGAGTAAAAAAGTCCCAGGACATTTAACTAACTTTAAACTGAAAAAGGTGAAAAGCTGAAACTTTCTTGGCGTTATAAAGTAAATTCATCCCCACCCCAAAATGGGCTTTTTGTCAACTCAACTTTTTCAAATGTAAAAGCCCCATCAAGTAATAGGCCTACCTCATTTGAAAGGTCTTGTTTAATGAAAATATTTACACAAACTCGTAAACGATAAGATCGTTATCTTACTTCAATCCAAAATTGATTTGTTTTTTACAGACTCTGACGCTATTAGGGTATTCAATGCTAAGGGTGTCTTTAATGTTCTTTCCTTATTTTTTTAATGCGATGATGACTGCGAGGTTTTTTACCTTTAAATTAGAAAAAACTTTGTTTGTCGTATAATTCACGAGTTTTAAGCACTTGTTAATTACAAGAAGACGTTGTTTATCTATCTTGCCCAATTAAATTAATTAAGAATACAAATTATAAAAATAAAACTAAATAACTTTACTGTAATTAATTATATAAATAAATTAAAAATCTATTTCTAATATGATTGCATCAATTATTACAATAGTTCAAGGTTCATCGTCAATTAATTAGCGAGATATTTCTTAATTTTATTCCTTCCTATGTTCATTATGAAATTAAACAAATATATATCATTGTAAATATATATTAAATTTGATTTTGGTTTTTTTGTAGTTTGTCGATCGTGCATTGTGAAATACCTGGAAACGAACAAATTCTGCCCAATCTGCGATGTCCAGCTTCATAAAACAAAACCTCTCCTTAGTGTCAAGTGAGTATGTTTTCTGTTAGTCTGTGATTTTAAATATAATTGAGTGTGGTTTGTACACTCAAGGAAGAAACAAATGCAGGTTCAGAATAATATGAGGGATATTGTGGTTATTCATGAATTATTTATTGCAGTAGAATGTCTGGATAGTGGGTTTACACCCTAATTTATTAAACTAGTACGTTCCAATTTTTTAATATTATTTTTCATTTTCATATTTTTCTGTTTTGAGTAACGTTTATATAGTTTACAGAGCGTTTATTCGTTACAGTTAAGAATATTTCATTGAATTAAAAAATAAATTTTAAATATTAAATAAAACCAGAAAATTTAAAACGTTGGAAATGGCTTTAGAACCTTAAATTAAGAAGTTTTGTAATTTTAAAACATTGCAATCTATTTTGTAGTTTTTTAACTATAGAATAAAAACAGAAAGAAAGGAAATGTTTATCCTTTTAATGTAGTTATCATTTAAGTTAGTTTAAGTAGGCGTATTTATTCACTTTATATATATTTATGAAGGAAATCAACAGTCTTTTAAAATTGTATTTAGTGCTTTCAACTCTGTTTTACCCATGTATACAAAATAATATTTATTTAATTTTTGACAAAACTTTTCTACCACAAAAACTGTAAATAGGCAACTCACTAGAACTTTTATATGTAAGTACCATGTTAGGATAAAATACTTTTTTTCTTATAATACTTTGATAGTCTAATTCTAGAAATGGCACATATGTCAGAAGGATAATACACTCAATTGCATTTTGAATTTGAAATCTTAACATCTCGTAATTCTATATTGTTAAATTATAAATTATTATGCATATAAATCAGTTGTTAGTTTTCAGAATTACAATTATTTTCCTTCTTACGAGCAAACATTGTTATGTTTTAGAACGGATAAAATACTACAGAGACTTGTCTACAAAATGGTGCCTGGCTTATACAGTAGTGAAATACAAAGGCGGAAGAATTTCTACAGCAATACAGAACTGCAATCTTCCACAGACTCTGAGAGTTGCGATGGTTTCCAGGACTACAAACTGGGACAAGAGTATTTCACACCAGAAGACAGTATAAGTCTCTCTCTGGAATATTACGACAGGTATGTTTATCCTAACAGTAGATACCAGAATGTTAGTATCAGTAAGTACAATATAATATGATAAAAATAACTGTAAATACCACAAGTAATCACAGTATAACCAATATCAGTGTATAGACTACCATGACAACAGTAAATGCAGTAATATCAGTAATATTTATTTTCAAATAATTTTTTACAAATACAATAATTAAATTCAATATATAAAAAACATTTGTTTTAAAAATACATAAAAATTTTAATATTAAGGTGAAGGCTCTTGTTTGTGTTTCTTCCGCTCCCTGTGCCACTTATTTTTCTTATTCCGCCAACGTCTCTGGGATCTTAGTTCTTTCTCCTTCTCCTACATGAGGTCCTACCAGTCTGCGATAAGTATGCTGAGACTGGGAGGTTGGATGGTGTATTCTGCAGGGAGCTCCCCCGGGCCATGTTTAATTCCATGAGCTCGGGTAGAACTCCCTCATCCTTGTAGTCGCAGTCATGGAATGGATCTTCTTTAAACGACCAACTCTGATGAATTAAGGGGTACTTTAAATTTAGCTTCTTGATCCTCTCTGGAGCTACCTTCCATCGACGCCGGCCTCCGGTGGTGATACACTATATCAGCATACAATTCCCGGAAGTGATTCTACATAACATATTGATAAAAAAAGTCCAGTGAACATAGATTCGGACAATGCTTTATTTTCCAGTTATCTGCCATTTATTTATTTATTTTTATTTTTTACAAAATACTTATCTTTTGGAAGTATATATTTTTGGAAGTAGAAAATATATTGAACTCAAATTTTGTGTACATATTTGTTACAAAACCTTTTACCCCTGTACGAAAAACCAGAACATTCATTCGTATATTTTAAAAATGGTGGCAATTTACAATGTTTAATGTCAAATATCTTGAAAAACCATAACTTTACAAAAACAATTACAAGAAACCAAAAAAAGTTACTTTTTTAATTACAAACTAAACAGTTTTTTTTATTTGTAGCTCAAAAGGTAACCGAATTATCTGCTGAAAACTATAAATTTGATTTCTTGGTAGTTGTTTACCCTAATACCCATTAAAAAAACAGTTGTTTTAAGTTGCTAAAATTGTTACATCTGTCAGCTACATTGTTGGATTGTTGTTCTTTCCTTTGAAAATTATACAGTTAATGTACAGTATAAAAAATACACAGAACACAATTCTCACAAAAAATACGCCTAAGTATCAGACGCGTTTCAACGACAAGGCCGTCCTCTTCAGTGATACACGAGCTACACCAATCAAACTATAACAATGTTATATAACTAGTTAATGTACCATTACTCCCAAAGAAATAGTCTGTTATTAATTGTGAACATTTAAAAACATAATTAAGTTGACATTAATCGCGTTAATTGACATTAAATATTAATCAAATTGACACAAATAATGAACTTGCTGATATGTATTTTACATGTGATCAAGTCAATGAAAATGCAGGAGGGGGGGGGGCAACTTGTCTTTACCAAGAAAAGCATCCAAACCGCTATCAGCCAGAAAGCAAATTATTTGGACGTCTGCATACATGTTTATGTGAAACTGGAATGATATAAATCAGTTTCAGAAGAACAATCCAAAGTTATCTTACAGAAGAGTTGCTATGCAAGAAAACATATCTCTTACAACAGTATGGAATATTTAACACTTGCAGTTATTGTATCTGCAACGTATTCAAGCTCTACTACCAGGTGATAAGCAACATAGGATTGCATTCAGTCAATGATTAATTAACAAGTGTGTTCATAACCCACAGTTCATATCTAATATATTTTTTACGGACAAGGTGTCTTTCACTAAAGAAGGTGTAAACAACTTTCATAATAGACACATTTGGTGTGATGAAAATCCTCATGCAGTATTTCAATCAAGAAGTCAACACAGATTTTCATTGAATGTTTGGACAGCAATCTACTTGGATAAGGTAATTGGACCTTTCTTTTTGCCACAGGTGACTCTTATTTGCAGATCATCACAAATACCCTACCCGAACTTTCAGAGAACGTTCCTTTGCAAAGTGAAATAAACATGTGGTTCATACATGATGATTCACTATTCAAATGATTTCAGACAAACATTAAATGATCGTTTTCAAGGAAGATGGTTCGTTCGGGGCGGTACCGTTGGTTGCGTGCACCATCCCAGATCTGAACCCATTAGATTATTATCTATACAGACATGTAAAGTCTCTGGTTTATTCAACACCAATTGTCGATGTTCATTTGTTGGAGGATAGATTTGTCCGCGTATTTTAAACAAACAGGGTGCAGCTTGGCATTGTAGAGCGGGTAGGCTACATCAATCATTAATGAAATGTGTGGTATGTTGTGTTAGAATGGATGGAGGACACATTTAACATTTGTTGTAATTCTCATCAAAAAAGAATCTAAATTTTACATGTTGTACGTATTTATTGATTTTTCTAATTTTAATTCCACTAGCATACTTATTAGCCTACAAAATAATAATAACTTATACTGTTTTGATTAATTACATTTGTTTGAATATGTAATATGAATTTTATACATATTTTTTCTATTTATATAATTAAAAATAGTTTTAAAAATCAATTTCTTAATTTTGATACATTTTATTAATATTTAATAAATTATTAATAAGGTTCATAATAACTTCAAAATATTTTCGTTTTGGAGTAATTTTGGTTGGGATTATAAACAAATACGAAGAAATAGAATTTTTAGTTTTTAGCCGTTAACTGGTTATCTTTTGAGATACAAAAAAAAAAAAAAATTAAAACACTTTGTTTAGTTTGTAATTAAAAAAATAACGTTTTTTGGTTTTTGTAATTTTTTGTAAACATTTCAAGATATTTAGCATTAAAAATTTTAAACAGCAGCCATTTTGAAAATATACGACAGAACTTTCTGGTTTTTCGTACAGGGATAAAAGGTCTTATACCAAATATGTGTACAAAATTTAAGTTCAATATCTTTCCTACTTCCAAAGATATTAATTACTTTATAAAAAAACAAAATGGCGGATATCTGGAAAACAAAGCATTTTCGGGCCTATTATCACTGAAGATATTTTCATCAGTATGTTATGTAGAATCTCTTCCCGAAGTTTGGCCTCATCTTTAAAAGACACCTGTATATCAGATAATTAAAGTTTATATCATTAGTAAAAACAGTAAAGTTATTACCATCAGTTAATGCAGTAATACACATAAATGTCAATTTGTACCAAATAAAGTTAATAATATAAATATTAGTAGAATAGAATAAATAAGAGTAAATACAACGAGTAAGAGATGTAATATATAAATGGCAGTAGAACGAGATAAATAATAGTAAAAACCATCAGAAAATACAGTAAGTAGGCTAATATAAAGCTCAATATCACTAGAAACATGGCAGTAAATACTACCTGTTAACGCAGTAATACATATAAATATCAGTAGTAGGCCTACCAGATAAATAACAGTAAACAGTAAATGCCAGTAGTACTAGTAGTAGCCTACTACGCCAGTAGTAGTAGGCTACCAGATAGATATCATTAATAACAGTAATTATTATCAGTAAACAAAGTAAATATACATAACTTATGATAGATCAGTGAATACCAGTTATATTTCAATTTATTATTTTTATTACCGAGTAAATACATTTCTTTATATATTTTTAAAACATTAATCAAAGTAAAATCATAGAGAATAAAAGTCCACACAGATAATCTTCAATCCTAGATGTGAATAATTTATTATGGAACATGTCTGTGTTTAGATATCATATGGTAACGATACAATTATAAATAACTTAATTGAGGCCTAATGAATCATTGTTTAACTAAACAAGGTACTTATGATTTGATGCGTGTCAATATTTTCTAAATCCTATCAAACTTTACTTAACATTGTCAACTAGATTAAGGAAAAAATATTATTATTATTGTTTAAGATAACTTTTTAATTATTGTTTTGTTAAATGCTTTAACAGTTGTCTATTAACTGTGATTTATAATTAATCAAACCAAGTTACTGCAACTATTTTGCAATTATATTTAAATTTAAATTGGTCCAAATTTAACGTTTTTATTCTATAATGTAGAATAAAACTTACATTAAAATGAAGTATTTTTAATGTGCGTGATATACAAGGTGCTAAAAAAACGGAAATCTAATGTTTTAGGACATACCTTCATATGAACTTTCTTCTTCCTTTTTGTATGAGGAATTATATCCCAAAGTCCTGAAAGCTTTTTAAACACCCTGTATATTATTAAAACTCTAAGTTCTAACTACACCAATATAGATAATAAACCGTTTAGAGGTTAGTATTATATCTTTTAATATAAAGTATTATAAATTAAAATATCTAATTTCAACTACCTATCATTCTTAATTCAAATATGTCTTACAAATTATAATATTGTACATAATTAGATTATTTAGTTTAAACTTGCATGGAAGGTCTAAGTATAGTTTAAGATCTCGGTAGATGTCAGGATAGTCGTGACGCGGAAGTAAAGCCTGCAATTACAACAAATTGGACACTCACGCGTTGCGCTTGGCTAGATCGACATCTGCAATTATTATTTTAGTTTAAGTTTTGTTGAAGAAATCCAATGAACATACTTCTTTATACAGTTGTGCGAAATAACGATGGGCAATATAAAATTAACTTTTAACATTTTAAGTTTACTATAGTTTTTGTGTAAAATTGTTTTATTCCAGGCTGAGAACAAAATGGTGTAATTCACCAAAACCCTTTTTTTCCATAGAACATTTTGCTTTAGTTTGTAATATCCAAATATTTGGTAATTTTGATCCAAAAGTAATTTCATTCTCTGCAGTGCTATAGAAATTACTTCATTAGGTTTTTTCTTTCTCCTTAGTTTTAGAAAATGTGTTATCTTTTTAGACTTGTTGCAATTCTTCTCTTTCTCGATTGTTTTGCCTTTTAGACCCTCTGTAGTAATTTTAACTTATTTTCCCTGATATCTTTAGGCCTATGTTATAGGGTTAACGTAGTAATTTTAATTTTTCAAACTCTCAGGGGCTCAGTTTAGTGATTTCGGGCTTAGCTGGATCTACATTTATTTTCATGTAGTCTTGGGTTGGATCCCTCTCATTCATTTTTCCTATCAAGTCTCTCTTGACCAACTCTTGTTCTTCCGACCCTGACCTGAAGCCTGGACTAGATGTTTAAGCAACAAGGGAAAAATCTTTTTCAGGACCTTTAGATAATTTCTTAGCCGTATTGGATAATCGTAGGCCTTAGATAGTAATTTTCTTTTTTAAAGATCTTTGCAAGATTCATTAAACGTATTAGTCCTTTGTAGTAATGTTTCTCTCTCCAAATCATTAGAAAAATATTTATTTTTTCAGCCTTCGTAATAATTTATCTTTAAGAAATTCTTTTGCCTTGCAGATTTTGTAGAGTAAGTTTCTCTTTTCGGATCTTAAGGAAAGAAGTATAATTTATCTTTTCCTGAATCTGTAGGAAATTTACGCCTTTTGTATTTTTTTCTTAAACTTTAGAATTTTTTTTCATGAATATGCCCTTATTTGTAACTTTTATGTATTCAGATTATTCTTTAGCCTCATAAAGTTTTCGTAAACATTTTTATTTTGTCCACGTCTTTGGAAATTCCTTTTAACTTTTAGGTTATGTAGTTTAGATCAATTGACACATAGTATCGTTTCGGGTCTAATACAATTTATTCGGTCAAGTATAAATTGTAAATTGTATTTACACAATTGTAAATTCGGGGGTAAACTTGTTTGTATGTATTTAATTACCAATATAACAGATTAAACGAACTTTGAAGTTCTACTAATATTTGTTGGCCGCTTTTTTGCTAAGTGACTAAAAGCGAAAACATACCATATTATTACATTTTAACAGCATTGAACAATAAATATTGTAGTTATAAAGTAAGAAATATTTCTTAAACCTACTGTTGATAGACATTAGTATTTCCAGCATCATCTAGATGAAATAATAGGAGAAGAAACACACCTGGCGTGTGCTATAACACGTGGTTGTCCAGTCCCAAGTCCCAGGTAGTAATTTAGTTGATTGGCTGTTACAGGCCGAGCCAACCAGATCCATCAATTCAAAAGCAATTTGTGGGGTTAATACTGCAAATATCAACTTTTAATCTAACTAATATGCTAAATTATTAGACACGGTCGTGTAGGCTTAACATATGCGCTGTGAGAATTACAAATGTTATTGATTGTTACGTAGGCCTATATTAAAACTGATTAGTGTCATTGTATTTCGACCCGTACAGTTCACAGTGCTACATATCACCTTACCAAGTGTAGACTGTGTGACGCAATTTAAAATTGATCACGTATTTACAGTATTTGAAATGTTAGCTTTATGGATTTGTATTCATCCACACCTGAACAACTTTGATTTATTTCTTAACCAATTTAATCCGAATTTTTACGGGTTTTACTTGATTTATGGTTTCATATTCTTCTAGGCTTTTCTATAGTCTAAAAAAAAGAGAACTTCGAGGCGATTACAGCCTGTGAAAGTTTGCTAAACAACTACTCGAAAATGTGTGATTAACACATCGAAATTCCTGTCCACTTTGTTCTAACATTCAGAGTTCGCTACTAATTTAGTTATGGATAAAATAATTCTTATTTTAAAATTTGAACCTTATTGATATTCATAATTGGACTTTTTTCTGGTTTTATAGTTCAATCTGCTGTACAAATTTTCATGTGAGTTAACTTTTTATTTACAACAATTTTAGCTGTTCAACTTAACCAGGTTTTTTTATTTGTCCGAACAAAGAAATTTTGTATAAACGTGCAATTTTGATCAACAAATTAGGCTACTGAATATCAACAAGAATGTTAGGGGAAATATAGTTCTGTATATGTTTCCCATTGACATAAATGGTCAGTAGGCCTACAGGCTGATTCTGACAAAAATCGCAATATTTATCTCCGAAAAATGAAACTAACTGTCTTAATTTGGTCAACTATTAGTAAAACTAGGTTTTTGTTTTTTTACTTTAAATTAACACGACAAACTACGAAATTAAATGAAGTATTTCTATGATACTGGTATGAATTCAAAAGAGCAGTGAGCTACGAAGTGGAATAAATAGGAATGACGACCAACAATTGAGGACTCCATAGATACCTAAGGGTTATTGGCCTGCACACTACAGTAATGGATTTGAGTAGTCTAAAGCTATCTTTTAATGGAATCAAATCTGAGAATAATCGATGACTCCTTCACAACTACGTATATTAAATGTGCAGATATTTAATAATAAAGAAGGTTTTTTTACTTTTAGCTAAACCAGATCTCTATATTGTTCAATAAGCAACCTAATCGGTACAAACCAGAGCAAGGAGCTCAGCCCGTATCCATCAGTCATGTGCCAATGTCATTCGACCCGTATAGATGTGACAGGAAAATTGTCTGTTCCATAAAAACTCTGATTGCGGTCTCTGCCACAAACGTTCTAAACAAGTCCAAGAATCTTAAGTGTTAAAATCATTTTGTTAGGCTACGTGTAAATATCTCGGACAAATATTTACCGCCGTTATTTACAATTTTTAATGTAAGATAATTAAACACGTCTGTAATAAATAATTTCAATTCGTTTTAATTGGGCCTACTTGGTTGTAGAATAATACATCATGATCTTTATAAGTGCTATGCTACATTCCTTTCCTTATCCAAACACTCTGGTAGAAAGAAATATTTGGTTTAAATGATTTATATTTTTAAACCTCCCCGTCGTAAAAAGGGCTATTATTAGATACTGTGTTAATTTATTTTAATGTAGTATGTTTTATGGTATAATCTTAAGACAAGTTGATGGGGCCATCATGATATTTACACACGCCACATCATAATTACCAACTCTTGTTCATTTCTGACCCTTTACTCTATTCTATTATACCAAGGCTAATGGTCTTTATTTTATGTTCTTTTTCTCTTTTTGTGTAAGACGAATTTGACGGAGAAGTAAGAAATAATAATAATAAGAAACATGAAAGAGAGGGAGCTAAACTAAGACTAGATGAAGAAAGGTTAAACTGTGCTATTGAAGAAGAAAAAAGAACTATTTACGTTCATAATGTAAATCATATAAAAACAAACTATGGTTGAGTAGTTATTGAATAAACCTTATAACTTAACGAACGCATATTTGTCGACTGAAATATAAATAATTTTAAACTCAAAAGTAAAAAATAAAGCTGGGCATTCTTTTAGACCTTAATTTTACTCCCCAAAAATAGGTATAATCCAATAAGTTCTGCATCCCCTTGAAAACACAGTTAATATCAGCTTACTAAATTATCCTCAAACTGAATATTATCTATCCCATAATTGCCTTTCAGTATTAACCCAAATTACCCAAGTTGCTATAATATTTTACTCAATTTTCCTACATCTACTAAGGTAAATTATCTACTAATAAAAAAAATTCCAATAAATTGTGCCGGTAATTGCCTTTCAGTATTAACTCAAATCATACAAGTTACTATAATATTTACTAAGGTATATTTTCTTTAATCTCACCACTTTTGTTTCAGCAGTGTGAACCGTGAGCTCGAATCTAACCCCAGTTCAAAAGAGGATAGTAAAAAACAGGTAAGCCAATAGTATGCGTTAAAAAAATAACATACATCAACAGTTTTTGAAGCCATACAATTTTAACTAAGCCTTTGAAAACATTTATCCATCATTCAAAAAATACTTTCTCATGCCCAAAAAATGTAATAATCACAAATTTTTACAAAAAGCAATTTATTTTGGTAAAGAAGACGTTTCTTTGTCTACGTCATCATCAAAATTCACAGTTGTTTATAGATACACAAGTTTGTGAACTATAAGGATTCACCCACAGCAGTCCTTAAAGGATGTGATTGTACAATTATACAGGATAATCCAGTAAAACATTTACCTTTCTAATTTAACATTAAACATACAAATTACATAAAACTGCTTCCAGATCTTTGGGATGAACTTTGGGAGATTCAAAACTGATGTCAATAGATGTTGCTGTTGCTATGGTGATATGTGTTATTTATTTGTGTGCTTATCTTTATATTGGGGGTTTAGTTGGCAAGCATGTAGTATACTGTTTACACTCTTGAGCAGCGTGGTTTTATTATGTAAACCTACTGGATTACGAATTCAGTTGCTGCACAAAGAACCTTTCGGATTGAATTTGCTGTTTAGAACATTCCAAGGAATCCAACAATTTGATCGATTAAACAGAAACTGGAAACAACTAGATTCCTCCTGAGTGAAAGTGGAAAAAAGAAAAATAACATGAGCCAAGAGCTTGTTGATGTTGTCTATTATATTCTCCACAGAATTTGCTGCACCGAATACGTCAAGAGACTGGCAAATCTTACAGGACATGCCAAAGAGCAGCCAATAAAATAGAAAGTTCATGCCATGGAACATCAGAACGAGTCAGATAAACAGAAAAGTGTTCGGGACTATCAATGGTTGGAGACTCATCAAAAGTTGCCGGAGATTCTTTCAATCACATTATTTACGAATGTGTGATTTCACTTGTCTGGTTATGTGAAATCACAATACTATAGTTACTGGGTGACTGAAATTCACATGTAATCAATTAATCAATGAAAATACACTTCATTCCGAGAAGGTTGATGTGTGGTGCGCGATATCTGCCTTGGGGAATTGTTGGATCGATAAAATAACAGTAAGGTTTATGTGCGAATCTTCGAGGAATTCATTTGTAGAATAACTTGATAACATTGAGCTGAGTCAAAGCTATTTTCAGCTTGGCGCAACTTCCCACACATCCGGTGATTCAATGTGTTTCATTTGAGACAGCATTTTTCAAAAAAAAATCTGTAGCCACATAGATCACCCAAAATTCTCTTGATTTCAATTTTTGGATTGTTTTAAAGAGCAGAGTGTATCAACACTCAAAGTGTTCAAAGATGTAAGAACACTTGTACATCTTTGAGAGAACATCACTGGAGAAATCAACAATATTGACCTAAACAGACTTCTCAGAACACTGTTTTATTGGAGTAGAAGGATATTTGCAGCATTTACTTTCAATATGTTCTTTCGAATTTCATGGTGTCTCTATAGATGTATATTAGTTTTATGTAATTTTAGATGAATCAAATGAATAAAAATAGCTATAAGACAAAGACTTATCACCACCACAAAAGTAATAAATAACCAAATCAATTAATAACAAATATCACCATAGCAACTGTAAGGAATTTATAGCTAGCTGTTTAGAATCTCCGGGAGTTTTTAAAAAATAAATTTACTGCAGTTTTATGTAATTTATGTGTTTAATAAATATTTGTTAAATTAAACTTGTAAAGTTTTCCTGGATCATCATTTAGTTCAATTGTACTGAGAGTCTAAAATTTATTGAGGAAAATTATTTAGTTTCTGAAACGTTGTTGTTAAAATTTAATTTGTTATGGAAATTTGTGTGAATATTTTATTTGACGATTAGAAATTCCATAAGTGTTGCTCATTCAAAACTATCAGGTCCACATAATAACTTTACACTTTAGTTCTGACTGATTATTTACAAATAGACATTGACTGATTGTTAGTAGGATCATAATGTAATATTTATCTTAATGTTCA
Organism: Aphrophora alni; assembly: GCA_963513935.1. NCBI lineage: Eukaryota > Metazoa > Arthropoda > Insecta > Hemiptera > Aphrophoridae > Aphrophora > Aphrophora alni. The sequence continues at coordinate 106,076,071 of OY740767.1, read as the reverse complement.
GGTTCCTTATCGTCGTTACCTCCAATGTCCGGCAGCTGTCACTATGAATCATCTCAAGAAATTTGTCAGCATGAAGTATGGCCTCACAAAAGATCAAAGGGTAATTATCATATACTTAATTAATTTTTTTCTAATTTGAAAACGAATTATTGTGTGTATAGCACAGTAAAGCATAAAACTTGTGTTTTTAATGATTCAACAGGTCATTACTTGTTTACTGCATTTCGTCATTTATTTTTCTAAGAAAAGTTTTCTGAATCACAGAACATTAAAATTATAGTTTTATAAGCTTTTAGAAATTACCATAAAATCAGGACAGTTATTGCAGACTGCAAAAAGGTTACTTCTACTTTTTAAGGTTATAGTCTGTAGGTGTTCATCTAAAAAAAAAATCATTAAAGGTAAACGCTAAAAAAAAGTTTGGATTTAATCATACTGTATTCACATGTTCCTCTTTACATATTATGATCTTAGATAGCCTATAGAGCTTATTAATTATGATAAATACTTTATTTTCAATTATTCCTAAGAAGTAATTGCTGTTATGGTTGCGGAAGACAAGAAAAATAGTAGGATTTAAAGAAGATGATTATGACTTAGAGTAAGGGTTACTTTAAATAGCAGGACATTATACCAATATCAAAGAAAACATTAACAGGTTAAAACGTCACTCTAAATACTGATAACTATACCAGTAGATCTGAATGAGGAATTTACAGCGTTAGGGATGGGAATTATCTTAACGTTAAACCATTAAATCTTAGACATTAAACCAGATATGACCAAATAAGCAGTGAAAATAAAACAATTTGATCAAACTTTCTCGTTTCCGTACATAATTACTAGTAGCTAAACTAATTATCTGCATTGCATTCAACATTTTAAAAACTGGATACTTATCTTTGATGCTTTCCTTGATATATCTTAATTCCTATAATTAAAAGCTTTAACGTTCACTTATAAAAGGTTTTCGTTCAAATGGTATTGTTGTTTCCTTCGTAAGTTGTTGTTTCCAGAAGCTTTACCACCTCTATATTCACGTGAGCATGTAATATCCTTTCATGCTTCGATGCATTTTCTCTGACTCTCTACATTTTCAAATCACTAAATAACTTTTTATTCCTGGACATGTATATCTTAAATCTTTATTCTGAAAATTTTTAATTTGGTTAATATCGCTCTTAGATGGATCCCATATTGGTTTCAAAATGTGTTGCATAGAAGCAGTTTAATATGTAGGCCTACTGACAATTTAATTCCTCTTCTAAGCAGCAAGTATATTTTCTTATATTTAATGTCCAACCAACTCATTTCATTTCTTTTCTTTTTATGCTGCGCTCATTGAAACCTCATTTTCAAATTCATTCCAAGGTATTTTGCTGAGGTACTGTTTAGAATGTTTGTTAATTTTTATCGGTACATGCACATTCTAGCTATTTGTAAAATCAAAAATTGGGAATTTACTTTTCCTGGTTCAATTTACATTGTCACTAACTTCTTGGAGCTTTCAAGCTACTTCGTCACTGCTATAGCTAAGACACTACCTTGCGGAACTCCTGCTTTTATTTCTGTCACGTGGGCTTATTTGTCATCTATGAATCCTCTGGCAAATCCAAAATTTTCATCCAGACACGTAGGATTCTAACATTTTGAATTACTTCTTTCATAAAATAAAACCTAAGTATCATAACTTACTGAATGCTCAGGTCAAGTCTCTAGAATTGTTTCTTCGTATGCTTTTCCAGTTATCTCGATTCGCTGTTTTATCCCTTCATTCTTTTCATTGTTAAAATGGCGAAATCCTCTTGCAGTTCTCCCTCATTTAATTTCGTACAATTTCTACAGAATCCTAATCTTATTCTCGTACAATTTGGTATAACTCTGCAGTAATCTACAAGAATATTCCGTTTATTTAATTTTTCTGAAAAAATTAAGCAAATTTAATTTAAGAAATCTAATACTGTGAGCTTAAACAAAGTTTGAATCTTCAGATAGTTCTTACTTCTACGAAAAAATTTAATTCATTTTTATTTATTTATTTTTTTTACCGAAACAATAATTTCATTCTGGAGAGAAGGAAATGTTTAGGAACAGATAATATTTAGGTTTCTATTTTCTGTTTACAGGTTGACATCATCTATGAAGACGAATGTTTACCAGAGAATTTCTCTCTAATGGACGTCGCCTATACTTTTACATGGAAGCGAGTAAGTCAAATTTAATATTTAGAAACGTTTATATTAATTGTAGTCTAACATTTACAGTTTTACAATGTTTGAAATACAGATTTTTCAGGATTAAATAAATAATACATTAATATCTTATTGTTTATTACGCATTTCAGTTTTTATAAATAGGCTACGTGTTTCATAATTTCGTGCAATGCATAATTTTTCTTTTTATGTAAAAAATGTATTTAAAATAAAATACAAAAGGACTTAGGATTTTCTTTGCTTTTTGAAATAAAATAAAATTAAAAGGAAATTCGTTTACATGATTTTCAAAAGTTTATTTTAATCAGTTAGAATAATTAGTCAAAGTCATTTTAAATCCATGTAATGCTTAACAATTTTAAAAGTTCAACTTTAGATAGCGGAGTTTTGTTTTAATTTTGTAGATCTGTTTGAATGGTCGAAAGTTTTTTAGACTCCAGTTTTATTACGAAGACTTCCTGTCAATATGAACACTACACGTTTTTATTAAGAAACAAGAAAATATTTTCCATATTTATGTCTATAAAAGTATTATATACCTAAATCAGATGTTAAATAACCAAATTGCGATGAATTTACTCGTTAAAATAATAATTAAAATACCCCTAATAGGCCTACAACAAAATATTATATAATAATGATGCACAATATAAAAACAAAATTACAACAACGTAAATTAATATGATTTTGTATTAATTTATCAATTATATTATTTAACAACTATTTTACATAATAGAACTTATACAATTTCATTTATTAATCTTCATTTATTATTATTAAATTGAAATTACATGTTGTACTGTTTTATTGTTTTAACCATGGCAACAAGATCTGTCGAAACATGTCCATTGTAAACTATTAAATATCGTATGCGTATAATAGTGAAATAGGTTCTTATTTTATCTTTTGTTAAACATGCTTTAAAAATCATAAGTTTTCACAAATTAAAAATTAATCTTCTATCTTTTACCTTTTCTCTTTATCTTCATAAGAGAGGATTTCATCTTTACTTAAGCTTTACTTACTTATTGCGATGGTTAAATAATTAGTAAAATTATTATACAGTATACACGTCAAACTGCCTCTACGACAATTCCATTGTATATTAAATGGGACTATTTTTCAATACTAATACTTTGTTCACCTGTTCATTCATGATTAGCTTTAAATTTGGCTGTTTAATTAATTTGGGTGTAATTTTGTTATAGGTAACACCCATGAGGTTTTACTATAGAATTCTGGAGAGATCAACAATCTCAACCACTGCAATAAACCATAAAATTACAGCACAGATTCATCCAACAAATTCTCAACGCGAAACTTCAATGAACTCAGAAGCTGTAACTGAAGATGACGATGTACAGAAACAAGAACAAAGTGATCAGTTTAGTGATGGAACTGTACAAGGAAAAAGAAAATTAAAGGATAACAGTGACGTGAGTGAAATTAACAGTGTACCTGAAGTAGTCGAAACAGAACCTCCATTAAAAAAGGCTAAAATTGTTTCTCAAGAAAGTGAGAAAACTTTTGACAGTAAAAACAATGAGATTATTGAACTTGATGACGATACAACTGAAGGCTCAGAAGACAGTTGTAGTAAGAAGGAACATATAAAAGAATCGCCAATATGTAATGTAGATGAACAATTATTACAAGAAACAAATGAGTCGGATGAAAATGTTATTAATGATACGGAAGAAATTGCGATTGATGAAGAGGAAGAGGATGAAGAAGTTGCAGACGCAACAAACATGGATGCAGAAGTGATTGACGTCGATGAAATAGTACAAGAAAGTCAAGATGGAGTAAACGAGAAAGACGATAATGATGGCGCAACAAACGGAATAGAGGCGGAGGAAATACCATCAGAAGACTTCATTCTACAAGACGATCAACAGATTGATATCAACGATGATCTAGAAGAAGACGATGATGAAGATAGATTGAGAATATGTGAAGAGGATTTATCGGATAAAATAGTTGAAGATGATCCAGTCGAGGAAAATTTACAAGAGAAAGAAATAGACGAACAAAAAGTGGTAGAAGAAAAAGTTGAAGAAGTCCCAAAGTATAATGAGTTTAAAATTAGAAAAAAGAACAAGAAAGGCAAACATCACCATCATCACAGGCATAAACGTGATCATCCGCCACCTCCTGCTGCGACTATCCTTCATTCATCTGATACTAAGAAAGATATTATGAAGCTAAAGGTTAAACTAACTGCAATTAAACAAGACGAAAGTGCGAAACATTATTATATAGACAATAACTATTCTTCACCGAGACATCATTCTTCCAAACATAAAAGTTATGTTATTTGTGAGGAGAATGACAATGATGCAAACTCAAACCAGTCACAGGAAAACAATGATGATGATTCAGTTAATTCCCAAATGACAGACGAGAGGGATGCTGATACTCAAAGTATTGGAAGTTCGAAAGGAGGACACGGATCTTCAGAAGATTCACATTTAATCAAAGCAAATTCTTCAAATCACAACGGCAATGTTGAAGTTGGAAAGAACAAAATTCGAGAATCATCGTCAAACAAAGAAAAATTATTACAAATGAGAGCTGTCAGACACAAAAATATTACGAAACATAAAGATGTATTGACTTCTAACATTACAAAAGAAGAGGTGTGTAAGCCAAAAACGCAGATCCTTATTCCCCCTTCGTCAATAACAGTAAGTAAAATAACAGCAGCCGAAAAACGTAAAATGGACGAAGAAAAATTATTAATGTTAAGTGGTAAAAATAATAATCAAGATAATGACAACAAACGTCCATCTCTAGAAATAATGTTAGTAAACGCACCTAATGCAGGATCGAAAAATTGTGAATTGAAAATGAATGATCTTACAAACAATGAGAAATTGTTGCATAATAATATACGAAATCATCTCCCAACAATACCTCTTGTGAGGATCATGAAGACCAGTGCTCCTGCTCCTGCCTCACTTCAGCGTCCTCCTATCTCTACCTCAGCGTCTTCCAAAATGCCAAATAATACTATCAAAATAGCAAGCAAATCTGTCATGAGTACGGACAACAAACATAAACTACCAGACACGTCTGCAGATAACAAATCCACTTTAGATAAATTGCAGTCTTTCACTCAATCGAGTGAGAAGAAATCTGGCAAAAAGGATGACTTTGGTGCACTTGACCTATCCGGCAAGTCATCAAGAAAATCTTTCAGCGCGTCTTCAATTACTCAAGAAAAAATCAACTCTTCAAAACAGAACGTCATAAACATGGCTCAGTCGATAGTACAACGTCAATTTTCGAATCCAAATCTCAGTCCGGCAAGGCGTTCCACATCTAACAGTCCATCTGATATATCAGGTGCAAGAGGTTCTCCGGATCCAACAAGAACAATGATTCCGGCTTCAATGTGGAATTTAATGACACTTTCAGATACTGCTGTACATCTAAGGAACATGAAAGCCGCACAAGACGTTTCTAAATCTCAACTGACAATAACTTCACATAAAACGTCAACTCCTAATCACTATCCAACCGCTCCATCGCCATCCAGATCTCCGTCCAATGCATCTCCTACACAACTTAAAATACCAGTTCCTAATCTTACGTTAAATAATAAATTACTTAATAAAGGAAGACCACCTGGAAACGATATGGTTTCTGCTGGACGAGGTAGAGGGATAGGAATCCAAAACCGCAATCTTTCAGCATTAAAATCTGGTAGTAATCATGACCCTACAAGGACAGTAAGACCTATGTCTCCTGTACGATGTGTGAGTGGTATCTTAAACAGACAAAACCCTTCTTCTGCTGTTGCTAAAAAACAAGCGGGTATAAATGGACGTTTGGGAATACCTCCTCCTCCGCCAGCAATCCCAATTTCGTCTATTTTTAAAATGGAAAATATGACTAGAAAATATGACATTGAAAAAGTGGCTGCAGGATTAACTGTCAAAGCGGCCGTGGACGCCTATAGAGGAATTAAGTAATCCGGAAACCTGTGAATACATTTATAATTTTTTATACTATCTGAAAATTCCATTCCAGATTTTATTTTGACTATAAATAATTGCTTACACTACTTAGTGTTTTTGAGTTCCTTAAAACATTCCGAAATTATTTTCGGGCTACTAAATAAATAAATAATATATTTATATAATGTATTATTAAACTAATTTGTAAGAGTGTATACGTATTAAAACTAATACGAAATGGTACAATTCGCTGGTTTTAAGTTTACAATTAAAAAAAAAAGAAGTTGTTTCGAAAAGAAAACTTACAGTATGAGAACACCATATACGTGGACAACCTTTGTTTTACGTCGTTTGTATATACAGTAGATACAATTAATAACCAATATGTAAAATATGTAATAAACATAAACAAGGCACTTAAATAAATCAAGCATATTTTATGTAGAATAAAATAAAGCTGTTTAGTGTTTTAGTAAATGCTAATATGATGGTACAAACAATACAAACGTAAATAAACTATTTACTAGTCTATATATTATATATACAGTATATAAACACAGATTTTTACAAAAATAATTTATATTTTATAACTAACTTGTGAAAGTACAAAATTGGCACATTTTGTATAAGTATTTATAATAAACAATGTATAGTTTAGAGATTAATAAGTAGGTAAATAAATATTTATGTTCGTTTTATAAGTTTCATTTATAGTTGTATACAATTAATATGAATAAGAATTGGCATGTAATTTTGTGTTTTTATGTAATTACTCAATTTTGTTATTTAGTTTCATGATCATTTTAATACATTACAAAACTAATAACACTTTACTTTTCAATTTCAGTTATTGTTAAGTTTATTCTTTACTTTTGTTTATATTATTAAACGAATATTACCAAAGATTGTCATTAACTAGTAACAATATGTTAAAACAGCAACTTTTATGGCTGTTACTCATTTCATTTTTTTCTTTTAATTATTTGCCTATTTTATTTATTACTGTATTTAAGTATAATATTCAAATATACTAGTGTTATTATTGTTATACATTTATTTTATTAAATGTGTGTTGTTGCTGGGATAGTTAACTTTTTTTATTGTAATGATTTTGCTGGCATTGTTTGCAATAAGAATCTCAATATAATAGAAACATTCATAGGGTTTAAATTACTAAAATATACAATAAGCTATATTTATTGAAGTCACAACGAAAGATCTTTATTTCAACAAGGCTGGGTGGTGGTGGTAAATGGTTAGTGGTCTCGGTTTAGGAGTGAGATGTTTCCAGGTCAAATCCCGGTTGGGACTCACATTGTGAGAAAATGGGAAAACTGTAGCGAACTCTGGTTGACAATGTTAGAACGACGGTGACGGGAATTTTGTTGTGCTAACCACACTTTACTACTAAAAAAATGCTTATTAGGCCTTGACTCTTAAAGGGCAGTTTTGCCACGGAGTTTAGTTTAGTTTATGATTTCAATATTCTGACCAAATTTAGTTATTCACAAGTCTATAAATCTAAAATTTCTTTGAAACAGTCGATGTAGTCGAAATTGAACAATTGTTTTGTTTTGAAAATGTTAGTGTGTTTCATTTATTTATTGCTTATTATTTATTATAATTAAACACTTAATCCAGTTTTCATATATAGTTTTATTTGTTATAAAATACCATTACATAACTTTAAAAAAAAACCATTAGGTCAAATAATATTTTTATTGGTTGTTACATCAATTAACTTTTTACTCAGTGAATATTTTAACGCACAGAACGCAGTTAAAACTATTCCCAAGTAGGTTACACTTTGTTCACACTCGTTACTGGTGTTTATAATAATTTTTTATGTTTTTAAAAATAAGCTTATTACAGATTTCCTCGGAGCAATTGAACACAAACAAAGGTTTCGGTGGGACCAGACAGTGCGTTTATACTTCCTGTTTTTTTCCTTCTCGTCATTGTTTTTCATTCCCAAGGCCAAAACAGTTCACACACAAAAATAAGGTTATTAATTACTGATCTATTTTTAATGATAGCGGATTAACGGTTTGCTTCACTATAAAGATCATTAATGGTATTTTGTTTAATTAATATTTTATTTGGTTAATTCTGTATATAAATAAATAACCAAAACGTAGGTCGTTATTCTTAACAGAAAAATTAAACGGTTAATGTAACCAAAAAGGTATTTTAAAATTGATAATAAAGTTGCAAAATTATAAAAACAAACATGTAGTTACAGTAGTAGTCACAAATGCAATGAAGGCGGAGCTAAAATGCGCCGTGACCTTGACGAAACGTGTTACACACGTGTTGCCTTTTTACAACAAATTTCAAGCTTAAATTCTCAGTCCAGCAAATGTAAACAAAGCGTTAAGTCTCCCTATTCATTCTTAACCAAACAAGTTCATTAACAAAAATAATATATTTAGATCACTGCCCTATGTTTGTTGGTCTACTAGATGACTTTCATCGGTCAGTTCCCGTCGCCGTAAAACTTGTGTCTAGGATTTGCCACTAATCCTCACTATTCTGAGCCAACACAGTAACTTTTTAAGCACTGTGATCGCACACGGAACCGCTTGGACACAGAGTGCGAGCAATAAGCGACAAGACTATCTGGAGGCTTAATCAAATTTATATTAAATACAAATCAGAAAATTTCAATTACAGAAACGTTCTTTTGACTTTACTGGTTTTTAAAACATTCGTTAATTTTTCTGATCCATTTTAGTAATTTAACTCATTTAATAAAATTTAAATTTGATTGACTGGTGGTTTTAACAATTGGATTTATATATTGCATAGGATAATGTGGGTCGAACAGTTGTAATTTTGTGGGTTCAGTTCAGAATGCGCTAATTGAAGACCCAATACGCCATGTTGTCTTTGAAGTTATCAGAATTGGCCGTTATATCGCAGTTTTAGAGCGGTCAATTTCTGAGAACTTCAAACTATACCGTGGAGATGGCTTATCTATTTTGTTTTGTAAAATCAATGGTTTAACTTATCTTTGTATAGATTAAAATTATTATTTAAATCGTAAAAAATAAGAGATTTTTTAATACTAATTAAGCTTAATTTTACAATTTGGACATGATAAAACAGTTAGTCTGTGCCCGGAGCGAACACTTGTTTGGGGCGAATACTCTCGAAGTCTTCACCGCGCTCTGCATACGAGTCCCTACTAATTCTAGTAATTTTTATAGAAATGTGATTTTTTTTTGTTAGAGAACTAAAGTGATAGTAGACAGCCTCCATCATCCAGGAGTATGTTTGTTTAAACATACTATCTAAGCAGTTCTGTTAATAATTTTTACAAAATACTACATTTTGGTTTCGTCTTATTTTTAACTCATTTTAATTTTTTTTTAATTCGTTAAATGTAATATCAAACAACGTTTTAAACATTTCTTTCTTAGAAATTTCTAATGTAATTTTTTAACCTGTTTTCGCAAAGACAATAATAGAAGTCAGCCTTATCAGGGTCAGTATTGTAATTTTAGACCATATTTTTATACATCCAATTTTAGTTAACAGTCTTTTAATTATGATTTTATCAAACAAATTATTGTGATTGTATTTGGTTTTGTTACAATTTGTTTTGTTTTTAATGCTAATAGACTGATATGGCCAGTTGTTAATAATTTAATGGGTAATTTTAATTTGATTTCTAAATACTTACACAAGTTTATGAAACAAATTTTCTTTGTTGACATATCGGTGTTGTGGCTTTTAAGTTTTATGAAGCCTTTTGGTTATAATATAGTTGAACGGATGAAGTTTTGAATAATTTTTAACAGCTATTATTTTTAGATATTCGCATGTGTATAGAAAACAGATGATAAGCAGTGCATCTTCATCCACTCAACTGTCTTGTATTTGTTGATAGCTTGTAAACATTTCTTTTATACAAACAAGCACTCGTTGAATGTCTTTTGTTGATGTAAATTGTTGTAAATAATTGTAAAATATTGTAAAGTTGACATGATATGTGGGTTTATTTGTAAACGTATGTAATAGATTTAAAACAAAATCCTATTAAAGTTATTTTATTGTTTGTGTTTTAACAGAATACAATGTGTTTTAATGCAATTCCTACCTGTAGGCCTATTACACTATCAAAGGTCTTTGACAATGATTTTCAACAATTGTTTATTAAAAGTTTATTTTTTAAAGGGACTCTATTCCTATTACCCTACAGAACAATATTTTAGATTAATATTTTGATAAATAAAATGGTATTGTAAATAATTAAAAAAGCTATGTGTTTGTGTATGAAAACTAGGCCATTTTGTTGTGAGTTGACTATATTCTTATGTTTATTTGGCAATATATATTTAAAGTACTGAGATTTCGCTATTATGCGCCTAAAAATCATCGCCTAAAATCAACCAAAAGGTAGACTATACAAAACATATAAATGTACCAATACTGAAAGAAAATAACCTAAACAGTAAAGTATAACAAATCGATAACTTTCTCCGTTAAAAGTGAACTTATGTGGCTATCCTACAATTTCATTATGGCTACAAATCCAGAAACTCCAATTAGGTTTCTTGAAATACGACCAGTATTGTACAGGAGTGGGGAATACTGTCATGATTACTTAGCGCGCTCTTCAGAATTAGTGTCACTTTTTCCATCTGTTCCTTTGAAAGGACCATGTAGGACTTATCGGAGAAGAGGTTAAAGACGATATAGAAAGTGCTGATTTTTTTAACGAACGTCGTAACCCATTGCAGCCATCATTGCTTTAACACTAAAACTAAATTAACAATTGCGATGAAACTAATTAATAATGGTAAACTTAATCAAATCAATTGACAACTTAATAAATATACAAGTCTGGAACGTGTCTCTGCAAGAATCAGCTATGTTAAAGCTTGTCAAACACATTTAGGCAACGCAATCGGAGATCTCAGCACCTTCGACACCTAATAAACCTAATTGGGCATGACAAAAGTCCTACATAAAAGTTTCATAACAACTCGGTCTTTTAGGATGTTCTTAACCGTCAAAACAGCTAGACAGAACGAGTTCTTCGAAGGATTTCCTTCTTCCATCAGAAATCCACAGACAATGAATCGTTTAAAATAATTTTGTAACCTGGATGAAAAGGTTCAGAGCACAGACTACTAATGTAAGATATTTTAGTGCTATATTCGATTCAGAATCGAACGAAATGATTAAGAAAAAAGCCGAAAGGGAAATTATGAATCGGATTAGAGTTCATAACTGTATGAAGTCTAGTGGATGAGTAAACTTAAGAGGATAATTACTGGAATTAGAAAGTCGAATTTCGTGTAATAAATTCACATAAAATAACTTACATTTTCAGGCAACCTTTTACCCACCAATTACGTTTGACAGTTCATTTCTTACTCAAAATCATTAAGTGTGTTTAGACTAGTGGTAAACACGCTTTTAGTTTATTATTTACTCTCATAGTGACAGTAATATTGACAGTGTAAAGGCGTACAGTAACGATGAATTATTCAATACTGTCAATACTTCTGATTCAATAATACTGACTGCATAAGGTAACTAATAATCTGTTATAATATAACTTCCGTTTTCACTAAAAACTTAGTGATTAATACTTTTTTTTTGTTGAAAGTTTTACATCAGCTGTAATAATTCTAACAGTATGATTTTATTATTCACATAATATTATAATAAAGTAAAGTTAACTAAGTTGTTAGTAGTAACTTATGAGTAATTGCTATAAGGATAATGTTGGGGTTAAGGGGCTAGATGAATAGTCCCAGGGGGGTAGTAGAGGATGTTGCTAACACATACACATCCGAGGACGCTACCCTCAGGACCGCTGTGCGCGAGCGAAGAGCCGCATCCTGCACGAGGTGACCCTGCTTTTACTAAACACAGCGGATCTAGACCGGGAGGTCAATAAATATCCCCCAATCCAAGGTGTCAGGTGTCTTACGTTAATCCGTGCCGATGGATGGATTATACAGGGTAAAGTATATCAAACGGAGCCTGTGAGGTACTGGCACCATCTCACAGTAATCAGCCACTTGTTTAGAATGAAAAATACTCGTGGGAACTTTATGAATTCTCAAAAAAACAAAAACCTAAAATCAGAAGATGACCTAGAGTTATCTTCTGCTCAAACACTGGGAGAAGTAGCCATTAGAGCAGCTACTCCTAGTACCTCGGAAGGGCCTAAGAGCCGTCCAGCAGAACCCATCCCAATAGATGTGGAGAAAATGCTACTGGGGGAGACCGAACAGTCCTCCCAGGACGATTTGGACAAGACAGCCCAGAAGCTGGAAGGTCTTAAGGTCAGAATGACCACAGCGGAAAGGAAAAAGGCGCTCAGAGCAAGACTTGCTGAGCAAGGAATTGCCTGGAATCCTAAATTGTGGAGGAAACCCAAATCCTCCACACAACACTCAGAGGCAGGAAAAGCAGCCACCAGCGGCATCAAGAGAGCTCGCTCGAGTGGTAGCACTCCTCCTACAGAGAGCCAATGTAAAAAACCGAGAGCAGCAGTCACCGAACAGCTGACTCAAGGTAAATACAAGGAGATGCTAACATCTATCAAGATGGAGGTAGTTCCAGAGGACTATCCAGAGAAAAGATTAACTGGAGAGTCACTGGAAAAACTGGAGACTTCCCTGTCACTGGAATTTAATATCCTTGAACATGGAGAATTCCCTCAGTTCAATGCTACCTACCTAGAAACAGGAGCATGCATATTTGTGTGTGCAAATGACCACACCCGGAAATGGCTGGAACAGGTTGTTCCCAAATTACAACCTTGGGAGAATGCTAAGTTACGGACAGGACCTAGTAAGGACATCCTGCGGGTGACCAAGGTGATTTTTAAAGCACCAAAAGTCTACTCAAAGGTAGATCCGTCCAAAGTCCTGGAAGTGCTTGGCAAACAAAACAAGTCCCTCAAGATAGAGGACTGAAGATCATCAGTTCCAGTAAAACTGACAATGGGCAGACTATCGTAGCCCTAATAGACGACTCGTCTCTTAAAGCTTTGAAAGCAACAGACATGAGAGCTCATCTGGGATTTGGAAAAACTACATTTATCATCCTCCAGAAGCAAAGTAAAGAGAAGATACTGGAGAATGCCTCTGAGGATACTCCAGTGCAATCTACATCACAGTAAGGCTGCTTCTGCAGTCTTCTGTCAGAGGTTTCTCTCTGAAAACATTGACCTAGCCCTGATCCAAGAGCCATGGATAAGCGGAGGACAGATCAGAGGACTAGGTAACAGCAAAGGTAAGCTTATTTTTGATTGTTCTATTAATAATTGGCGAACCTGTATTGTGGTAAAGACACATTTGTCCTGCTTACCGTTGATTGATTTTTGTTCCAGAGACATCACAACGGTAAAAATCACTCTCGCACATACGGATGGTAGAAGGAGCATTATTGTTAGCTCAGTATACCTTCCGTATGATGCGAGAGACCTTCCACCTTCTAGGGAACTAGAAAGTGTGATCGACAGGCGGAAGAAGGAGCAGTTCCTTGCGGGCATAGACTCCAACTCACACCACGAAGCATGGGGATCTAGTAACACCAACGCTAGAGGTGAGTCATTATTAGATTTCCTTAACAGTAATAATTTACTGATAGTTAATGTCGGTGATAAGCCTACTTTCAGAAATAGATTACGTGAGGAGGTCATTGACATTACAATAGCTACTGAATACGTGGGATCCTTTATTAGTGAATGGCACGTATCAGACTACGTATCTTCCTCGGACCACTGTCACATTATGTGGCAACTAAACTTTGCTTCAGATGAGGACAGGTTTAGGAATCCTAGGAGAACAGATTGGAACTCCTATCACCAGGAGTTAAAATGTAAGCTGGCATCCCTAAATACATTCATTAGAGATGTAAATGATATTGAGTCCGTGACCTGTAACTTACAAGAAGCTATCATGGACTCATATTTCGATAACTGTCCTATCCAATCCCGATCCAATCGGAGAGGTGTGGTATGGTGGAACGAGGATCTGGAGAGGAAGAAAAAACAAACAAGGCGATTATTTAATGGCGCTAAACGAAACGGACAATGGGAGAAATATTATACATCCCTCAGCGAATACAATCTACTCCTAAGAAAGTCTGAAAGAACTTCTTGGAGAAAATTTTGCGGGGAGATAGACAATACTAAATCAGTCTCCCGTATATACAAGGTTATTTCGAAGGGGTCGGTCTGCCCGACTGGCTCTCTCAAGAGCCGGGAGGGAGGACTGACAACCTCTGGATTAGAAACATTGAAAGTTTTGCTTCAAGCATACTTTCCAGATTGTAAACTTGTGGCTCATCTAGAACCAGAGCAGAATCGGAGACATGTAAGAGCCTCACGAGCAGACTGGCAAATTGCTAGAAAAATCATAACGACCAATAAGGTCAAATGGGCGATACATAAATTCAGCCCATTTAAATCACCTGGAGAGGATGGAATATTTCCTGCCTTGTTACAAAAGGCTCCAGACTCTCTACACACTCTTCTATGCGAGGTGTTCAGAGCTAGTATGGCCCTAGGTTACGTGCCGTCTTACTGGACACTTAGCAGGGTAGTATTTATTCCGAAACCTGGCAAGGGTAATTATACAGACCCCAAGTCGTTTCGTCCAATCTGCTTATCATCCTTTCTATTGAAGACTATGGAGAGAGTGTTACAAGTTCACATACAAAATGAGGTAATATCAGTTAACCCCATTCATTGTAACCAATTCGCATATCAGTCAGGAAAATCCTGCGAAACAGCACTGCATCAGCTAGTTAGCAGGATTGAGGACTCGTTAGCGTCTAAAGAGGTGGCTCTTGGAGCATTTATTGATATTCAGGGCGCCTTTGATAACACGGCTTATAAGTCAATTGTTACTGCAGCTGAAACCCGAGGACTGGATATGACCACCTGCAATTGGCTTAGGTCATTGCTCAGTAGTAGAACCATCCGAGCAATCCAGTATGGCGAGGAACTTGATGTGTCCGCCATTAAAGGTACCCCTCAAGGTGGTATACTTTCTCCTCTACTGTGGAATATGGTAGTAGATTCCCTAATTACAAAATTAAATAATATGTGATATTGCACGCAAAGTTACGCAGATGACATTGTCGTGATAATTAAAGGTAAACATACTAACATAATATCAGACCTAATGAACACAGCTCTGAGGATAATTCACAACTGGTGCAGGGATGAGGGCCTGGCCGTAAATCCGGAAAAGGCCATCATAGTACCCTTTACAAGGAGAATCAAACTAGATAACATTGATATCAGTCTAGGAGGAACACGTTTGCGCCTATCAGAAGAGGTCAAATATCTATGGGTGATACTGGATAAAAGACTTACTTGGAACAAACACGTAGAACATAGTATCCAAAAAGCAACGAAATCTTTAATGAGTTGTAAACGCCTTTTGGGAAAGAACTGGGGACTTCGTCCAGCCATGATTAGATGGCTATATGAAGCAGTGGTTAAACCACAACTTCAGTATGGATCGCTGGTGTGGTGGACGAAAGCTCTCCAAACCGTTACAACTAACAGGCTAATGAGTATACAAAGGTTGGCCTGTCTATGCATCTCAGGAGCTTTCAGAAGCACACCTACTACAGCTCTTGAAACTCTCTTGGGAATAGACCCGATTAACTTCAGCATCATAGCAGAAGCAAGTCTGGCAGCATATAGAGTATATTGCTCTGGAATGTGGAGAGATAGCCGGTGGCCTAAGGGGCATGGCACAATCCGTACTTTTAAATCTTATGATTCAATTCTAACTATGAGACAAGATTATATGATTAATAAAATCTCATGGACACAGCCCTTCGATATGTGTATTCCACACGAGGAGGACATGATAGAAGGAACAGTGGCTATAGCTAAGAGCTTATAATTCTACACTGATGGCTCTCGCACCGCCCAAGGAGTCGGAGCAGGAATCTTCAGTAAATCACCTAGGGTGGAAATAAGCATTGCCCTAGGTAGATATGCAACGGTATTTCAGGCCGAAGTTTATGCCATACTAGGTTGCGCACAACTGTGTCTAGAAAGAGGATATAATGACGAACATATCACAATCAGATCTGACAGTCAGGCCGCTTTGAAGGCTATTTGTTCACACGAATTCAACTCTAAATTAGTGTGGGATTGTAATCAAGCTCTAGTCCAACTCTCGACCCGAAACCAGGTAAGCCTATTCTGGATACCTGGACACAGAGGTTATGAGGGAAATGAGAAAGCTGATGAACTGGCTAAGTTGGGAGCACAGACTCCATTCGTCGGACCAGAACCTGCTTGTGGCATCAGTAAATCTGTCGCAAGAACCACTCTGAAACGATGGGTCGAACAGGAAACTCTCAACCGCTGGAGAGGGGCCTCTAGAGGAAAACTCTACGGGTCGCTGTACAATCCGAATCAGAAACTCTCTAGGTATGTAATATCATTGAATAGAAACAACCTAAGGAAAGTCTCAAGCTTCATGACTGGTCATGGAGCTTTCAGGGAACACTTAAACACCATGGGTCTAACTCAAGGCAGGACAACCTGTAGACTGTGTAACCAATATAAAGACACAGCAGAACACATACTTTTGTATTGTGAAGCTCTGGAGAGGAGAAGAGTACAGATTTTCGGCCTCACAGGCATACCTACAAAGGAAGACGACCTAGCTGCACAAGTTCTAAGACTCACGAAGGATTTAGAACTACAGTGGATTGCCTAAGATAAGGAAGCGCACAAAAAGTCTTAAATGGCTGAAGTGCCTAGTGACTTCCAACATAATAATAAAAAAAATAAAATAAAAATAAGGATAATGTTAGATTATTACCTACTTAAAACTTAAAGCGTAACAAAAAGATAAATCATCTTGTGTAGGACTATATAACAAGTCCTATACAGATTATACCTCTTTGTCTGTGGATTCTCTCTCTCTCTCTCTCTCTCTCTCTCTCTCTCTCTCTCTCTCTCTCTCTCTCTCTCTCTCTCTCTCTCTCTCTCTCTCTCTCTCTCTCTCTCTCTCTCTCTCTCTCTCTCTCTCTCTCTCTCTCTCTCTCTCTCTCTCTCTCTCTCTCGTTATATATATATATATTTATTTATATTGCTAAACTAGCTAATTTTGGACTAAAATAAACAATGTACGGATTTTGTTGTAACTTTCTCACACAAGCAGAGAAAAATCAAAACATAAACAAATCAAACGTATTATCACCGAAAATTCCATCTGTCAAAAGATAAAAATTAACCAAAGATTCTGTTGTAAAAGTTCGAATATTTTGTAATGTCAATCAAATTCTTATAAAATATAACAAATCTAAACCCATTTGTCAAACTGCACATAAAAGATAATAATAAAAATAAAAAATAAAGTTAGTAGGTTGAAAAATGATAAAACCAATTAGCTGTGATTCGTATTTTGTAAAATACTACGGTTTTACTCTAAACCCATTAGTAAAACCGCACATGAAAAACAATTTTGTTAGCAGAAAAAAAAACCAATAGGCTGAAATTCATATTTTTATAAAATATACTTATAATATAAACCCATTAGTAAAACCACACATAAAAGATAATTTTGTTAATAGCTTGAAAAAAAAAAAATAAATAAAAAATTGGCTGTAATTCAAATTTTTTATAAACTATAACTATATTCTAAAACCTTTTGTCAAACCACAAAGAGATAATTCTGTGATTATCTTTAAAAAAAAACTACCCATTGGTTGTGATGGTTTATTTTACTTTTTACCTATTTACTCACTAATTGTAGTTTTATTTTATTTACATATTTGGGTCATAAACCTTCACTATTGATTAAAATTTCAATGAAATCGATTAGTCGTAATATACTCCACCGTTTAAAAATTTGGTTTCATAGTTGATTTTTCACTTTTTAACCTATAACTTCTGAATACGTTTTTTATGAGATTATAATTAATAAGTTTTGTTTGAAACCTTAGAAGCTACATAATACCAAATTAAAAAAAAAAAAATCTATAGGGGCAAAATTACTGATATTACATGAATACCAAACATTATTAAATAGGTTCATGTTTTCAGACCACAGATCAGTATATAGATAGATAAACGAAAGAAACCCTAATATAAAACTTTGCTAGAGTCAGGTAACCCCAAAACATATTATTTTTAGGCTATAGGTTTAATGTCTAAAGATGATATTTTTCCCAATATTTTTTACGCCTAGTAATTGTGAGTATCTATAAATAAGCGTACTTGTAATAAATAATTCAGCGAAAGAAACAAGAACAAATATTGCAAAGAAAGAACTAACAAACTCGTGTGTTCTTTCGTAAACGTAGCCTGTAATTTGTGTTGTTAGGAACAAACAAATCGTGCTTCTCCCCCAAGCTATCTGTTATGTCCCATAACGATTACACGCATTAAGTAAATTGTCTGCTGTGCGACTTGACATGCGTCTTTAACTGCGTTTAAATAACACACGACTCTATTGTCTTACTCGTAGAATCGTTAACACCATTAACCCGTGGTAGAGGTTACAATTTAACCAATTAGTAGTTTCACAATATTGTATACGACAAGGGTGCAAGTCCCTAGAGAATATCTGACAGCCTTCAATATGACTGTAATCTGAATAAAACAGAAAATCATTACGACAATAAAATTAGCTGCTTAAAGTGATTGTTTCCCTCCTAATTAAGTAATTAAATAATACTGACATTTAAAAACTTATTTCCTACGAATAATAATTGTGATCTTTATGAACAAATTATTGATTACTATAACAGTTTACATTATGATAAGAAAGTGGTAAAACTGCAGAAGTTAGCCATGGATGGGTTTCATCTTAGTACTGGTCAACCTATATGGTCCAGTTTAGGTCTACTATTTATAATTAAACCTCCAGTTAGCTATCTGTTGGATAAAGTTATCTAGAATATGAAATACCAGTTAGCTATATGCTGGATAAAGTTGTCTCGGAGGATAATCTTCCAGTTAGCTATTTGCTGGATAAAGTTATCTAGAATATGAAATTACAGTTAGCTATATGCTGGATAAAGTTGTCTCGGAGGATAATCTTCCAGTTAGCTATCTGCTGGATAAAGTTATCGAGAATATGAAATTCCAGTTAGCTATATGCTGGATAAAGTTGTCTCGGAGGATAATCTTCCAGTTAGCTATTTGCTGGATAAAGTTATCTAGAATATGAAATTCCAGTTAGCTATATGCTGGATAAAGTTGTCTCGGAGGATAATCTTCCAGTTAGCTATTTGCTGGATAAAGTTATCGAGAGTATGAAATTCCAGTTAGCTATATGCTGGATAAAGTTGTCTCGGAGGATAATCTTCCAGTTAGCTATCTGCTGGATAAAGTTATCGAGAATATGAAATTCCAGTTAGCTATATGCTGGATAAAGTTGTCTCGGAGGATAATCTTCCAGTTAGCTATCTGCTGGATAAATTTCCGATAAGACAACTCCAACTCCAACATTTCCAATAAAACGTCGATGAATGTGCAGTGGACATAAAGATCCGATGGTAAGATTTCTTAATAAAGATACTGCGTTGGTTTGGGGGGGGGGGGTTGATGGCTATTTTGATTCAATCGATTGACTTACAATGACAAGGCCACATTTTGGATTCACTGATTGCTCTTCTCTGATGTTTTCCGATTCAATCGATTAACTTACACTGACAAGGCCACATTTTGGATTCACTGATTGCTCTTTTCTGATGTTTTTCAATTAATCGATTAACTTACAATGACAAGGCCAGATTTAGGATTCAATGATTGCTCTTCTCTGATGTTTTCCGATTCAATCGATTGACTTACACTGCAAGTCACATTTTAGATTCACCGTCTGCTCTTCTCTGATGTTTTCCGATTCAATCGATTAACTTACACTGACAAGGCCACATTTTGGATTCACTGATTGCTCTTCTCTGATGTTTTTCAATTAATCGATTGACTTACACTGCAAGTCACATTTTAGATTCACCGTCTGCTCTTCTCTGATGTTTTCCGATTCAATCGATTAACTTACACTGACAAGGCCACATTTTGGATTCACTGATTGCTCTTCTCTGATGTTTTCCGATTCAATCGATTGACTTACACTGCAAGTCACATTTTAGATTCACCGTCTGCTCTTCTCTGATGTTTTCCGATTCAATCGATTAACTTACACTGACAAGGCCACATTTTGGATTCACTGATTGCTCTTCTCTGATGTTTTTCAATTAATCGATTGACTTACACTGCAAGTCACATTTTAGATTCACCGTCTGCTCTTCTCTGATGTTTTCCGATTCAATCGATTAACTTACACTGACAAGGCCACATTTTGGATTCACTGATTGCTCTTCTCTGATGTTTTCCGATTCAATCGATTAACTTACACTGACAAGGCCACATTTAGGATTCACTGATTGCTCTTCGCTGATGTTTTCCGATTCAATCGATTGACTTACACTGCAAGTCACATTTTAGATTCACCGTCTGCTCTTCTCTGATGTTTTCCGATTCAATCGATTAACTTACACTGACAAGGCCACATTTTGGATTCACCGTCTGCTCTTCGCTGATGTTTTCCGATTCAATCGATTGACTTACACTGCAAGTCACATTTTAGATTCACCGTCTGCTCTTCTCTGATGTTTTTCGATCAATCGATTAACTTACACTGACAAGGCCACATTTTGGATTCACTGACTGCTCTTCTCTGATGTTTTCCGATTCAATCGATTAATTTACACTGACAAGGCCACATTTTGGATTCACTGACTGCTCTTCTCTGATGTTTTCCGATTCAATAGATTGACTTACACTGACAAGGCCACATTTTAGATTCACCGTCTGCTCTTCTCTGATGTTTTCCGATTCAATCGATTAACTTAACACTGACAAGGCCACATTTTCAATTTCACTAACTGTTCTTCTCTGGTGGGTAGAAA
Organism: Aphrophora alni; assembly: GCA_963513935.1. Lineage (NCBI taxonomy): Eukaryota > Metazoa > Arthropoda > Insecta > Hemiptera > Aphrophoridae > Aphrophora > Aphrophora alni. The sequence goes on along the minus strand of OY740767.1, from coordinate 106,054,971 downwards.
TAAGAAAGTTACCATAACCACACTAAATATTTATAATTATTTTATGGGACATTTTAGCTCGGAGAGCAGGAAAATTTTACAAACATCACAACCATTAAAGAATTCAAAATTTTGATCTACTTTTTGAAATGTCTACCTATCCTAACCATATTAGTTTGACACAATTATTGGCTTACATTGTAAATATTTGTGTGTGTTTGTTTTAGTAAACACTTTGTATATACGTTTCAATTTTGTTCTGAATTTGTTCCAAGTTGGTTGTTATCGAATATCAATGGACAAGGTCCCCAACCATCAAAATCGGTTAGTAAATTTCAAAATAACGGCCAATTTTAAAATTTAAAAAGGTATTTTTGCTAATAACGTTTCAAAAATTTAACTATTTTGTGCAGTATTAAAACCTACATTAAATGAAGCACGAACAGAGTTCTACAATGAGTTATACGAAAGAAACAAACTAATGATTACGCGTAATTACAAACAATAAATTAAAAAAATTAATTTGCAGGATTTAATCATAAATCATAATTCTGTTTAATTACGTCATCTGTCATCTTAACTTTCATTACGTATTTAGTAGGGTTAATTCCTTCGTGGATATTTTAATTTATCTTCTAGGAGATATTCTATTATTAAATATACATGAAGAATAAATATCTACGACATAATGTAGTAAAGAAAGATAAAATTGTATATTATTTGTTTTTCAGTAACTATAAAAAACAGGTATAAAAAACAAAAAAACTACAACAGGTTAGTTTAGCTTCATCACGGAAGCTCAGTAGACTCCATTTTGTTTGATTAAACAAAACTGAAGCTTGACATTACAGAGGTCAGAGGTTAAATAGCTTAACTAATTTATAATTTTATAAATAAAACATGATGATTTAAGTTTCGTGATTGTGTACTGTATATAAAACTGCTGTTTTTGACGTTGTTAGACGTTCTAAGAGGTCTCGTAGATGTGTATATTATAACAAATTTCACTTCACACAATTAGGATTTTAACTTTTTCTTTAATTATGCAGTTACATTACGGTTTTAAAAATCTTTTACAATATAAAATCAATTATTGTCCAAGTCTGATGCACTTTATACTTATACACTAACGTCTTAACCTATTACTTATTCTAAGTACATAGTTAAAATAAAATTCTAATTCCACCATGTCTTAACCTAAATAAAGAAATAAGAGTGCATCATATTTTTACTTTTAATTTATTATTATAAAATGCTCCGGCTAACTGAATTGTACTATTAATTTAATTTTATTTAATTTCTCTATACGGGTTCGTCAGGTTGTTTGGTGACTATAATTTACATATAAAATATAATTTGGTGGTAGTTTATTTAATTCAGATTGTCCATTAATTTTTACTTATCGCTTGGAAGTTTTATCACTGCTCCGATGTTCCTGGTTCCGTTGTTCCTGGTTCCGTGCACGTGGTTCCCGTGTAGACTGCCAGTAGATGGATAGATTTGCCTTGATCTTTTCGACGAACTTCTTTTCTTCTTTCACTTATTTCTCACTCACTTTCGTGACGACGATTACTTTAATTTTTTGTATTAATATTCCTGTTCAAACACTTTTATAACGACGCAATTTATCACACACTTCTATGACGATGATTACTTTTAAACTTACAACGACGATTATCTTTAAAACATATAACGACGATCATCTTTTAAACTATTCTTCGGAGATTACTATTAATACTTATATATAAAAAAAAACGACGCAGATACTATTTTATTTTTACTTTTGATCTCGGCTAAATCTTTCACAATCGATCTTCTAAAGAAACACTTGATCCGGAACTCCCTCCTTCAAACAGTAACAACCAAAAAAAATCAACCTCCTGCGCTTCTCTTCCACCCTTATTTATAGGTTCTAATTTCAAAATGCTTTCTTCCGATCCTGTCTTCCTTCATTGGCTTATTTTAAATCTTTTACGTTATTCTGGAGTGAAGCAATTGATTTCATTGGTCCATTTCAAACATTTTCGGTTGAAGGCATTGACTTTTGGAATGGTTTATTTGACTTCTTGAGATCTGTGACTAATGTTAGAATAGTTTTTCTAGCTGTCAACCCTTTCAACTCTTTACAATTTATGGCCTGCCGAGCACTGACCTTTTGTGAGCACTCTATTTCGTTATAATATATTAAATAGTCTCTACTCACTTCGCTCGTGTCAGAGTATCATTTGTGGCGACATCGAAGCTGTACATGTTGTGAAGGAACTGTACATACTGTGCTATTTGTCATCGTAAAGATGTGGGGTTGGTATTATTACATTCAGAATTGAAATCTACAAATGTTAATCTAATTTATTGTGTTATATATTGAATGACACACTAGACGTGGACATTGCCGCTATTTTGTCATTTTCTATTACATTTTATGAATTGTAATAGTCTATGGTTCTATATGACGAGTACACCATAGTCTCCTATATCAAATTTCATGTTCCTATCTTTATTTTTGTGGACGCTATCGTGCTTAGATGACGACAAGTGACGGACGGTATTTCGAAAATGACTTTTTCGGTTTCTCGATCTCATAAAACGTGAATCTCAGTCCAAAAACTGAGATCTAAATTTTTGACGATTACCAAAATTACCCAATACTTTGTAAGTAATATAGGAAATTGTATATTTTAAAAACTAAAGATAATAAAAATGTCTATTACACTGAGAATTTAATTATTTTAATAATAGGCCTAATATTAGTTCGATCAAGTTTGGATAACGTATGACGAAAACATTTGCTTTATAGTGAAAGCATGTCCACGCCGAATTTGCATCTAGTAAATGGAAGTCATTTTAGAGAGTTAATGTTAATATGAAATTTATGTTCATTCTTTCAAAGCCTTGATCATAAATCCTACAGTAGCTCAGATTGACGATCTGTACTCGTCGATACCAAGTTTGAGGGCGTCAATGATCCACATGACGTCAGCGTATGAACTGTGCGCAGATTCTTACTTCAGACGGAAGTGAGAGCGGGGTGTAAAAACCAGAGTTGGAGTTATCGTATATTTTTCAGCGAGTTTTGTTTTCTAAAAGGGTTGGAAGCACAACAAACAGGTTCGGTCTGGTTATTCTCTAGCATTCCTTTCAAGTTCACGTAAATTATGAAGTGTTGACGTTTATGTTTACATTTTCTGCTCAGCCTTGTCTTTAAATTATACATTTCGTTCTTTACGGGTCGCTTTACAGAGTAGGCTTGGTTTTATTTTAAGACTTATAGTACGCTTCCTTAAATCGTGAAAGAGTGTAATGTAGTTTAATTATTAGTTGAATAAATACATTCGATGAAACAAAAATAATAAATTCTTATCGCAACCGACCGTTACTTACCATACGGTTTTGTATCAACGGTGAAATATGGTCAGCACATTGAGTGTCTGTGGCCGTTATTTTGCTTTTATGACCACAACTCGCAACTAAGCATAAATTCCCATTACCTAGCGATGAATTAATTGCCTATTTAAAATATTTTTATCTGCAGTAGGCTACGGTTTGACGAATTGAATTGAAACTTGGCATGATAGCCTACTTAAGAAGGTAAAAAAAACTATTTTGAACAAAATGACCAATCTAATCCAAAATAATCCGTTTCAAAATGGCAGATGCTTACATTTTTCATTAAAAATTCCCGTTTTTGAGTTATTTAGATTTAAAACTTTAAGCAGTCGCTATTTTGAAACCGGTTATTCGATTAGGTTGGTTATAATTTTTTAATGGTTCTTTGCCTTATAGGTAGGCTACTATGCCAAGTTTCAATTCAATCTGTGGAATCGTTATGAAGATACAAAATGTCGGATGTGTGCGAAACTAGGCAATTCCGGACATATGTTTATAGGAACTTTTCCTTAGTTTTGATGTAGAAAACCACTTTTTGAAGTTTGAGAATACAATTTAGCAACATCTTGTATATTCAAGTGTAAACAGACGTAATAGAGAAAAACAGTGTAACAAACAATATAAGTATATTTATTTTAGTCATAAACAAATAAACAATACACAAATATTGCACTAAATTTCTCATACACCAGTACACAAAACCAAAAACAAAGTAACAAAAGGTATTAATCACCATCCCCCCCCCAAACCGTCGATTCGATAGGAAAAAAAAGGAAAATAAACAATGAACACTGTAAATTGAAATAGGCATACAGCAAAATTAATCAGAATTTCATAAAAAAACAATTTTCTTAACCTCTTCCTTGCTCATTGGTTTAGGACCACAGACCCCATATTTCATCAAAATCACTTCGGACGATTCTAATATATTCAACCTTCCAAGGAGGTTTTTAATTTCACTTTTTATCTCTAACTATCAAATAATATTGTAGGAGATGGCGACCGATACGTTTACTTCCGGGTCCTTAAAGTCTTCGAAATAATTTTGATCAAAATGGAAAGCGTCGATTTCGAGTAATTAGTCTTATCGCAGATATGCCAAAATTTTGAGTTATTCAACAAATCGAAGTATTAATCCTTCGAAATCTAAAATTGATTCAGACTTTGTACTAACAACAACAAACAGATTGTTACTAATCATTATTTTAGACGTAAAAGAACAAAATAAGACACATTTCCGTGGAAATTTAACAATTTTTAAACGACATATATCTGTAGAAAGTAAAATCAATTATTTTACGTAAACTAGTGTAGGCCTACTGTGTAGAGAATAAATACCCGAGTGAAATTGTCATGGAGCCAAGAGCAATGCCCGGAATACTGAGTCAGGAAATTCGGCAATGATAGCAACAGTACGGTCTATTCAATGCCAACTGTAACCAATCGGTAACTAGAGCTTGGAATTGCAATCTTTCCTTTCCCAGTAGGTCCGTGAGAATGTCCTTCATCTAGTTATTGTATTTTTGATTGCTTCTGCAAGGGGGTGCTCTATTATAGGTCCATGAAAAAACAAAATTGTTTGTGTAATGTAGGTCGTACGAAAACACAATTTATAAGGAAAAAAGTTTGACAATAAAAAAAAAAAATCTCTAAATATACGTAATAATGAATAGGAAAGGAATTGCAGAGATAATAGACCGGGGAAAATTATTTAAACGAAAATTTATTGAAGGCTCTTGTATAAAATAGAAATAAGAAGTTTTTGGAACCATTAATAAAAACTAAACTAAACAAGTGGATGAGCGTCATGGTACTTACCCAGCTACAAAGTAATACAAAGAAATCTTCTAAATTACAGTCTTTTCACTACGTCCTGACGGGCCTCGAAACTGTAGGCCTACTTATGTGAAGAATCCTTCACTTACTGTAACTCAGCCGTGCCTGATCTTGTACCTATACAAACATCACACTTTATTACAATGTGAGGGTTCGAAATTACATTTTTGACAATAATTCTGCTATTTGTGGTCATAGAGAGGTTACTACCATTACATAAAGAATTGAAATCTCCGAATTTTTATTTGATTTAGTGTGTTGTAAATTAAACACAAGAGATATGAACAAAAACAGTTTAAATTATGCTATTTTTACATTTAAAATTTAATTTTGTGAGTTCAATAGGGTTTTACACTATAGTTCCCTATTCTAAATTCCATGGTCCTATCTTAATTTTTGTGGGCGCTGTCTTGTTTACGACAACGAGTACAGCTGAACGGCATGTCGAAAATCACTTTTTCGGTTATTGAGTCCAAGAAATGTGAAGGCCAATCAAAAAAGAGAGGTCGAGATCTTTATGATTACTAAACACCCTATAGGCCTACATCGTATATTGGATGAGGATAAAAAAATTTCTCTTAATTTTTTTCCAGTTGAGCACTCCCAAATCATAACTCTTGTAGGAGGAGATATAATGTTGACCAACCGTTAAGTAAACTACCAGTAAGAACGGACACCTTAGGTTGTTAATTCACTTGATGTTACAAATATTTTGTGTTGGAGTGCTGTTCTGTGGATTTTTAGTTTTTCCTTGATTATGTTTGTTTAGTCTTTGACAATAATTCAGACATTCCTTTCTTAGGTTAGTAGATTAGCCTACCTATAGTTTCTAACAAAGTTATAACATAATTAGGTCTATTAAAACCCGTTGTTACTATTACATATGGTTAAAACAATTTTAATTCAGTTTAAAATACCAACTTCCTTACTTAGTGATTCTGCAATACGAAGATACGTTTTTTAATTTAGACTCCGTCAGCAAATAAAATTTATTAATACTTTTACTTTAGACAGAAAATACCCGCAGTACTAATTCTTCACCATTATAATGAGTACAAATTAAAAAAACAAATAAAACAAGTAGTAGTCATCATATAGCGTTTAACCATATCTAATAAATTACCCCCTCCCCCCAATGGCTAGTTGTACAAAGATCATTAGCTTAGATTTTAACCAAAACCTAGAAATGCGAGACTGTTTTAAATATAAATCTGTTTAGGAATAAATTAAGGTCTTCTCACAATAATCACAACTGTATCTGAGTCATAATCAATAACCAATCAGATATCGTCTAAAAAAAATTAGAAACAGCGATTCAGATTTAGTTTCTCACAGTTTCAATTTTAGAAACTATAGTAAGAGGCACCCGAGTTGGCGGAAAGCGCTACTATTCATTTCGCTGCCTACTACGTACTATCCTGCATAAATACATTGCTTTAAAACCGCTGTCCTCTGTCTATATTCTCATAACTGTGCGAGAATCAACGTATGAGGATCTAAGATTGATATTTACTAATGAACAGTTTTTTTTTCTACTACAATCATGTTTATATCAACATAATTAAACATTTTAATTATGTTTTAATAAAGTAACTACAGTATTAATTACTGTTACGTGTGAATTTGTATTTAATTTCATATTTTTCAATAACATTAATACTGTACATCTGATAAACATAGGTAAATCCACTCGACTGTTAAAGTAACTAGCTTGTAATATCCTGAAACAATATGCTATGGGGTAATAATATAGTAGATGGGGTATAAAGTGTAATATAATCATGTTTAAATTATGTTTATTGGAACTCCCATTAAAAACACCCCACACTTACATTATATTTAACACACGATATTAATATTTAGGATTTTTTTTATCGGAGAGCTCATTGCTGGAGTGAAACATTTTTTTAAATACATTTAAAAATCAAACAAAAGGAATTAATTTGTCTTTACTAATGTTTTTAGCAATGCCGAACTATGGGGTAATGTCTGCAGAAAGGTAGTAGACTGCTTGCCGGTTCCGCCAACTCGGTTGCCTCTTACACTACGTAAACATCCTAATGCGTAGTTGCTAAGAACGGTTAGACGCTTGAAACCTATCCTATAATTTATTTTTTTTTACTAACAATTTGTTATACTATATTAGGAAAACAAATCGATTTTTAAAACATTACACATTTCTGAATAATTTGTAGAACAATTTTTAGTTTTTGTCCTAAAATTTAAGGTGTTTATACTACAGTTTCACTCACACAGTTTTAGATAATATAAATATAACTCCCTTGATTTTTTTTTCAAAATATATTGTAAATGAACTTTTTACTTTATTTTTAAAATAGTGATAAACAAATGAATGAAACACAATTTTCATAAAAAATCACTTTATTTGTGCAACACAAATACAAGACAACGTTTCAATGTAGGCTTTGTGTGCATGTAACAGCTGAGGATGATGACTTGGCCATTGAAACGTCGTCTTGTAGACTATTTGTGTTTCACAAATAAGTGATTTTTTGCGGAAATTGTATTTCATTCATTTGTTCATTGAAGTTTCCACAAGTGGAGCTCATTACAGTAGATTAGAGAAAGTAATGTTAAGTCCAAAAACATTTCGAGTTTTTCTCAGAAGTATTCGTTTTGAGGATCTCTGAGTCCAAAAAACTGAACTTTGGGATCTGTCAATCGTTTGTACAGTGCTCACATCACAAAAGAGTGGACCGATTTTAATCAAATTTGGTATGTAGGCACACCTCAATAAAAAAAATAGATATACAGAATTTTGGGATTTTTGCTATGAGATAAAAACACAAATTTGCATTTTTCTCAAAATAGGCTTTAAAGATTTTGATCAAATTTTGCCTAAATAGCCTACCCAAACAAAACATATTGGTCGCCATTGCTCCAAATATGAGAGTTCGTGAGTTATTGATAAAAACACATCAGGGACTCATTTATAGTGTGTACAAGCTTGCCAATCCCGAGGGAACCTAGCAGGATCAACACTATTTATCATATAGGTTTGGATTAGATCACTCTCTTTCATCTTTCATATCAGCTCCGACCCATCCGCTATTAGCTTGCAGTCTTTATTTTATATTATTTTCTTCCTTTTTTTAAGGCAACCATTAACCGTGCTGTTTTACTATTTTAAACAATAAAAATAATAAAAGACGTAATTTCTCAAACTCTGCTCTACAGATTTCATTCATATTTTGGTAAAATGTGAATAAAATTGACACAAACCAACGTGTAAAATTGCAAATAATAGAAAACTACCGTTGAGAATTAATTTAGTTAAAAAATGAAAACGAATCTTGACAGGTGTGATTTAAACTTTATTTCATGTTATAACATGTAAAAGACAAGTTTATTACGCAAGCGATACAAGTTTATATGTTTATATTGTTAACAATAATTTTCAAATCTAAAATGGTGTATGATTGATTTCAATACTGACATTCTTGGCGCCGAATAGTTTTGTTTGGTTAACATTTCGATTGTAATGCGTGTATGAGAAAGTTTGTGCAATGATTTTGGACCGTTTATATTACTTTGAATTATTTTGATTTAAAATAACTATTATGGCTTCCTTTATTGACCCTTTGCATCCCGTCCTTTTTTACGGACGTTGTGAGTATGTCCGTTGAATCCCGACGTCCTTTTTTACGGACGTCACGTGTATGTACGTAAAATCCCAACGTCCGTAAAAAAAGGACGTTTAGAAAAAAAATCATATAAAATACAAATCATTAGTGAATCTATGTTTATTATATATCAATGGAATCGGAAAGAGCTGTTCTATTTACCTCTATGATATTTACGTAAGTTATAAATTACCTCTATGTTCACTACGACGAAGATTTTTGTGATAGACGTGGCTGTGCTTTTGTCATCTGTCAGATGTAAATAACTTTACTTGTGCTTGGTGTACGTTGTTGTTTTGAAACTTTTTAGTTTGTTTAGTTATTTTTATTGTGATTGTGATAATGAAGCGAGTACGTTCAAGATATTTTTTTTTGTGTGTCATTTTCAAGAATAAAGTGAAAATTTCTGGAAATTTTTTTTTGGTAAGTAATAATTTTAAAAATTTCATATCTAACATGCATTTACACTTATTTTAAAAATATACTAGGCCTACCTTATAGACCATTTCATTCCACACAAAATAAAAAAAAATCATCAAAATTGATCAGTAAATAAATTTAATACAAATTTTTTTGCGAAACACTGAAAATTTGCTAAATTGAGCCCGGGATTCTATGCACATACATAGCAGATAATGGTTGGGATTTTTGGAACTTATTGAAAATTAAATGTCGGGATGCAAAAGGTTGATAACAAAGAGTTTCAAAATGTCGTTTATAAACCACATTACGATATTTACAATATTGTTTCCCCACAGTCAAATTTAAAAGTTTTCACCGGAGAAGATCTCAATTTTGAGTTGAAGGCTAACCAAAGTTTAAGCCTCTCTGAGGAAACCAAAGGTGTTCTTCAACAGTAATCTAAAGTACGCCATAATTTGTCACAACTAATCTGCTATTAAATGTATTTAGGGTTATTCTCCAGGATACTCTGAATTCATGAAATTAACATTTCTCTCTTTTTTGTCAAAGCAGAAATTATCCTTTGCGTTATCGTCGTAATTTATTGTTGTATTTTTTTTTAACTTGTAAACAATTTTAATAATGAAAACCACGTCCTAATATGGAATTCCAAGTAATTATGATCTAAAGAACTATTATTGTCAGTCTTACCGTTATTTTTGTCACTACAACAATCATTGTTGAATTTATCAGAATCATGCAACATTCTATAAAATAATAATAAAAACATGTGACTCTGTGTATTGACCTGCTTCATTATATTAGAAAGTTAATTAAAAACATGACTCTAACAGTGTATAACCGTCAATTAACTCTGTTAAGCAGTAATAGCTCTCTGTTATAGGCTATAAAAGTGATTGTAGGTTACATTCATACTCACTTTACAAAGACTGATGGCTAAAACATCGTCAAGATAATAGTTTTATTTTTATCTACGGTAATTACATTGGCATTTGTCGATTAAATTTGAATAATTCTGTTCTAATAGAGAAACCCAAGCATAGACTTTACAACTCTCTAGTTATAATGTTAGTTCATCTAAATCGGGTTTAAATTTTGTCATTAAATCAACCGCAAAAATTCTCTTTATATACGGTGTAAATGAAAAGAAAAGTTACCTGATTGTAGTTTTGCCCTTAAAAATCAGCAAATATATGTTTCAAATTTGATTTTATTATATTCGTTTAAAGGTGAAAACCCGTCCTTTAAAAAAAAAAGGAAGAAAAGATCATATGTAAAATAAGGACCCCTAGCCCTTGAATACTCTAACTGTGTTAAGTTCGGAAGGGAACAGGTCAAGACAGACTTCTTAGGAGAGATAAAGGAGAGTTTCTAAACCAAGTATACATGAAAAAGGCTGTAGATCCAGGTAGGGTCAACTAGGGATTCCCATGCCAATGTTACCCTGATAATATTAAACGAGCAATTTTTGTACATTGGTAATTTTATTTTGCTAACAGGCTTTGAAAAGGAATTTGCTGTAGTTGGAATGGGGTGAAATTTACCGTATTAAGTACGTAGCTATTTAAGGGGCTACATATCGACGTTAGGAATACTCATAGGGGTTAAATACCCAATTTAGGGCTTTAAATGATCAGTCCTAAGAGTCAATCAAAAGTTTCTTGTTCAATTATTTCGATTTTATGATACTTTCTTCTCTCGACTTTATGCAGATTCTACTGACTTACGATAAAAACAAATTTCACACTTGGGTTGATTACATCAAAGCAAGTTTTCTCTACGTGTAAAATATATTTTGTCTACAGTTGTTGACAAAGTGGCATTTTGTTCATTTAAATTAGTTTGCAAAACAGCTGATTTCTCTTTGCCCACTACTTTGCACACTACTTTGCTCACTCCGGATGGCAACCGAACAAAACGAAATTTAGGTTAAGTTTATTTGAATTGATTTATAATATACAGAAAATATCCCGTATGTAGGTTAGATTAGTTCTTACATGTAAAATAACATAAATAAACAACAAAACAACGTTTTAAAGTTGAAAAAGGAAGTAATTATTCATGAAGATGATTGACAGTGTATGTACACGGAGAATATTTTTCGTTTGCCGAGTTTTGAAGTTGGCAATCCCGTTTCCTCAACAATACACCTAAGTTATTTGTAATATTCATAAATAACCTCAGTTTTGACGTGAGAACTTCTACTCAGTGTTGATAGTTTTATAATATGGGCAACTGTAGACAAAGTATAATGTGCAATTCGTGAGCAAAGTGTCTTTTTTAAACTCGATAAAATTGACGCACTCGGCAAGCCTCGTGCGTCAACATTTTTCTCTCGTTTAAAAAAGTGCCACTTTGCTCACTAGTTGCACAAATAACTATACTCCGACGTTCTGATGAATCAAGAATCTACATTTCCTTACCCAGTATAAAAAGTACGTATAGGCAATGACTACATAAATACTATAAGACACGACATGGCCATGTTAAATATTCTACGCTTATTCTTGAGTTGACCAATACCCGCTAGGTGGCGTTGATGTGACCAATCTGAAGTTGATGTGACTGGCGCTAGGTGGCTCTACGGTCAAACAATGTTTTAGGCGGGTAAGAGAAAACGCACTGATGCCACATATGGGACCAGAGATGCGAGGGAAGGTCGAGAATCGCTTATCTCAGCGCACGAACTGACAACACTGACTATGCTGACGGAAGTAAGTGAGAAGGTTTGTGAGAGAGAGGTCAACAGTTGTACAGTCTCAACCAAGTGGGATGCGTACAGTCAAGCACCTGCTGCTAGCGCTTTCTGATAGCTGTGTGTCAAACTTGTGACGAACAGCACCCGTAAAGCGTAGACTATTTCCCTATCCTATGTCGTGTCTTATAGTATTTATGTAGTCATTGGTATAGGGTAAATTTTGTAATTTCGACCATCGCGTTTTATCCGATGTGCATGTTTCAGAGAGTAATTTATTTTCAAAATGCCGCTCATCCATCGTTGTTTGTACACGTTTGGCACGTTAGCCCACAAAAATAAAGATAGGAATATGAAATTTGGTCTAGTGTACATGTAGAACCTTACTGACTTTCAGAAAAATCGAATTGAAAATGTTAAAATGTTGTCCATTTTAATTATTCAATGTTCAGATTTCGATTCTATATGCAATGGTTCCTCTCTACGACGACAAATAGCGAAGTTATTGTCAAAAATGTAATTTCGTACCTTAATCTCCCAAGGAAACTACGATTTTTATAGTTTCGATATCGGGCGGGGCGAATCACCGAAGCGTGCATGGTGAGTGAGTGACCACTATATGGTCTTCGAGGGCCACTGTTATGAGTCGAGAATTACTGACAAGACTTTAATTGGTGAAGGTTTTATAATATACAGGCTACACAACTACGAGGCCCGTTAGGGCCTGGCCGATGGCAAGAAAATAGTGATATACACAATTACGAGGATTAGAAAACATAATATGTAACAACTCATTTAAACAGACTTACCCTTCTGGATAAGACACCTTGATGTACCAATACAATTCAACATTTCTTACGAGGCGTATGAAACCAACTTTTGTTTACATTGCATGATGGGGCTAGGTCCTAAATTTGTGAAAAACTCTTTAATGGAGTTGAACAACCACATTGTTAAGACTTAAAAAATCTGAACTCCAACAAATGTTTAATTCTTTTATTTCGATGACATAGTCACTTTCTAGTCTCGACTATTATTTCAATAAAGACAAATTCACACAGATTAATTACACTTACTGGTAGTCAACGCAAGTATTTTTCTACGTACAATATATTCGGTCAAAAGTTCCGATAAATCGAATTAAACCAGCAACTATTTCGTATAGTTCTAAATTTTATCGTGAAAACGGGCAAAACAATTTCGTTGAAATGGAATGAATTTACGAGTGCAAGAAAGCGATTTAGCGAGCTCACAACGTAAGGTAAAGTCATTTATGGAGCGAAATAATCAGATTGTTTTATAATAATCTCCCGACAATAAAAAAAGTCAAGTACACTTACAACTCAAATAAAAAACAATCGTGAATTAATTTTTAACTCCTGGACTGGCCACTCATGATTTTGAATTTCTTAGGCCTCAAACCACGCAAATGTAAGAAACGTCCACCTAAATATTATTGCATTTAGAATTTAACGGTTGAAAATAAATAATTTTATTATTACAAACGACAATTTTCGTTGGCTACAATTAGCCGAACTTTATATTAGCAATAAAGAAGTTATTTTTATTCCCGTTCTATAGGCTACATTACTTGAAAAAAAAAAAAAACAACTTTTTAACGATTCTTATAATGAAACCGCGATATATTGCGGAAGTATTGAATGTATAATTTATCATTATTATGTTTTATTTGTTTATGTTCATAAAAGAATAAAATCTTGTTTTAAAGGTTTTTACTAAATTATAAATCTTAAAAAAATGATCATTTACCTTCGTATCGATGTTAATTCTAAATTAACTTGTCTTTGTATTGACTTTGTATTACAATCTTTGCAAATAACTAATTGAATTTGGTTTATCTTCAACCTCCCAGGCTTCTGGGTATTATTTATAAATGACAAACCTTGCTGGAGTACAGTAAGCTACTCGTTTGACCATTCCTTCAAACAACTATAAATATTACTATAATATTCTAATATCAAAATTAGTTCCTTAATAATAAAAACATTATTTAACATAATAAAAACATAATTGTTTATTTATATTCTCTTGTACCTTATGTAAGGTAAAGAATTTTTTATTTATAATTTACTGATTTTTAACAAATTTTAAGTTGAAATAACCTTCTGAATAGCATACGTGCAAATTAACTTACTGGATGACATTTAATACCATCATTTAACAAGTAATTAAATTTGTTAATTACATACATTTTGAAATAATAAGCTATACCGCATTAACTAAAATGGTAAATAAATAGAGCTTGAGTTGTGAGATGTTTTCAGAATTAGACTACGCTAGAACAGAATATCTCACAAATAATACTTTGGAATGAGTTTCAGTTAATAAACGTATTATTTGTGTTCATCTTTTATTTTGATTTTAAAATGGTTAGGTTAGTAATTTATAAAATTTTAGTTTGTTTCATACAGGTTTGTTCTTTAGGAACAGAAATGCATAAAAAAAGGAAGAAGATAGAATAAGCCTAAGTCTCCATTTTTTATTTACATCTTTGAAGACGTAAAATAACTGCATACACTTCCAGAAGTTTCTATGAAACAATAAAATTCAATGTAGCACTCCCATTCTTGTATTCCACTGACAAAATACACACATGTGGATATTTTTGAAAGTAATATTTTTTTACGCTTTAAAAAGTAAATCAGATTCACGCACCTGAACGCGTAATGAAACGCTGCATCCCCACTTCTCTACAGTCGACGCAACTAGTCCTATCACGCTTACCTCGCTACCCGGTTTTGGTCTGTTAGTTGAGCTGCATTCATCATTGCACAATTTGCGAGTAAACTATACTAATTATTAGTTATAATACACTTTTATCTGTATGCAACGCATTATGGTTGCTTGGGGTCAAACTAATTAGTTAATACCCAGATTAGGTTGGGCAGGCTAACCTAATCTATTTTGGTCATACTGTAGAAAAACGTGTTTGGCTGTTCCCTAGAGGTCTTTATTCCCCAGCTAACCTATTTAATACGACAGCTCTTAATGAGTTAATTATAATAAACTAAAGGGAGGATTTACACTTAATTATAAAAGTAATTGCATACAAACTCAAATTTAAATAGTATGGGTGGGTGAAGTTATTCGCCTATTACTAACTTCCTCATTTAAATAAATCTTTTTCCGCGATGCGACAGATTAATTAACCTCCTCGTGATCACGAAAACGCCATAAACTGAAACCTAGCCCGAAATAATAATTTAAAAAATTCTAACGTAAAGTCAATAAATTGAGGAGACACGATATGAGTCGTCAAGCTGATCTATTACACCACACAGAACACTTCAACGAAAACTTATCATCAACGTCATAGGCTCTTTCCTTCAGTTCCAGTGCCATCTCAATCAAAGCAATCAAATCTCAACAGATTCTGAGCAAGATTCAGATGCTTACCAGTGAGATCTACACATGTATTTGAATAATATTATTTTGGCATATTACATAGCCTACATATTCGTGTTTGTAATGACATATATTAACCGTGCTACAAACATTCGCTGGGATCATTATTCCGGTTCTTAGTGGTGAACAGTATACACTAGTTATTCATTGTAACGTACTCGCATTTGTGTTTCCTTGCATATTATGTTTGTGTATTGTATTTGTATTGTTATCGTGCCGAAGACATCAACTGAACAACAATCAAAAAGAAGTGACTTCCCGAACATAAATGACTCCCAATCGTACTAAATTTGAAAATGAATAATGATCAGTAAATATCCACCCCTAAAGAGGGAAAGATAATTGACACTGTATTTGATAGATATTTAATAAATTACAATCAAAAACAATCTTATCACCTTTGATTATCATAAACCAATTGGCTCTTTTCTTGTTGAATATGAATGGAAAATGTATAATAATTCAAAATATTCAATAAATTGCTTATACTCATTGAAAATTACCTTCCTAACGTGACCTGTTTCCTACCTAAATATATATTAGTCTACTTTTATTTCAATGTATACAAATTTTTAACAATCTATGTATTATGGAATAAAACTTAACATAACCTAGAAACCAAAATTAGTATATTTATATAAGTTAACTCTGGATTTCTTTATTGCATGATAACTAGAGTAGAACTACACTCCTATATTTTACCTTTCACTACAGTTAGTATCTTATAACCGTTCAAGGCAAATGTAATATTATATACACGTCATATAATTATATTAATCTGACTCATTTAAGCTGTAAATTTACTTCTTTTTGCTGACAAATTTACACGAGTCCTGTTAGATTCTTTGCATATTCTGACGGTATTTAAGGATTCGAAGGCTTGGGGTCATTCTTGTATGGTCTTTTCTACTTGTTTTAAAAAGACGATTGATGACCGCGAGGTTTTTCCCTTTTAAGCAACTAAAAAAAAATTCTCCATTTTTAAATGTTGTAATATTAAACCTTAAAGTATCTCTCTATAGGTCTATATGTTTTACACATATTTTAATGTATCTTTCGTGTAAATTATTATACAACTAAACGTTACTTGTCAATAAAAGAAGTGGTATTGAACTATCCAAAGAGAAAAAAAAACAAGTTTATGGACGCCATAATGATACTTATCTAGTCCTAACGTAATACAAACAGATCTTCTAAATGTAATACCCAAATGTGTTTTGGGGTTTTGTAAGAAATGTCAAAATGTATTGGGAGATCCAGTATAAGGGCAAGTTTGTTTAAAACAAAGGTTATCTGAACCTTTTTTGATGTCGGTTAGGCAATAACTTGCCTCATATAAGTACAGTATATGTAAAAAGGTTTCACTCGCTTCGCTCGTATATGTTTATGTTATCTAATTATTAAGTGTGTTATAAGTTGAACAACACAAGAGATATTAACCAAAAAACAGCTATATATTGCAATATTGGTATTTTCGATTTTTTATAGGGTTCTACGTATATGAGGACAATATAGTCCTTTGTACCAAATTTCATGTCCCTATTTTTATTGTTGTAGCCGCTATCGTGTTTACGTAGTCTACAGACAACGACGACGACGGTTGGACGCCATTTTGGAAATCACGTTTACGGTTTCCTAAGCCTATAAAATGTGAAAATCAGAGAAAATCATAGATCAGCATTTTAATGATTATCAGACTTACCCGTTACTGGGTAAGCAAAAATGTATAATTTACTCCCTCGAAAGTAAATCACTTTTACACTTATTTCTGAGAATTTACACTTTGGTAATGGAAAATTTACTTTTTAAAGTATCAACCAAACTGGCATTGTTTAAAGTATTAATTTACTCTTTTCTTATTACAGAATTCAATTTACAATTACAGGAAGTTATGACCTGAGAAACTACTCTTTTGATTTTCTTTAACTTCTTCTGTCTCAGCTCCATATTATACACCCGAGTATAAAATGACACAGAAATTGTTCAACTATCGATTATGTTTAAAATTAAGAACAAAGCAAGATTTTTATTAGCTAAATATAACCAATACAAAAAGGAACAAAATTACAGTTTAAGAATAAATTATTAAAATATAATACGGTCCTACAAAAACACAGCTAATTTAAATTGATAGAATTTTGTTCATTGGAAATGTATTGATTTCATTGCCGTGTTGACAATTAAAACAAATAAACACATTTTATAAAATCTTGCATTATTTTCTCTTATAACAAAAACGTTGCGATATCCTGATAAATTAAATTTGATCTCACAATAAAACTTATTTATGAAGAGTCGTAACATGAAAGTATCTTTTCCTGTAATTATGAAATAATAAAATGTTCTTTTCTTGTTAACTTTACAAAACAACTAAGAGGCTGTACTTTGGCATAAATTGTATCTGGATCAGTATCAGTAAAAGTGACATTTTCATTACACCATAAACTTTAGTTAGCTATCACCAGGCAGGTAATATGGCCTATAAATTTGTTATCGACCAACCAACATACTCTTGTAAGTTTCTGGGCTTCGCAACTTAGCCAAACAAAACCTGTTTCTCTGTGTTAAACCGTTTATACAGTTAAGTACTTTATAGCAGTAGTTCCGATAACGTACTCTGGCATCACTGCTGAAATGACAATAGGCCTACGTCACACATTCGGATATTACCATTGCTTTGTCTCCGGTAAACAGATTAACCGTTTATGGTAGTAGTTCCCAATATCTACTCTGACATCACTGGCAACACGTTTTACAGTAAACAATTGTCAACATAGACATAAAAAGTGACAAGAAGGGACCCAGTAACAACTGCAGTGTTCTATTCTGGTAGCAGATCATTGGAATGCTGACAACGAAGATATCCTGAAAATAAATATATCTTCAAGGTTACTACGTCATCATATTAGCGAGAACTCTGAAGAAACTACAGATGAACTTGAAACCAGATCATAAGAAATTAGGTCCATGTAATAGATCATGTGTTCAACTAGCCACCCACAAAACCGAAATCATACTATTAATAAAGAAACCGATCAATAATTTAGTACCTATGTACATACGAGGTCAACCGAGAAGTTAAGAATTTGGGCGTTATTATATTAAATAACTTTCTGAGAGCATTAGACAGAGCAGTGACAGTATCGCTGAGCAGACTGATGACGAATTTTGGAGGACCAGGACCAAACAAAAGCCGATTACTTATGACAGAAGCTCAGGCAACCATGCTATACGTAGAAAGATTTGGTTTTAAAATATATAGTGGAAGAATAACTACGGTACAGAGAAGAGGAGCACTTAAGACAGCAAGTGCTGCATAATCACAGAATCCGCGGCATTTGTGATCGCAAAAATATTACTTATATAAATTTATGCAAAGAAGAAAACTGAAGAAATCAAAGTCCAGATAAAGAGAGAGGTTAGACCCGTACTCTCCTGAAATACAACAGGAATGGCAGAACAGCGCTTACAGAATGAGCAGTCTCATAAAGGAGAAAAATAATCCTTATTAACAGGTGTACAAGGGGTGTTTGTCACGGGTGCTTATTTACAAAAGTTACAGAGGTTTTTACACCCTGACTCTCTATAAGGAAGTAGCAAAGATGACGTACCAGTATATCACACTTTTTCGCTAGTGCTAAATGAACTAAGAATAGACGAATGTTGAAATTTGAGGCGAGGAGAATTTCCAAGACTATAATAATTTGAATATTATCAAAATTATAATTGACGGTAAAGAAATATGACTAAAGATAACCACTTACACCGTGCCGACAATAGAGACAAAGAAAGGAGAAGAAAATGAGACCGAAAGACGTGCAGATAGGTCCAGAATAACATGTGACCTTCTTATATCTAAGGAATGAAGAGTTTGACGAAAGTGCACGGAGAATACACCTTATACATTCGTATATTACACCTTTTTCTAAGCCTATATTTCCCAGCACTCAACAAAGCTTACAATTTTTTTTTCTTTTACGTGATGAAAATTACATAAATGTTCGCCCTTTACTACTTCTTCCAATTCTACAATTTAATCACATTTTCCATGATTTTAAAGTCGGTGAACTTCTAAATCAAATGTCCAAGGAGCACTGTGGCGATTCATAATAAGAAAAACAAGGATTCCACGACAACCACAAATCGAGGAACCCTTGTTTCCCTTATTGTCAATTTCGAGAGAAATGGTTTTATAATGAAAAATGAAACCTACCAAATTTGATATCATTTGTAAGCACCCTAAAGCTGGATTGCTCTTAGATAGTTCATCTCTAAGTATTATCCACTGAATCTATACCTTTTTTACATGTAGTCTTTGGTTAGATCCATCTCTTTCATCTTTCCTATCAGGTCTCACTTTTCCAACTCTTGTTTTTTCCCGATCTTTATACTATTAGTACTCTAGGTTTAATGGTCTTTATTTTATGTTCTTTTCTCCTTTTTTTATAAGGCTTATGAGATGACAGAAAGGTTTCACCCCAGGTGAAATTGAGCCTATCAGCTAGTCTATAATAAAATTATAGTGGGTAATAGGGTAAATTCCTAGTGGCATTTTACTTTACAATTAAGCAGCAAATATTGTAATTTCATTATCCGATTTTCGATTAAACTTGTTGATTATTCTCAGCTTCTAGGATTAATTTAGACAGCTTTTAGAATATCTCTCACATATCTAAGTCATTTTTTGTTGCGTATTATTTCAAGTTGAGTGGAATCGATTGACTCAACATTTTAAAGTTTGATGTGGTTACGGAATGGTTATGTTTGAACCAAATCGTTAATGTTATGGAGCGAAATGAGGTGGATACAAAATGTGATCGTTACTTATTATATGAATAATGAATCTTTTTTTTTTTTGAAATTTGGCGATAAGGTCTTCCACAAAACGAATAGAATTTCTTCAAAATTTCTTAAGAGGGTTAGGACAAAACAAAGTGGCAAATAATCAACAATAAAACTCCAATAGCAGGAATTGTTAGGAAATTTTTTAATGCAGCCGCTTGAATCTGTTTGACAGTACGTCCTTATTCCCCGGTTCTATACAGATCTATAATAGATCATGTTGTGAAGCTTAGATTTGCTTACATTGAAAAAACATGAGGTCAGCAAACACCAACAGAAATACACATTCCATCACGTCACGTAAGCTGAGTATTTAAGCTTTTGCATGTTCGAATTTAATCAGCAAGGAATTGTGATCATTCACTATATTAATTTGTTTTCGATAGACCTTTTTGTCACTACGATTCTAAGATAAAATATTATCAATCCTAAAGCTTTTCACAAATTTATTATTGCACATTAAAGCTTTTCCTAAGTCTATTACAACACACTAAAAAGTTTTCTCACTGCACATTAAAAGTTTTTGCCCAATTAGATAATTTTGTTTATGGAATTCATTACAATGTCAATATAATCCAATATTTGATATTTCTTCTGGAAACCTAACATATTAAATTTGTCCCATCCAGATATTTTGTAAATTTTTATTACAGTGGAAAGGAGGTGAATGTTACCTCGTTTTAAAGAAAAAAAACAAATTGATAGGCTCTATCTTGGCTCTTACAACCAGTTAACCAGTAGGGAAAATTTGTTTAAAACTGTTGTTATACACGTTTCTGATCCTCGTCATTATCTAAACACTACTGTCTCTAAGTTGGCTAGGCTCTACAGGGCTCGTAGATGTTTATATCCACTCGCTTCGCTCTTGTCGTAAACACCAAACTTATCCAATACTTTGTAACTGGGTTCAGTAATAAAAAGACAGATTCCGACTGTAAATACAGTTATGTAAATAGTGAAGTAAAGGCATTATATAACAGTGTTGTTGAATTTCCATATTTAAACAAAATGTTAAGAGAGTTAATTTTTTAAAACTAAATATTATCAATAATTGGTTTCTTTATATTCTCCACACAAGTTCTGTTGAGTTCACCTGTCCAGGCCAGGCCGTATCTACTACCCCCTCCCTCTTCCCACCCAGGTAGTAAAATACTTCTCCCACTCCGGTACAAGAATTCTAGTTCTGCACGCTTGATTTTACAACTATATTTTTAATTCAACAGAAACACCATACATGTTCTAGACACTCAAGGTTTCAAACAAAAGCATCTTTAATTAGAACCATTACTAATAAAATATTATCAATATAACTTTTGGAAATTGTAGCTCCGATCTTCTCTACGGCCTGAAAGTTTGATTTTAATTATCATTTTCGTTTGCGATTTCTTGGGGACTACGATTCAACGACTAAGTCAACATCTTCAGTTCAAAATCCAACAAATCATCGTGGCGCTGAACTATAACTATCAAGGCCATTGTCTAAAACTCGGCTAAACAGTTTTTTAAAAATCCAAGATTTATATCCTACTTAATAATTTAAGTTTTCATTTTAATTCTGAATTTTAAGACATCAGTCTTGAGGTTTAATTGAATTGTTTACAATAAAATAACAGTCTCCTAATCAGTTGAAAGCTTTACCTTTAGAGATAGTTTCTGTCCTTGTTAAAACATTAAATTTTGTTTTTTGTTGTTGTTAGGTTAAAAAAATACACGTGGTTTCTTCTTGTGTATCTTTTTCACTAAAATTTTATTTGTAGGTTAGGTTAGGTTAGGGCGTGAAGAAGTTTAGGTTAGGTTGTAGGAATATGTGAAGAAAATAGATTTTTCTCAGCTTGTATTTTCTGAGTAATATTTTATTTTTGCTCTCGAAAAGCATAAAGATTGTTCCTTTTAACCATAGTTACACGCTGATGAATTAGGGCCTTTGTTTTAAAATGTCAATAATTATTTTTAATAGTTATACAATATCACAACTTCTTAATACGAGTAGTTATCTTAAAACATACCCAGGATCAAAGTAATAATAGTGGTAATGAAAGTATACTCCAAAATTATTCTTCTGTTTCATGGTAAAAACGTTGCAGAGTATTGGGGTGTGCACTGCCACTGTTCACTGCATTTAGTTTCCCCCTCGTTCAGCCACCCCTGTATGGAGGGTAAGAGGGTAGCAACAGACTTTAATCAATACAAAGCTCGCGGCATTTTGTCTAGAGAGCGTAGGTAAGGGGGAAGGGAGAAGGGAGGCCGACCAATAAAATGCTCAAATAGCAAAGGGAGATGAAGTGCTTACATGTTAATAGTCGTACAACAGATACATTAAGACCGGTTCACATGTATTAGCACAGCTGTTATGTATTGACAATGTAAACTATCACTGTAATGTTACTTTACACCTGTTCAAGTAACAGGTGTTTAAAAAGAATTTTTTTAAACAATTCTGTTTTTATAGTTTATTTAAAGAAATTAAAGTACAGATATACATAAAAATTTGTTTGTAAACTTTCAAAAATAATGTCTTCCTAAAAACTAAAAAAATGAAATATTAGCCTTATAAACAATCGGGTCTACATATAAAATTCCAAGCAGTAAATCTGTCTACTTTGATGAGTCAGGGCGTCAATATCTTTTGTACTAAATGAACTTACTTTCTTAGTCTGTAGACCTATGTATGTCTGAAACCTTATTTAACTAATTTGTTTATTACGGCCTCGCTTAAAAGGAAAATTGTTGAAAGTGGATGCAAGAATCTAGGCTTTATAACAAAGAAATCAAGGTCAAGGTTTTTAAGCGATCAAATGATTGTGATTTGTGGCAGGAGAGAATAACTAGAGAAAGAAACATGTTAAATCAGTTGTTAAACCCAACATTCTATAAGACCCTATAAATGTATGATCTAAGAAAGTAGGGTCTTATTTCAAGAAGGCGAACCAAATGAAAAAATAAGACATTGATGGGTGTTAAGTGGACAATCGGAGATGATATCCAAAGAAAGCAGTTGGTATGGTTTCTCCATGAACAAGCATGAATGGCGAGAGATTACCAATGGTTCCATTTACCAGACAACGTCTGAATAGAAGAGAAAAAGAAGGAATGAGGCGATATTATAAGGTTGATGAGCGAATAGAAATGTGGAGAGGAACAATGTCAAGATAAATGGAAATAGAAGGTCCGAAAATCGGATAGCTACGACGGTTACATAAACTAATTTGTTTATAAATAGTTGAGATGTTAGTTCAAACACCCGAAATTTTGCTCCACTTTTATTTTGACCCCATTATAAATTGGCCTCTGATTTGACAAAATGGCCTGTTACCTGTCAGTAGACTACATACAACTGTAGACTAACTTCGGGAATAAAAACCAACGGTTTTTTATAATATGTGCATATTTTAATAATATCTTCAGAGTTTGATTGGTGTAGCTCGTGTATCACTGAAGAGGACGACCTTGTCGTTGAAACGCGTCTAATACTTAGGAGTATTTTTTTGTGAGAATTGTGTTCTGTGTGTTTGTTATACTGTATAATTTTTCGCATAAGTCAAGCTCAACATTTAACATATTTTCAGATATTTTTTATTTTTTTTGTACAGGACCTAACTTAAAATGACCAAAACTAGGTAGGTACAGTAACACTAAAATTCAACATTGTATTTCTCAAAATTGACTAAAACGATTACGATAAAACTTTGTTAAAATGAAACCTCCAAACAAAACGCATCTCTCCAAAAGTGCTGGGAGAGGACAATAAAATGACCATAGACGAGGACTTAAAAATTTCGAATATCTCAAAATCTGTCCAAGAGATTTCGACCAAATTTTGCTAGAATATAAAGATTAAAACAGTTCCCTCGTAATTGGAAAATACCATAATTCCGAAAGATATGACTTAATCAAAGAAGCTAGCCTATTTATGGTATATTTTTATATAATTTTGTTGTTAAAATTTCATTTTCAGCTATAGCTAAAAACTATCATTATTATTTTCCATTAAAAAAAACTTATCTAATATGTAAATAGAAAATCGTACTATCATTGGTTGCAGATTTCAATGATGACATATTAAGATATTACGAACTGTTTTAGAAATAAGATTCGTGTTTACCTTAGTATAACTACGGAATAACGTTTAAAGTTTACTTTTGTTTTGTCCGTCACGTGACTTCCTTAAAAAAAATAGTTGTCCTTGGACTACTACACGGGGCGCTCCCACGTTAAATATTTCATGTATAAGTGTTATATGTGTATTTTAAACGTTTTAACTATCTCAGAAGAGTGATAATTATCTGAAGATGAAGTAAATCTCCGAAACGAGTCATAAAAAGAAAAGGAAGTCACGTGACGGACAAAATAAAATCAAATAAACTTTAAATAGAAGTTAATAACATTGTGAATTTCACCTGTTAATTTTCATCGATAACAAACTATACAGTAAGTAAAAAAAGGAACCAAGTTACACCTGTTTTTAGGATAGATAAATATTTTTCAATATGTTTTCATAGGGAAGATACCAATAATACACTTTTTTTATAAATAAACAAAATATAATCAAGGATTGTATTAGCTTCTATTAATTTAAATTACATCTCACAAGTGAAAGAGTAAAAAGATAAAAAACTAAATTTTATAGTTAAAAAATTATGTTCACTCTGCTTAGATCAAGTGTTTTCCATTGAAGAAATATATTTAAAATTATCTACGGGTTAATATAGGCTAATCTAAGAGACATTTTTATTCCACGCGTCGACTCCACCAGTGTTATAGCTTACTCATGATGACGATTCTGGTATACTTAGCCTAGGCGGGTTTGTAATTCACTGCAAAAATCATAAGAGAATTGGATATTGCTCAACCTTTTGCAGAAATTTAAAACAAGAACTCCGCAATCTGTATTGAACCACTTTCTTGTTTAATCAGATAAGCTAGCTATACAGACGAGTACATCCTCTTATCAGATATGACTAAAAATAGCCATGAACAATATAAAATAAAGATAACTACAAATATTCCATCTGAAAACACTAAAACAACACGTAGAATAACGACATAATAAGAAGTGCGTTATTATTACGAAATGAGATAGAAAAAAAACGTTAAAAGAATACCATTTGTAAATGTGGAAAAATACCTAGGAATCTTGATGTATAGTTGAAAAGCAAAACTCATATAAATAAAAAAGCGGAATTGGAAATGAAGTAGGCCTACAGAAAACTTAACTGGCTAATTGGGCGAAATTCCAAGTATTATTGGAAAATAAACTTTGGATTTACAGACACTAAAACATGGGGCTACTTTAAACACAACAATATTGAAAATATTCAAACATTTCAAAACTAAGTACAGTACTAAGAATCTAAAGATCGGTAGAGTAGCTGAGGAAATTAGAAAGATGTCTAAAAAGCTTGAAGATAGATGGGATGACCAGCTCCTGAATGTAGTTGATTGCTCGACAATAGCGAGGTTGTAGTAGTAAAGTGAGAGCTAGTGTAACAGTGGAACAAACAGACTAAATTAAGTGACATAAATGGACTTTTTAGGTTTAACACTTGATAATTTATGTCAGATGTGCGCTATTGGTCAATGATGATCAGAGATCTACGAGATGAAAGATTGTAGCAGACCCCCTTGTTGTAGGTAGACGGAAAACCTCTCGATCATTGCTGCCTTAAAAAAAAAAAATAATAAAATAAAATAAATAACGACCCCAGCCTTAGAATACACAAATAAAGTAAGGGTGAGAAGAGAACAAGAATTAATCAAGAGCGACCTGATAGGAAAGATGAAAGAAAGAGATCTGACTCAAGATTATAAAGTGTAGATCCAGAAGAGTTTCTTGGGGTTGCTACGCCCGTACTAACTATAAGTAAGCCCCTGGGGGCATCTTGAAAAGATTTACAACAAAAATTTTGAAATTACAGATTCTTGGTGAATGTGTTTTACGTGAGTAAATAGAATTTCCGTTGCGTAAAAAATAGAAGTGTTTAAGATTGTAGTCAAAATACAGGCCTTAATAATTTTATTCATTAGTTTTTAAACCAATATTTCAGGGAATTGTATGGAAATGATTCATAAAGCGTCGAATCTTTGTTACGATCGGAATGTTATCTAAACGAAACCAGAATACAATATTATCGTCGCTAGAAAAAGTGCCCACACACGGTCATTCCAGAAGTGATGGAATGTCAAACCGAGAATGAACGATCAGACCTGTTTGTTTTTTCCGACAATCCTGGAATGATGACAGATCAAAACTGGACCAAGTGTGAGAAAGTTTATTACAGCAGCAATGTGTGGCGCATGCTCAGTATGTACACGCGACAACGGTTTACTTATTGTTTTTTGTTTCCAATAAAAGGGTACACTGGGTTGAATTTTTGGTAGATTTTAGAAATGATAATGGTTTTTGTGCAAATAAAAAGTTGTAGAATAGAGTAATGAGTACAAAGAGGCTTATTAGAAAATGATTACTTTGGTTAAAACTGAGCAGATACAAGGACGGATATTTTGATTTTTTTTAAATAGAATATAAATACTATCAGAACATATTTCAGAGAGTAGTAGAAGAAACAGTTTTCTAGGAGGAAAGTTTAATAAACGGTGGATGAATTGCACAAACTTTCTCACTTACCCAACCTCAAACCAAACCTTTTTTTAACAAAAACATCAATTCAGTAATTGAGAGTTAAACAAGGAATACCACGGACATATATAACGGTCTAAAGTTGCTTAGCTTCTGCCATAAAAACACGTTCTCAGCGCAAATTGTATTTGATTTCAAGGTCAAGGATTTAATAAATTATTGCGGTTAAGGTTCATTTTTGTTTTTGCCAATTATTTCTGAACTGACAATTTTGAGAAATTAAGTATTTTATAACAGCCTTGCTGATTTCTTTACCGATAACTCAAAAATCAAAATTTTTGTAGACATTACAACCAATACATATCATTTGGGTCCCTAAAGGTTACTACTTACACAAAATTTGATCAACATCGTTACAGCAGGTTTTGAGAATATCGTAATTTTGTGTTCTTTTTCTTATGGCAGCTATATCCAATTTTCGAGTTACGAAAAACAGTCCCGAGATATGACCAAAATAAGCACACATACGAAAACTGATAACACAACGTGCTTATAGCATTGCACATACCACAGACGTCAAACAAGACGGATATAATTCCAATAACCACTTCCCAAGGGACCTCAAAACAGATATATTTGCAAAAAAACTCGAGTACGATTGTTTTACCATCACATAACTTTCTCATTGTAGAAAGTAAAAATTATTGTTTTTCTTTTAAATTAAACCCATTATGGTCTTATGTATAAGATTTTTACATAACATTTTTAACAAGTTTCTACATATCATAAAAACACATAAATTTGTATTTCCATAAATTTGTATCATAAACAAAAATTTGTTTTCATAAATTGGAGGTTCAAGAAGCAAATAATGAGAGTACTTGCATGACCCTTGTTTTTAATCCTGGAAACCCCAATGGCAGTAGGACTTTATCTTACCCACTGGCGCTGCGATCCTTGAAGAACCATGTCTCTCTAGAGAATTAACTTCCATTCTCTTCTCTTCCATCCTCTGATGTCCATTTTTTCAAATCAGCCTCTACATCGTCTTACCATCTTTTTCTGTGTCTAATTCCTAATGGCTCTACTATACAACTTCTTTATTGTTCTTTCCGGTTTAAAGTGTTCAAACAGTCTAATCTCTTTTCTTCTTAATTTCTGTAACTAAATCAGTTTCTTCGTATAAATTTATAATATCTTCATTTATTTGGATTCCGTAAACTTGATTTTCCACTGATCCAAATATTTTTCTCATACATTTCTTCTCCCAATGATCTCTCTATTGGGGGTTAATATCCAAAATTCGTAGCCATGAATGAAATACCTTAGACTAAATATTACTGAGAATACCTATAAATAGATTTCTTAATAAATGGAATGAAAACAAAACAAAAAAATAGAGTTTTAAAAAGCGAGAAGCGATTCATGCATAACTAACGTGTGCAGAAGAAAGGCTATGAGTTGTTATAATATAAAACAAAATTTGACTTCTGAAAGTTCAAATATGAAATATTAAATCAAATATTAGATATTTTACCTACTTGGAGATATCGTAAATTACAGAGATCCTACTATTACAGAGATCCTAAATTAAGAACTCACAGCAGAGATTATTAAATGTGCATCGATCTTGTCCACCTACAGAATAAAATGTTCGTAGTCTATATATCTAAAAAAGAGAGAATTTGCTATATTTTTCGTTTAATAATGTTTAATTAAGGGTTTTTTTTATAGGTCCTACTATTTTATGCTGTATATTGTATAATATGAAATCAGAATCTTCTCATGGCGTTGAGATTCCCAAATTGGTTGGTCTCCAAAACTTCTGTTACCATTATACAAAACTCCTACATTTTTTAACCAATAAAAATGATCTGATTCTGAAAAAATGTTGTTCATAATATTTAATACATTTTAAATAAATAATGTAAATTAATAATATACATTCAAATATTTTTTGACGAAACAGTTTTCATAATTCCTTCCAGATTTGTTACTTAGTTTCTCTACCACCGAGTGCCGGTGTTAGAGTAACTGTGAGTTTACGAACGCGTACTGGGTTGGCTCAAATTTAATTGGTTGGCACATTAATTATGATGAACAACAGATTATAAATTGTTTTGTTCTTGAGCCATGATCTAAGGGATGTAAGACCCCCCTCTCACAATCATTAGAATAAATAGAAACAGTGTTTATTTTGTTTTCTTCAAGATAAGAAAATTGTCAAAAGTTCTTATAGTATAAATATTCTCGAATCCCTCTCTGAGTGTGCTGATCGTTTATTTTGGGGGTCATGTTAGAGTGGGTTGAAATTACCCAAAGAACTATTTTTCCAAAGTAATTATTTTAAAATTCTAAAATTCACCTTCATTAACTAGCTAAGCACATATTAGTTAAAGAGATTTTGAGTTTTATAAAATTGAACAATCTTTTGTAAGCTTTACTTGACTTGACAAATATATCCTCACAGCTGTAGGCTATTGTGCGAAAGGGTGGTTTCAGTTTGGTTACATCTGGAGACGATAACACGAAAGAATTCCATCCTTTCTTTTGTTACAAGTATTTATAAACTTAGTTCACTGACTCGTGATTATTTTTAGATAAACCAAATGTAGGTAACGTTATAAAATAATTTAAATTATTGACAATATTGTAAATTGTAATATTTTAACGAGTTATTTTATAACTATTAATAACTAAGTATTGTACGACTCGTAGTCCTAAGAAATTAGCTCTTTATCGTTCACTAAGCTCTCATTCCAGTAATGTATCAACCTCTTTGTAGTTGATCGTGCGCGCAGACTACTGCGCATTCCAGTCAATTTAATGTATTGTAGTGTCAAATACACTTGTCAATATGTTAACCATTGAAGAACATACCTACGGTTTTTGTTGACAACGTTTTTCGAGTTCAAGAAAAATACATAGATAATGTGAAACAAAGGTTCAATTTTTCCCTCGTTGTTTAAAGACAAAAACCTCTTGGTTATTATCGTCCGAAAGGACGCAAAGAAAGGAAGTAAAGAACATAAGATAAAGAGTCTTAGTTCTCGAATACTCTAAAAACGTCAGGATTGGAAGAGGACAAGAGTTGGTCAAGAGAGGGATCTAACTCAAGACTACTTGTAAAAAAGTATAGATCCAGGTGTGGGAGCTCGTTGTTCCCACTTCCGTACTCGCTATGAGTGAACCCCTGGTGCTAAATACGGTCGTTCCACCTATTGACAATGTACTAAATGCCGGAAAACTGGCTCAGTAGGAGATGCGTCAAAATCGTTTTTAAATTTAACATAAAAAATAAAAGCCACCCATGAAGTGTTCATACGACGGTGAAATATATTTCTATACAAAGTCAGGTCATCCACGAACTGAATCTACAGATCAAGTTAAAAGTGTACATACTAGCGGGTCAGGATTGTACCTCACGATATTGACCCTTAAAACCGTGAGGTTAGACTACTACCCAATCCCATATAGATGGGTAACAGGCGTCGCTCTCGGTAAAGATGTGAGGTAAGGTATCGGTGAGCGACCTGACGCATACTCATCACACATTGCTTGGGGAACCTAACTAACATGAGTTATAAGAGAAGAGATCCTCCTAAAATCGGGTGGTGCACTACACCCCACGGTGTCCCAAGAAAACTGGTGGAAAGCTTTTTTAGCTTCCACGTTCGTCTGGTGGGCTACCCTATCCAATGTAGGTGGGTAATGGGCACCGCCCCTAGTAGGTGATTTGGTGGGGGGGGGGGGGGTTATCGCGTAAACGACCCGACGGTGACTCATCAAACGTGGCTTGGGGAACCTTGTCGGCATGAGTACCATGGGAGCATGCTCAGCCTCTCCAACGGTTTCGGCTTCTGGGAGCATGCGTTGAGGAATGGTTTCGTGGTGGTGTGGTGTGCTAGTGCTATAGATTGTTCCCGTTACCTTTCTATAGGGTGGGGGTTATGGTGAAGTGGCGAGAGGCTCCAGATGCGCCTGCCCTTCTAGTTCCTAGGAACTAGTGAAGTTTTATACTTGAACTCTAAAGATTCTGTCAATGTTTCCAAACCATTGTAAAAGAAAAAGAAATAGAAGTATTGAATGAATTTTTTTTATACCGATGAGTTTTGATTTCATCAGCCTACACTAAAAATTTACACGCATTTCTTGAGCAAACTCTACATCCCAAAACACTTTAAGTTTGGATATGGATTTCGCGAAAACGTAATGTGTAACTGATAATATAATTATTTGTTATCTTTGACTTACCGCCAGCGATCCTTGATTAGTTCTTTTTTCAGTTTATATTGTAATCTATCTCATTACACTACACGTGTTTCGGACATTGTCGTCCATCGTCGGGTGATAACACTTAGTTAAAACATTCAACACAAAATACAAGTGTACACATAACATTCACGCACAAGAAACACAATATTTTCTTTTTTATTAATGTCACGGCGCCGGCATTACATAGTATACTATCATACTACATAGTTATTCAAGCATATCCAGTTGCTCTAGACTATCAATATGATAATATAATGTTTGAATATGACATCAACTCCGAGAAATATTGCTCAGATATTATATAAATTTCATTCATAGGCGCAATTCAATAGTGAAGTTAATAATACCTCCTTCAACAAGATACTTCTTGGCTTCAACGCACACTTCGGACTTCCGTGTCGATATTTCAAGACGTCTTTGTAGAATGGCTAATTTCAAAATACCTTTATCCATCGAAGGCGGTTGTACCTCTTCCTAATAATTATAAAATTAATATTGGCGCCTATGTTTTCAAACTAAATCAACAAATTGTCATCAAGATTAAAAACAAAAATTTACTTATTAATACAGAAAAGAGCAGAATGTAATAAAGCTGATTTGTGCAAAAATTATCTGAAAAAGAATATTGCTAACGTGAATAAATTGGACAAATTCATCCCTACTTTTTTTATGATTTATAGTTTACTAAAAACTGGTAGGCATTTTATCTGGTTTTAAAATTAAAAAATTTTATTTGAAAAAATAATGGAAGAACGATTGTAATTTGAGATAATTGTATACAATTACGACCAAAGTAAACTCCAAATAACCATCTTAAATTGCATTGATATTTTAGAAACTTATGTTACAGATTTTGTATGACCTGTGTAAAACCACCCTAATAAACAAACGTCTAACTAAGTGCTTTTTAGTAAATCATGAATGTTTACTTTCCACAACAGGTCTGTTGTTTTAGCCCAAATACTAAGAAAAAAACTGTCATTAAACACTTGACCCTTGTGGCCGACTAGTTTCAAGAACTATTTAGTCAGGCCTCAGTCCACGTCACACAGTGTGTTCAAAGTGCAGCCTATCTGTCAAGGGGTTATACTATGAATATCGGCATTGAAATATTGAATAGATTTTCATTTTTCATATATTTAATAAATATCTGTTCATCAAAATTGTAAATAGTTAAAAAAACAACTAGCATGGTAGGACGAGAATTTGTTTTGTTGTTTTTTGTTTATTCTTTTCTTTGTAAATATGTGATATTGGAATTAATATTTACAGATCTTCAATAGCAAAAAATTAACTATTTTAAACTATTTTAAAAAAACTATTTTTAAAGAATTTGTTTCTAAAATGTTAGTAAATTTTAAAATTAAATAACGAATTGTTCTCCTCACTAACTTTTCCCATGTTTTATAAATGTAAATGTACAATTAAACTCAAATTGGACTAAAATTCCAACGTCTAGAGCGCTTAGGCTTAGTAACATATACAATTTAAACACAGTAATTTGACGAAATGGGTTCCAAATGATTAAGTTGGGTGTGATCGGTGAACACTATATGATCTTGGGTGTCTGGGTTTTAGTAAGGAAAATCGCAATAGAAATTTGATAAAATTAAAACTATAAATATTATGTATGATATAATATACATGTGCGCTTTTATTTGTCTAATGGTTTGCACGGCAGGTCTCCAAGTTAAAAACGTCTGTTAATAAAAACAATGTTCTGATGAACATCCTGCAGTCTCATTGAACCGTAAGAATGAGACTGGGGTAAAATGTTTTGCTCCTAAATAGAAGGTCACAGTAAGAACATTTGTACTTTTCCTGTGAATAATGCTTACCGAAAGGTAAGAGACTAGGAGACTCTACCCACGTATGGTATAAAGCACCAATAAGCGTAGTGAAGTTGAGCCTGGAGTCTGTGGTTCATGGTCTTCTCCCACAATATTTTAAGACCAAGGCATAGCTATAGAGACAGTACTATCAGTCAGATAAACCTCTCTGAAAGCATTGGAATCATTCAGCTTTGAATCCAGGTTAGCATAGGGCTCCTTTAGAGTGGGCTAGGGTGAACAATATCATCCTAAAATGACAGTCTGGTAATACAGATATAGATAGGAAAGAGGCTGCTGATCGCCTTACTAGAGCCGGTGTTCAAAAGCCATTCCTTGGTGCTTGACCCTTCCGTGGAATAGTTCACTTAAGAAATGTGGTTAAAGTCTGGACAAAGACATTCTGGTCCCTACATTGGGTAAAAATTAATAAGCTTACACAAAGCAAAGAGGTTTATCAGATACTCTAAGTTGAAAGCCATAAAATATTGATCACAGGTTAAAACGGATTTAAGACAGACGAAAGGTCTGATGACTGGTCACTGCCCAGTGATTTATCACCTTAAAAAATGGGGTTGGTAGAAGAATATCCGTCGGTTCTGCTCTAATGAGAAGGTATCAGTAGAACATCCCATATCCTAGGCTAAATTGTTTCTCGTTCATAGGAAATCTGGGTAAAATATAGAATGAATATTAATCGAGATACCTTCCACAATAAATACATGTAAGGTTCGCAGTGGAGACGAGTCTGTGTGGGCCTTTCCATCCTTTCCCCCCAAAGAAAAAACATCCTCAACCTTTAGTTTGAGCATATGATCCACTATTGCAATTGTAATAATATATTTTTACTAATTTATGTTTTTCTTATTTAATAAATCCGAATAATTGTAATTGTCCTGGTTCAAATAGAGAAAGCTAGATTTTAAATTATATTAGGCCTATAGTTATATGGATAATAATCATATTCGGCCTATATGCATAATCTTTTTATGCAATTTAATATAATACACATTAGTATATTTGAATAAATGTGTACATTGAAGTTCATATTTATAGCACCTATTTTCTAAATTTATTTTAGAAGCCTTTTTACATCTTTTTTAAACTTAAAATCTCAACAATTTTCCTAATTAAAACATTTTTTGTGAATAAAATTTAATTAAGATATTTTATTAACAACCATGTCAGACGACGAAGAATAAAATGATGTATGTTCCATTAGAGTGGAAAATTCTACGATTTTGTTAGCTACAAATTTAAGAAAATATCCTGAAGTGATACAAAAAATACAAATAATTAAATAGAAAAAAATATTTCCCATTTAAGGTCCTGATTGACTTAAACTAGAAAATGAACTACGTAAATACTTGGTGAAAAAAAATAATAGTGCAATACGAAAATAAACGTCATGGACATGGTTAAAACAAAGTATTAGAAAAAATAAATAGAATAAAGACATTGATTTCTGGAGCTAATCAGGGTTACTTATTTTTACGTGTTAAATATATTGGTACACTGGCCAGATTTCACTTTTTTGGATCATATCCTTTAAGTATTTACTCTTTCTTATTCCGAGAACAAAATTGAACAAATATTATACTCAGAGCAGATGCTCTTATTTAATTTTCGATGAGCATAAGCTCATGAACTTTTATATTCATGGAATTTAAAAGATTTTGAAGAAAAGGTGAAGTACAGGGTGATTCACGAATTTAATTGGTAAATAACATTAATAATTTATTAAGCACCCAAATACAAAATAATTTATGGATTTATTGGAAAATGAATTCTGGAATTTTATGAATACGAACAACTAGACAACTGAAACTACGCCCCAATTGACCATGTGATGGAAAAAATTCCAACCATTGATGAACCTGGAACGATTGATAGTATTGAACACTTTTGTATTTTCTGGCTCCTTCAGTTATTTTATCGCATGAACTTTTTACAGCCGTGAGTTCGATTTCTTGGTATGTTCAAATAAGATCAACCAGTCTTTTAATTTAATCGATATTCTGTGGAGAATTTATTAGTTGATTTCGAACAACATCAACAAGCTCTTGGGGTATGCCATTTTTTAAAAATAAAATTGCTGGCTTAAATGTAACGTTCCAAACCCAAACTCAATCCGCAAGGCTTTTTGGGCAGCAACCGACAAGTTCGTAATCCAGTAAGTTTACATAATAAAAAGGTCTTGCTGTAGAGTATATTTGCCAACTAACTACCAGTACAGTCCATAAGATAGTACTCGACTTTCTCATAATGCGCGTTAGGTGATGTTATAGGCGGGGGGGGGGAGAAGTGATGTTATAACTATTACTACTAATAAAGACATTGAGGCAGCTCCATTCCGCTGTCGTTTTGTTTACAAACAATTGGATAACATTTTTAACCAGAAATATTATTATATACATTTCAAAATGGCGACAAATTTCCCCAAAAATTTCATTTTTAATACTTCTTGGTAGTAAGTTCGATTTGTATTAAATTTGGTATTTAAGCTCATATTAACAATTAGTTTCTAACTGTAAAAACGTTACATACATTTCAAATTATTACTTAAAGTTCATTACAGTTCCTGGTGATGTAGCAGTCGTTGTTTCGGTTACCGTGGTTTCAACCTCACAGGGTCATTATCAAACCGCTATTTTAATACATAAAAACACAAAGACTAACACTATACAACATTATATAATACCACATTTTGTAGGTCGTTAAAAGTCAAAAACACTAGAAGAACTAACTGCAAGTAGTCTCGCTAGGAGCTAAGTTTGTAATGGAGATAAGTTTCAAAACATAAATGCCACAAAGATCACTGTCATCACTGCCACTGAGACTAGATTTATCACTATTACTAAAACTGTCAGAATCTTCACCTAAATTAATTTAAGTTCTTCGATATTAGTGTCAGTTTGGGGTTCAAGTTTAAGGTAGGCATCTTTGCTGTGATAACATCTCCTAAGTTAGTCTTCTTTTGTAAACGAGCTGTAATGTCTCTACCACCAATTTTTTAACTGCGTCCATTGAAAATGATACATTATTTTTTTTTTTAGCAAGTTTTCAAAAGACTTCATTCAAGTTCAATGTAGTTTAAAAGTGTGCATGGTACGGGGTTATCGTAACACTGAATGCCCTGCCTCAGCAAAATACTGTCAACTGTGTCCATTTTAAACAAAGGCTTATGTGTTTTAATTATAGAGTATAACTCAGGAAAGTAACTGTATATTTCGTTGTGATCACCATTTTGAGATATCAGGTTTTCTTCTCCAAAACATTGGTCCTGGATTGACTTGCACGTTATGATAAGGAGCATCAACAATAAACAATGACCAATCTCGGCGGAATATTTGGTATTAATTTTTGTTATAACCATGTTTGATAATTTTCAAAGTTCATAATCATAAAGTAACTGTGATAATCACTACTTTTTCCAGATTTTAAGGTAAGGAACACATTTGTTACAAAAACATTTTTATTCCCAGGGTGTACAATTATCAGTCGTTCAATTTAAAGTCGGTCGTTCACCTTCCGTTATGTAAAGCTCGTTCACAGTCCTTCTCACTACACATTTATCGAATTCGACAATGTTCGTTATTATTTTCTTCCTTCTTTTTTTATTAGATGTATTAAACTCCGCAGACCTACCAGCCTGCAAACATTCCTTTTCTTTCTTTAAAATTAATTTTATGGAATTAACGGAAACACCAGTTGCTTGTGTTTACGTGGGTTTGCATTTTCGTTAAATTAACTAACTCCTCCGTTCTCGGCTTCTTGCTTCATAAAACGATACACATCTGATAGATTTCGAGAGAGTATCTATGGATAACTTTACTTCCACCAACTTTCTTCCTGACGTTTTCACCTTCCATCACAACACAACGAACTAATGTTTTTGAAAATGCTCGTGTAACTACGAAACGGATAGTACAAAACTCACTGCAAGACTGAGCTAAGTGTTTCCCCCCACTACACCAACCAGCCCAGAGACGACTGCGCATCTCAACGACAGAGATCAGGCGAACAAGATATACATCTTACGAACTGTAAACAGGTAAGTGAACAAATAAATTACACAAATCACCAAAGCAATCATATTAATGATGCATTCCCAGCTGTTTTGAATCTTCCTAAGGTTTTTTTTTTTTTTTTTTTTTTTACAGATTTATGCAATTTAAATGTAATTTGTTTGTCTAATAAATGTTTAACGCTAAATTAAAATGGTATTTTTTAAGAATCATTGTTTTTATACGCATATGGCTAACTTCATTCATACCGTGACACCGCGCCTTTTAGTACCAATTCATAACCATTTTGAAAACTTTAAGTGGACATCATAAACGAACGCATTTATTAAAGTACTTCCCTCTGAAGTAGATAGTAATTTAAGTGTCAGGTATTAGAATTGAATCAACGCACAGCTTACAAAGTCATAAGTCTTTCATCTGTGCGGCGGCAGATGTGTCAGTCAGACAGACTGACTGATTAGTTGAGATCAGTCTGCTTGAGGTCGAACACTTCGCTTCCTTTGTGATATTAAAGTAGCCTACGTTACAAGTAAGTGGTCTCGGCAAAACCTTTCCACTTTTTATTTCATACATGAGATACAAGACTAGGAAATTAATCAGAGTATAAATCATTAATCTTTATTGCTTACAACTCGGTTATAGTAGCGTAGTACAAACTTGACACGCTGCTGATAAGCTGTTGTGATAGTAGAAGACGTCGTACTTGGGTGGTATCGATATATGCAGATAAGAGCTGCACAAAATGAGCTCCTACCGGTTAGTATAAGCTACAGATAAGCAGAAACTTTCAAAGAAACTTTTACAAATATTTGATGGTGCCAGAACACCACTTAAACTTTCTCACACAAGCATTCACAATCGACAACCTAACCTAACAAAACTATTCAGGCAAAAATGTGAATTCAGTACGTCTTAGTAAGAAAATTAAAAACAACTATAGACGCTTGGAAAAAAAATTCTGGCTCAAACTTGTTTTGTTTGTGCCTTAAACGTGCCCTCAGAATAAACCGTATTTTATTAAAAGGAGCTTTTAATGACGGCGGTCAGGTTCATTTTATACCTGAATTGTAATAATGTTTTACACGTAATTTGCATACAGGTTTAGGTCCTTAATTTTTACATTTGACTAAAATTTGAACGAAATCGGTAAAGTATATTTTGTGAAATTACATATTTTACAACTACCTCAACGCTGATTTTTTATTTTGTTATCGACAATCCACGAACCGACATTTTTAGAGAGATGTATTTTGTTTGGGTCCTTATAGAAAAGCTTTACAGCCAATATGATAAAATCGTAATTATGTGTTGTTGTTTTTTAATGGCAGATACCATAAGAACAAATAAAGTCCCGAGATAAGGCAAAAATATGCAGATTTATCAAATTTTATGAAAATTCTCATCAGGTGATGGTGAATTTCATGTTATTTTATTTCGTGAATTTATTTCATTATTTGAAGTAAAATACTGTTGAATATTGAAAGAAGAGTATTTATTAACACAAATTATTTCGCTACCTACTAAATCTTTCGTTTCATTCCAAAACGTATTTTCAAGTAAACAAACAAAACACCAAGTTTAAGTCTCTGCTACCATAACCGCCATCTTGAATTTAATGTCCACAGGAACAATAATAGCCTAATCTGGTAAACTGATTACTCCAATAAAAATGATCTGAAAATTATGCGTAACATGTTACTTTAATGGTTTACTTCTTTTATATAGTCCTGAGTTAGATCCCTCTCTTTTATATTTTCTATCAGATCCTGTTAACCAACTCTTGATCTCTTCCGACCCTCACGTAACTAGAGTATTAGAAGACTTTATTTTATATTGTTCTCTTCCTTCTTTTTTATAAGGCGATGATGATAACCGAGAGATTTGTCGCACTTAAACAATAAAGATGGGAGAGCTTGTATCATCTGAGGTTTATGTAATGCAATTTCTGCGCACTCTTTTTGAGCTTTAATTCTAACTCAACGGCTTGAAGTGTGACTGTAAACATAACTGAATACGGAGGAATTACACAATAAATAATCTCTATTACTATTCTTTACAAATCTTTGTGAACTTTCACAACAAAAACAAACGTCTTTAAACTAAAAGCTTGCGCCGCACGAGTTAATCCCAACTGATTATACTGCTGGTCTCAAAGCTTTGTCCGCGAGAGCATTAAAGTGTTAGACAAAACATTTTACTCAATGGCATTGTTCCATTTAAATGGCTATATTAATAGCCAGAATCACCGCCACTGGAGTTCTGAAAATGTCTTCTATAGACAACCGATACATTCTCAACAAATTGAAGTAGGCCCTACAGTGCAGTATTTCTAATTAGTGGTTAATCGACCTTATTAACTTTTTGTAACACCAAATCTCTGTTATGTTCGGGTTTATAAATTATTTAAATAAATGTATACATTACAATATTTAGAAGTACCAGTTTTATTATTAAGCGATCTACTTCAGTCGCTGTTCATTGTGAGACTGCTGGCTGCGCATCATAGCCAGGACATGTTGCTACAATGTTGACTTAATATTATTAATACAGATTACATAACAATTTCCTTCTTTTTTTTTTTTTTTTTTAACTAAGAATAGATCAAATAATAGTAAAATATTTTTATAACCTTATAATTTTTTTTTAAAGAAATTAAAATTATATTCTAATACAAAACAATATTTTTTTTAAAAAAGAAATTCAAAACTAGACGTTACAAATAATACTCAAATTAATAAATATGTTTTTTTTTTTTTTTCAAATTAAAACTATCTTCTAACCATTTACAAATCAAAATTTTTTTTTATTTTT
This sequence comes from Aphrophora alni, assembly GCA_963513935.1. NCBI lineage: Eukaryota > Metazoa > Arthropoda > Insecta > Hemiptera > Aphrophoridae > Aphrophora > Aphrophora alni. The sequence goes on along the minus strand of OY740767.1, from coordinate 106,015,219 downwards.
TAATTTTAAGAACAACAACATTAATAACAATTACAATAATAATAACAATATTACTTTTTTTAAATTTTTTTTTTTTTTTTTTTTTAACCAACTTAAAATTTATCTTCTAATCGACAACTGCTTTTGACTACTCTACCATATCTGGTTTTGTAATTATCAAGATCTTTTAAAAAATCACTTTCTGGACTAACCTTTTGCCCTGAATTAACATTTTCACTTATTCTTCTATTAGATTGATTTAATGGGCTTATTTCATTCTTTTGACGAGACATGGAAGGACATTTTGAAGGCGACATTCTTTCAACCGCAGGACTAATATGTATTCTATTACGTCTATATGATTTACCGTTTTGATCTATGACTATATATGATCGAGGTTCTTCTGTTTCTCGAATTATGTTACCGCTAGACCAATTGGAATTAGGTTTTTTCTGAAAGAGAACATCTTGACCATTACATAAACTCTGCAGTGGTTTAGAATTGCGGTCAAAATGTCCCTTCATTCTCTGTTTGTTAACATACAGTTGATTTCTGGTTCTATTATAATTAAGTTTAGGTTTAAGACATTTGTAATGCGTTGGTACTAAGGTACGCAATTTCCTTGACATGAGAAGTTGAGCAGGTGATTCCACATTATTTTTATTAGTGTTTCTAAAACTTAAAAGTGCAAGATAAATATCTTCTCCTGCATCAGCTGTTTTTTTTAATAATAATTTCATCGTTTTTACAGCACTCTCAGCCATGCCATTTGATTGAGGAAAATGAGGGCTTGAAATTACATGCTCAATATCCCAATTTTTACAAAACATTCTAAATTCTTCACATTTAAAATAAGTCGCCCCATCAGAATAAACTTTTAGAGGTATCCCATGTCTTGAAAAAAAACTTTTTAATTTTGATATTATAGTTACACTTTTAGTATTTGAAATACAACAATATACAACATTTGTTCCCATTCAAACACGTCTATTCCCACTTCTGACCATGGTAATTTTGGTACTCTATGTGGCAATAGAGGCATTTTACTTTGATTTCTTTTAAATTTACTACAGGTTCGACAAGATTCAACATAATTCTTAATATCATTAGACATGTTAGGCCAATAAAGTGCTAACCTAGCCCTTGATTTACATCTATTTATTCCCATATGACCTTGATGAACAATTTCCATCATTTGTGTTCTTAGATTTTTTGGTACAATAATTGTGTCACCTTTAAATATTAAATTTTTTATAATACTTAATTCATCTTTAAAATCAAAATAACATTTTAATTTATCATTTACATTACTTTTATATTTTGGCCAGCCATGATTAATATAGTCTTTTAATTTATTTAATTCTTCATCATTTTTAGATTCTTTCTCAAACAATAACCACTTAGCATGTGAAATTGGTAAATTATCAATTAATAAATTAACCTGTAATTCTATTTCGTCAAAAACCTCATCTTCAACCTTGTCATTTACATTAAAATGTCTTGACAAAGTGTCAGCAATAACTAACTCTTTACCCGGTTTGTACACTACATTAAGTTTATACTGTTGAAGGCGTAACAACATTCTTTGTAATCTACTTGAGATTTTTGATAAGGGTTTTTTAAATATTGCTATTAAAGGTTTATGATCAGTTTCAACAGTAACATTTTTTGAGAAAATATACTGATGGAACCTTGTACAACCAAAAACTATTCCTAAGAGCTCTTTTTCAATTTGAGCATAGTTAATTTGAGTTTCTGTTAAGGCTTTAGAAGCATAACATACAGGTTTATTATCTTGCAATAAACAAGCACCTAGCCCCGTCGAACTTGCATCGACAGACAACAATATTGGCTTAGATTGATCAAAATAGTTTAATACTGGGGCTTGTGTTATTATTTTTTTCAATTTGTTAAACACCTCATTAAGATATTTATTCCAAGTAAACTCTACATCTTTTTTTAGCAAAGCTCTAAGAGGTTGTGATATTTCCGAAAAATTTTCTATGAATTTTGAGACATAATTAAACATTCCTAAAATTCTTGCAAGTTCTTTTTTATCCTTAGGTATTGGTAAATCAATTATAGCTTTTATTTTGTTTTCATCTACCGAAATACCATCAGAACTAATTTTGTGCCCAAGAAAATTTATTTCTTTAACATTAAATTTACATTTGTTAATATTGAATTTAAATCCATTAGTTTGAGCTTTATCTAACACTGCATTAACTCTTTCAGTTAATTGTTTTTCTGTTTCACCCCAAATTAATATATCATCTTGAAATGACTGGACCCCATCGATTTTTTCAAAAATTTGAGACACTACTCTATGAAATATTTCTGGAGCACAACTCAATCCAAATGGTAATCTTTTAAAATAAAATCTGCCAAAAGGCGTTTGAAAAGTAGTTATTTTGGCACATTCCTCATCTAATGGAAGCATCCAAAACCCTGATTTTGCATCTAACACTGTGAATAACTTTGCACCTTTAATTTTATGAAGAATTTCCTCAAAAGTAGGAAATTGATAGTGCGATCTCTTAATACATTCATTTAAAGGTTTTGGATCTAAACATAACCTTATATTACCATCTTTCTTTTGAACAATTACTAGCGAATTAACCCAATCGGTAGGCTCATTAATAGTTTCAATGATACCTAGCTTTAACATTCTATCCAATTCAGCTTTCAATTTATTTTCTAGTGCAAAAGGAATTTTTCTAGGAGCACTAATTACAGGACATGAATTTTCATTTAACTCTATCCTAACCTTAACTGGTACACACCCTATTTCATTATTAAACAAATCTTTGTACTTTTTATCTATTTGGTCTAACTTTAAGGTATTGATATGCTTAACAATTCCTAAATTAAGACATGTATCAAGTCCTATCAAATTTTCACAGTTTGATTTAACAATATAAAAAGTCAATGCATAGTTTGAGCCTTTAAACTTGCTATGTAATGTACAAGTCCCTACAACAGGTAATCTGTTGTTTGTAAATGAAGTAATTTTAGCATTTGTTTTATTAATTAAATTAACATTAATTCCTAATTTAAGAAAGGAATTATACGATAAAATGTTTACTTGGGCTCCCGTGTCTACTTTAAAAGATTGGTGCACTTTATTTATTATAATTGTCTCATACCATTGAGTTACGTTTACCTTATAATTTTGCAGGTTAGGTTTAGCTAAAGTGTTTATCACAAAGTTTTTATTTTCATTATCACATAATAAACTTTCATTACCTGTTTCTGTCAGTTGGTTAACTGAAAACCTACACATGTTTCTAAAATGGTTCAATTTACCACACTGTGAACATACTTGATTCCATGCTGGACACTTTCCAAAAAGATGAAATCGGCCACATCTACCGCACGGACTATTATGCATGTTTGCCTTTGCTTTGTGTGCCTGGAAGGATGATCTTGACCTTGTAGTTGACCCTTGATGCATAGCATTTGACATTGTATTTGATGTATTGCGCTTCACTTGGTTTCCTGTTGAATTCTGTCCACGATTACCGGTTCCAGCTTGAAACTTGTTTAAATTAAAGTTTAAAGTTTTGTTTCTTGGTTTACTATTTTTAAAAACTCTATCTACCGTAGAATCTAATAACTCTTTTTTTACATTTAGTTTATGAGCCCTATCATAAGCTAATTCTTTAGATTTACACATTTCTAAGGCTTGTTTTAAAGTCAAATTATGTGTTTTTAACAAAGAAACTTTAATATCGGAATCATGAATACCACTAACAAAAATGTCTCGAACTAAACTATCACGTAAAGCACCGAAGTCACAAGAAGCACTTAGGTTTTTTAATATTGCCACATATTGTTCATAAGATTCATTGTGTAATTGTTTACGATTAAAGAATATATGTCTCTCATATGTTACATTAGCCAAAGGAATAAAATAATTTTCAAAACTTTGAATTACAGTTTCTAACTTGTCTGAATCCACTGCACTAAGATTAAACGATTTAAAAATGTCTTGTCCTTCTTCACCCATGTAATGAAGTAATAAAGCTACTTTTCTTTTGTCTTTTGTAGACTCTGGTACAAATGCTTCAATAAAAATTTCATACCTGTTTTTAAATTTTCTCCAGTTAGTTGCCAAATCACCTTGAAATTCCATCGGAGAGACGCCATTTCCTGTGTTTCTAAAATCCATTTTTCCGTAGTAAAATAGAAACTATTTTTTTTTTTGCAAACTAGTTAACACTTTATCTGAATTCTTATTACATTTGGTTTACACCGCTGCCACCATGTTATGTTCGGGTTTATAAATTATTTAAATAAATGTATACATTACAATATTTAGAAGTACCAGTTTTATTATTAAGCGATCTACTTCAGTCGCTGTTCATTGTGAGACTGCTGGCTGCGCATCATAGCCAGAACATGTTGCTACAATGTTGACTTAATATTATTAATACAGATTACATAACATAAGAGGAGATTGTATTGGATCTTTAAAGATAAAAGATAAGAGATTCTCGATGTTCCAACAAGATGGAGTCACACGTCATTCGGCGAGGACTACAATGTCTTTTTTGACGATTGATTGCCTTAAGTCGCCTGACAGAATAATCCACGAAACATTTATTAAGCACATATCGAATCTAGAAACTCTGGGAGTTTCAAACAGCTGACAAAAGATCTCAATGTTATGGTTGCTATGGTGATATGTTTTATTTATTTGTTTACTTTACCTTTACCGTTTTAACATTTTTGTTTGATAGTAAACATTAAAACATAACCTTAAACGTATCTTCATATTGTAAGATGTTCTGAGAAGTCTGTTGAAATCAGTATTTCTCGAGTGATGTCTCGATGATGTGTTCTTGGATGATTTGTAACACTCTGTTCTTTAGGCTTCTGCCACGCTAGGCGACAGAAAATAAAAATGTGAAGCATTAAATGAAATATAGCTGGCCACGCTGAGCGACCGGCGATCTGCGACAGCAAATGGAACGCGACAGGGAGCGTTTTCTGGTCGCGGCGACAAATACGCTCCCCACGTTATCATATGGAGCCGGCCACGCTTGGCGACAGGTCGCTACATGTTTACTCTCCCACCCTTCTTTGCTTCACCAATCCCTGTTTTCTCTCTACGTACTAAACAGTAGTGCTGTTAGCTGTGCTGTTGTGCAATATGCCGATTGACACAGATATGTTTATTAACGAGATAAGTGTGCGTAGACCTCTTTGGGATGTTTCCCTAAAGGACTATAGCAACAGGGATGTCAAATCAAAACTGTGGCTTGAAGTTGCTGTATGGTTATTGAGAACTGGGAGCAATTACCAAATGAAGACAAAAATTGCCTTTTATCCTTTTTCACTATGCCGACTTTGATATATGATACGAGTTCGTCAAACGATGTTACGCTCATTCTAAAATAGGAGACAAACTTTTCTCCGTCATCTCTCAGCAATGTCATTATGGTGTGAAACTGACATTGTTTCAAACGAAGCAGATTTAGCGGATGAACTACAAATCTTCGTTTTCTCTTCTTTTTTAAGTAACATTGCACTGCAATGACTAGCAATAAGTCCTTACTCAGAGTTATGTTGACGACTGCGACAAATTGTCGCCTAGCGTGGCACACTCGTGCGACCTAGTCGCGAATAAAAAACACCCCGCGACCGGGTCGCCTAGCGTGGCCGAAGCCTTATAAGAACCGAAGTCGGGCGATCTGGGTGGCTACAGATCCTTTGAAATAATGCGGTATCTAAATAATATTATACGAGAGGCTTTGAAGCACCGAATGGTTGGGAAATTGCATCATGCCGGAAGTAGCCTTGCGTCAGCGCAATGTCATCAAGTTGTTTCACAAATTCCACGAAGAACCGACTATAAACACTCGTCGATGATTTATATTGCAGACTGCTAGACTTCATAATAAATATGAGACAATATAGACATTACTTTCACGTGGGAAAAAAGCATTATAAACAAAACTCATATCTACAGTATTTATAAATAACTATATACAAACAAAAAATTAAAATATTATTAGTTTTACTATAAGTATTAATCTAAACCTTTCGAAGTTTAGCCAATCATTAGATAAATTGCGTTCTAAGTTACTGTAGGCTACTATGGGGGTACCGCTTAGAAAAGAACCTCGGGTAGGTAGAACTGTGGTGGGAGAGAGTGAGTCCGAGTTAGGCCAGACATACCCGCCCGCTGCTTCATTACGTATGGCTTAATATTTTCTTTTTCAAACCTACTACAGCGCTAAAAACCTGTGAATGTGTATTGTTTATGTTCCTGACAACTAGAATTAGTAAATTTAAATATTTTACAAAGTAAAAGACGTAAATTCCTTTATATTATGGCAAAAATGTAACAATTTATCCCCATCACCGCTCCAATCCCCTCTTTGCCATCGCCCCTACATGCGTGCGCGAGCCATTCTCGAGATGACGGTTCTGTGCAGGTTTCTTTCTGTCTGGTAGGTCTATAGGTAACATAACCTAAAAGTACAGTTCCATCACTAAAACAGTTACGTCACGATGATATCAGGTGGTTCCATGGTCTCAACAACCGCGGAATTTTGAAACTTGCCTATTGGTAAATGTCACCATTTTCGTACTATATATTTTAAAACATTTTAAATATATCAAGGCCTGACCTGCTAAATTAGAGAATCTACGAATTAAAAAAAAAATTACATATTTTTTGTCTTATTCTACAGAAAGCTTACAACATTCATTTCAGTTGTAGGATTTTACCCTAACTTCAATTTATCATTTTGTATAGAAAAAGTTCTCTGTCGTAAAAAGTGGTTTTTAAAATGATGTCTGTCTTTCGTCGTAGATTGTTCTACAGTTTAAGTGAATGAGCTGATTTTAATAAAATTTGGTATGTAGGTATTAACTCGGGACATTTTCTAATTTTTTTTTTTTTTTTAGAACACAAAAATCATGGTAGAAAAATCACAAAATTATTATTTTGACCAAATTTTACTCAAATATAGCCTTTAGGACCTAAACAAAACTTAATTGGTCGTCAACTTTCAAAAATGTTACGTGAGTTACTGGTAAAAAAAACCAAACAATCAGACATACTGTATAAGGGGTTATTTCTAAAATCAATTCTACCGGTTTTGCTCAAATTTGAGAGAAACGTGAATTCAAATCCGTGTTCAAAATCACAAGTACAGTTTAGGAATAATTAGCAAATAAAAAATTAACCTTGACTGCCGTCATTAAATACTCGATTGTAATCAAATATGAATTATATTGACGGGTTTTTAAGCCACAAGCGAAGCAAAATTATACCGTATTGAAATATAGTCTACGCTTATTTCTTCAAATATAGCGTTAATGGTTCATTTTCATTTTTGACTGTCAACTATTGAACTAATACTTTTGTCGAAGAACACTATAAATAAATATTAAGTTTAACTTGTGAGATAATATTAGATAGACTAAAACTCGAACACAAGATCTCACAAAAAATACGTTTACCTAATCAAACGCGTTTCAACGACAAAGTCGCCATCCTCAGTGATACATGAGCTATCATGTATTATATACATGATACTTGAGTTTAGTTATTGTAGCTCATGTGTCACTGAGGATGGCGACTTTGTCGTTGAAACACGTTTGATTAAGTAAACGTAATTTTTGTGAGATCTTGTGATCGAGTTTGTAGAACACTAGTTATTTTTTACAAACATAATATAAGGGTACAAATTACCTGAAATCTGTTCACAGATCCTGTATATATTTTGTGACGACCGCGGTTTCTGGTTACTCCATCTTCTGGTCACAAGTCAAAGTTTATCACTCGTTAGTGAGATTGTCGAAAATAGTATAAAACTATATACAACACTAACAAAAACACCCTTATAAACACTTAAAAAATTATGGAAACAACACATATAGCTACAGGTGCCCGAGCATTTCTCATATCAGAGGATCACCAAACAAATATGCTAAAAACTCCACTGGTTTTTTGATCTATCACATTACTTTTTCTATACTACGTCTTTGTGAGAAAAAAATTTAAAATGTTAAGAAATTAAATAAATACTAAGTGACACTAGTTTTCGTTGTGGGTAAAAATGTAAATATAACTTCAAAATGAGGTAATAATAAATTTATAACAGCTGATCAGAAAAATCATATGGTAATTAACATTGACCTAGACATTGTTATACTAATCACTATGGTAATGATAGTTATTTTAGATGCATTTTCGCTTTGTGTATTTTAAACAGGGTTTTTCAAATTTCTGAACCAAGTAAATGTTTGTCTATTTTTACTTATTCAATAACGTATGTTTTTCCCGGCTTCACGGGAACTAGAATGAAACATCAGAGTAGTTAGAGTAGATTTACAATTATATAAAAAAAAAAATAAAATAAAAAAAATAAAAAAAACACTTGGCTTTTAAATAATATAATTTTAACTAGTTCATAGCCGACGATTGAAAAACATTTTCGCCAAGGCCGAGACGGTTTAACAAAATGTGCAACTACTGTAAATACTATCTCCACACAATGAATGCTTAGAGGAATATTTGAATGAAAGAAATCTTTCACGTTTATCTGAGTTGACGTGAAGTTGACATGTTTACTATATCCTATTCGTGATAGCGATAACAGACAAGTAAAGACAATCTCCGCTATTGATGCTTGAAGCTGTCCAAGTAGTCCGACCACTTATGAATCATAACATTCAAGAGTAGTGATTAATTAGGTCTAGATACAGAATTTAAGAATAAAATTAATTATCCATTGAGGACTTTAAAATACGTTTCCGACATAAGGAGCTTTTAAAAAAAAATATTGTTTAACGACGTAACACCTTTCAGTCTTCATCGCTTTATAAAAAAGGAAGAAAAGAACAAAAAATAAAATGATCCCTAACCCTCGATTACTCAAAAACGTCAGTGTCGGAACACTGGTTGTTTACGAGAAATCTGAAAAGAAAGATGAAAGACCGATCAAAACTACATGAAAAAAGGTGTAGATCCAGCTAGCATCTCTCGGAATTGTCACGTTCGTACTCCCTACAGGTTAGACCCTGAAAACTCTAAAAATAAGTTTATTAGATGCATGAGTAGAACGTGGCAGTTTACGTTGAGTTAGGAATTAGTAATTAGTACGAACAGCCGATCACAACAATGCCATTTGGTAGTTAAACTTATACTAATATACTACTTTATTCACATCATGCGATTGTTTTTGAAACTTTATTGTTAAAGTAACGACTGTAATTTCTGGTGACAAAAAGTGTCAGGCCACTAGATTAAAGGGTGGCAGACATTTGTTTTCGCCTAAGAAACATTTTGTTAGCGGTCGCTTTCTTGAACAAGTCAGGTAGTGTAACAAATTTGGTGTCCGCCTTAATATTTGCTGTGCTCATTGTTTGACTACTCTAGAACTTTAAACTTCGTTCGGCAGACTATTTTATTGGGCGAGGAACGGTAGCAGTAACGTTGGATCTAGAAACTGAGTATGCTCAACTGACAAATTAGTGTCAAACTTCGATTTTGTTTTCTACGTTTTTTACCAATCCAGTACTAAAAGTACGAAAATACGATCTGCAGACATTTCCCCCGATCAAGGGAAGGAAGAAGACCTGCAGAACTGGGGAACAATGGTTAGGGTTTCATGAAAAATTAGTGTCCGACTCAAATTTTGTTAGCTCTAATGTTGTTGATCTATTTGTACCCCATAAATCTGGTTGGTAGATATTTTTGCCTGTTGTAAAACAGTATCGGCTATCTATGTATACGTTTTACTTGGTCAAAAGAAAGACTCAGACCTGCTGAAATGGTCAAATGACAATTTAATATCGGGTTCATATTTTGTAAACCTTTTTATAATCCATAAATCTGGTTGGAAGAGTTTTTCGCTGTCGCAATAAAAGTACACGGAATTTTTTTCCGCGGAAGTAATTCATCTATTCCAGAAAAATATAATAAAAACAGCAATGTAAAATTTAAAAAAAAAAATACAAAAACAGTCTGGGGTTATTATTTTCTTTAAGGATACTTCAAATCAGGGATGCAGCTTACTAAACCCTAAACAATTCAGGATCTGAAGACTGCAGTTCAAGAAGAAATTGCAGGTATTCCAGATTAAATAGTCGGCAGAGTGATTGAAAATGTACAAAGCGACTGTAAGAATCTGGCATTACTTTGGTGTTACTTCAAATCAGGGATTTAGCTTAACAAATCCTCTACAATTCAGGATCTGAAGACTGCAGTTCAAGAAGAAATTGCAGGTATTCCAGAGGAAATAGTCGGCAGAGTGATTGAAAATGTACAAAGCGACTGTAAGAATCTGGTATTACTTTGGTGTTATTCAAATCAGGGATTTAGCTTAACAAATCCTATCTACTCAGCATCTGAAGACTGTTGTCTAAAAATAATTTGCAGCTATTTCAGAGAATATCTAATAGCCTTAAATAACAGATATTGTATTTTCGATCAGCTGTTTCGATCGTCATAATCCTCCCGCGTGCTGTATAAAACAGTATACAACAATTTAATTCACTACATAATTGGTTCCACTTTGTTGAGAACAAGGGCCTTATGAATTTCCTATACAACAACGATAGGCCTACTTTATTAACGCTACCTGATTATTGATATTACTGCTGAATTTGAATTAAATTTAACTTTCCAATTATTATAGTACAACAATTAACGAGATGGTGTTTTCTTTAATTCTTGAAGTTTTGATTGTCTAAGCTAAGTCATTAAAACCCTCTACTTTCAGATTATATACTAAAGAAAAGTCAATTAATTGCGAATCTATTTCATTATCGTAGTTTGAAGTTTCGTGCACCTAAGAATATATTCGGTCAATTTAGAAATACAAATGTTTCCTTTTCCAATAATTATCTTAAAAATTAGTTGTCAGATTGGATAATGTTTGTAGGTCTACGTGGGATTAGTTATAAGTTTGTTGTTAAAACCAGGGACCATCGGGTTTTAGCCAAATTGACCCTAATTCTAATAGTATTTATACGAAAATATTAAACTGCACAAAATTTGACTATATAGTATGTGAAAATTATGATTTTGTGTAGCAATGTTAACCAACATGATTCTGACATGTTCAGAAAATATGAACTCTGTGAATGAATCTGTTATTTATAAATTGTATTATTTTAAAAATCAACAAATAAAGTGTTTTCCGACATAGTTCTTTGTTATTGTAATTTATTAATTAGGGGGACCAACTTAAACAATCCCCCTGAATCACTCTAAATATATTTTTGACAATTTAGCGTATCTTATGAAGAGATTAGTCAATAAGCAATACAAGTATCACAGGAATAAAAGAAAGAACAGATAAATAAAGATTGATATTTAAGAGGTAAAAATATTGTAAACAACAATTTAATCCAAGTAAATAATCGTTTCGAGTGTATCCACTTTACTCTTTCAAAACTACTTTGACAAAATGTTCTCAAATAGTAAAACAGGGTTATAGTACTTATGTAATGCCTGCCAACTGTGGCACAATGGAAAATAAACTGAAGCATAACATCTGGTAGACACATTTGTAAGCAAATAGGCCATCCTCACACAGTACTCATTTTATACTTGAGATTAGACAAGTGCATTTTCCAGTTCACCAGTTGTCAAGAATTGTGTGCACATATTTTAAAATACCTACCGTCACTAAAAACGATAGGTCTACAGTAATTACTAATGAATCTTTTACACAAACCAAAAAACTATATCATGGATAATTTATGCTATTCAGAAAATCTGATTTTACTCTCAAGGAGAAGTTTATATAATTAGTTGTATCACTGGTTAAAATTAATACATTTTTGAAAAATACCCCTTGATCTAAATTCTCCATTCAAGATTCGATTCATAATTTTTCCATATAATGTACCCCGTCACTTTACAAAGATCGTTTTGATAAACAACCTAAACGTACCACCGAGATCCCCGTATTTTTCCCCCTTTTGATTAAAAGTACAGTTTATTAATAACACATTACGCCCTTCACAAATTATAGTTTATAATCTATTTTTTAAGAAATTAATGTAAATCCAACTTTGAATTTTTTTAGTTGAATTCAACAGTATCAACTTTTTTTTAATGATGAATTCCGTTTTTACAAATATCAATAATCAGTGTCCAAACATTGACATAACTATCTCATACAATCATATAAAAACCAAATGTTAAACAAATAATTTAACTGTCACTAACTTCCACACAAAAACTCGACTTGGGGCTTATCGGTATGAAAGTGAAATAAAATTCGGTCACCTTAAAAGACCATGTTCAACTGAAAATATCCGATTTGCATCTGAGATTTGAAACGGATATTAATAGTTATTACTATCCAAAATTTTAATCCAGATAAAACTAGTATTACAACTAGATATAACTACTTTTTTTTAAAGTGAAATTGTTTAAATTTTTGTGAAAAATGTAATTTTTTTGATCAAGTTTCAGAGAAACAAATAACAGAAGGTTTGTAACCTTTCGCTCTGAACGAAAAGATATACCTTTTAAAACTAAGCCATGTCACGTAGCATCTATTTTGTTAATTTCAAGAAAACTCAAAACAAAAGTCCCTTTTTACAATTATGTATAATTTTATAAATTTGTAAAACTTTTTCTATTTGTTTTAAACGGGCTTTGTACTATTTTTTAATTTTTATTTATTCATTTTCAGCATTTAGTAGCAAATAAATGTAGCTTAAAGGGTACAGTTAACAATAAGGTCTACACACATCAATAAGTATAATTCTAAATTATACCACCAGTAGGCCTACTTCAATACAACTTATTTATCAATACAAAATACATCTTTAAAAGTAGAGTAGAATAAACTAGTAGTTTTATGAACAGTGTCACGCTTCTCTTCGGAAGCATGCAGTTAATATGTCACTCTAATTATTGTTCCATATATAAGTTAATTGAAAATTAAATCACGTTTTAGAGATCACAGGGGAATAACAGTGTAACTGTTATGTAAATAACAATTTATTGATATTATTTAAATTACCTTGTTTTATCACCGTCAAACAATCCTAATTTGTTTATACAGGATTACCGGTTTCGACGGCTATACCGTCATCTTCAGCTCTACATCATGATTGTTGTTCAGCCTGTCATGGCGTCGTCTTCTTTTAACTCTTAAAACTTGTTATTTTACTTTCCTATCAGGTCGTTCTTGATCAACTCTTGTTCCTTATTAGAGTATTTTATGCGATCATCTTTTATGTTATTTTCTTCTTCTTTATGCTAGTAAGGCTATGATCATCGAAACATTTTTCACCTTTTAACGACAAAGAAAAAATGAAAACGTTATAAATAGCCTAATTAATTAATTGCCTGAACGAACCATAAAGAGTTGTATAAATAAATAAATACTTCAATTGAAAATGAAATTTAAACTTTTTTCCACAGTTAATTTTTACCTCATTCAAAATAAAAACATTTCGTCGCTTTCTACTTTTTAATATTTTCATTTATATGACTTATTACATTAAAGCGCAAGCTAGTCGGAGCACCCACGTTTTGCCTTGAAACCGTGCAGTAATATTTTGAGTGGGTGTCACTTTAAAACGAAAAATAAAATAATAGTTATTTATGTATTAAGAGCGTAAAGTAGGTCTTCATCGCACGAGAGAAAAAGGTACAGTGCAACGCGTAGTGGAGGGCGGTGATTTCTTTGGAGTGAAAAATGCTTTAGCCTCTAATTACATAAAAAAAATTCCTACAGCTGTAATATACATCATATTTTAACTTTTAAAATACAGTTTAGCGTAGAATATAAGCTCCAAAGAAAAGATAGTTGTATTACCTTAGTTTTTAAGAGTAATACATTCTCCGACACTTATTTACAGTGCACTACATAGCTCTTCGCTTTTCTTTTCACATATCTTTTGAGTTTCTAAGACACAAGTCTAAAGTTACTTCTTTAGCTAAAGTAGTCTATCCGGTAGAATATTTGACCACTCAAACTCGTCCTCATCCATCGGGTTTCGTGATAATATGGAACAGATAGGTTTATTTATTTATGTTTGTTGTTGAGTGAGTGGGCGAGGTGACAGTAATAAACCAAAGTCATATGCGATAAGAATTGCCTAAAATATATAGGCCTACATTATACTGATTTTATTTTTTTTACACTGAGTAGTAATCAGCTGTTTTAGAACGTAAATGAACACTTTAGACACAATTGTAGGAAAAACTTACATTGTTTGGTCTATAACAAAAAAAAAAAAAAAAAATCTAAAAACCATAACTATTCCTAGACAACACGCGTTTGGCCATAACTGTGTTAGAAACAAAACGTACAGACGAAATGCGAAATGGTCAAGTTAAAACAGGATCTCACTTGGTTCGGTCAATATAGAAACAATTACAAATATATGGCAAATAGTTTAATCACTGTAGAGTCTAAAATCCCACTCCGGGGTTTACAAAATTATTTTAATATTTCAGACTGATTGCAACCAGGTGTTAAAACTAACTACAGTAGACTACTTATCGAACGTGTAAAAAATAGATTTGGTTTTATAATTGAAATAGATATATTGTTCTAAAAAATTAAACTCCCACTCTAAAAAATGTATTTGGTTGGTAATCCTGCGTTGTTTCTAGGTTAAGAACAATATTTTTTCACCATTTATGTTATAAATTAATAAAGTGAAACATGTTATTTTTCTTTTGTTAAGAAGAATTAGTGTTTGTTTTAATTTCACTTAACATACAATTCTTTGAAAATCACTACTAAATTGCTCTTAGAATATATTCCATTAGTTTTAATAAAAATTGTGGTTTTAAAATAAAGACGGCTAAAGTTGTACATGTCTTTTTCATTTGCCAATGCACATTATCACTTAAATAGATCAGCAATAAGTAAGCCATGTTTTAAATCGGTATTTGAGTTATTTCTCCAGTTTTAAAATTAAATTTAAAAGTATATTTTATAAATTAAGATGAGCAAAATATGGATTAATTTGATAGTAATTAGACTTGATACTAGGCTAATAGAAATTATAAGCTATGGACGGTTTTTTACTTTTGTAGCACAGACAAACAAAGAACGGTGTACAATTAGTGTCAGCAAATGACGAAAAAATACTTGTTAGCCTGCCTGTACTAGTGATGTGTGAGTGCGAATTAAAATACTCGGTGAATACGAGTATCATAATCCTCGGAACGTTCCGATTATTAAAATCCTTGATTTCGGAATAAAATATTTGGACAAAATATTCGTAACTAGGAACAAGGAGACGATATAATATTCGTTAGTAATTCGCTGATTGGTAAAGCTGAGTTCGAATCCGACGCGCAAAATCATTCTACGCAGATACTCAATTCAATACGAATATTGAAATCATATGAAACTGATTAATTCGATTATCCATTTCACTGGAGCTCAACATCGCTAACCTGTACGAGGAAGGCGAGAGTGGTAGGAAAACTGACGAGTCCAGCAACACTAGCGCTCCAATTAAATGTCGTATAGAACTGCAATGTAGACAGCAGCTCCTATGTACTAAATGAGAGTACTGGAGTATTTATACTTTGTGATACTGACTTAAGTAGTCTTTACAAATTTTGATTTCGCTGTTAATTTAAGTTAGTTTCTTTAGGAAACTCTAAGTTCCTTTTGAATACTTACAGTTTTTTTTTATAAATAGGATGGTATGTTGCCTACAAACCAACTAGAAAAAATACATTTTCCAGTATTTTTATTAAAACTTAATTAAGTATGGCTATTATCACGCATTTTCTAAGAAGCAGGCGATCCGAATTCCTACTGCAGGCTACTAGGAAAAAATGCAGTTTGATTTTTCTCACGGAATAGGTTTTCCAAGGATTGATTAGATTTTGGTAGGTTAAAATATGAGAGCCAAAATCTCTTTTTAGTCCGATTTTGATGAAATTTATATAAAAATCTGTCGATTTATTTTGATGAAAATTACCAAATTTAATTCGAAATCAACAGTTGGTCCCCCGTTTACAACCTGAAAACAGGATAAACCCAAAATTTGGAAACATTTTTATTGATTGTGATTCTTATAAAACTTGTAGGCCTATAGGCTAGGCTACAATTTACATTAAAAAAAAAAATATATATATATATATATATATATATATATATATACATTGTTGAACAGCCCTAGAACTACATATATATACTATTCGTATCTGTCAAATGTAGTCTTTATTTTTATTTTAACTTTAAGTATTAGAAGAAATACACCAGAAGGAGGTACCTCAAAAGTGTAACAATGTTAAACATAATTTATTTATTATATGACGTGTACAAAAAATGTATAAAAATATGTGTTACAAGTTAGTGTTGTGTATTTATAAGTGTTTGATGGACATAACAGCTGGCCTGATGATGCTGCCTGTGGCAGCGAAACATGTAGCCACAAGAAGGTAAAGTTAAAATAAAAATAAAGACTACATTTGACAGATACGAATAGTATATATATAAAAAAAAATATATATATATATTTTTTAAATTTAACATAGTATTTTTAATTTAAGTCAATTCAAAACCATGTTCTGGTCACAAAAACTATTTTAATTTGGTAACAACAAATTAGCCTCAATTGGGACCCTCTCTCTTTGTAGAAAATAAATCAATTTCCCAAATTTCATATTTAGTTTTGCTTTTTCTTTAGGTCTATATAACATAATAAATTAACATACATCGTTTAAATTTCTGCTGACTTTTATAGTTGGACAATATTATAGAACATATTCAATTGATTATTGTAACACAATCCTTATCTAACACATACTTTATAAATTGTTGGTATAGCCAGCGGACGTTAACAGTGTATTGCGATTATTTTTAATGTTTTTGAATAGTCTACGTGGTAGGTTATCAACACACATAAATAAGTAATAAACCAATGACTTAATAGTATTAAATGTGCATTTGTTTTAGTTATAACGTACGGTAGCCTACTTGGCACATAGCTTCAAGGAGAAACAAATAGAAGAATATTAATGAGCAAAAAATTAAGTTAGTTCACTTCAACAAATTTGCTTTTATTATACAATAATGTTGAAATTAATTCCAGATATTTTTTCCTTCATTAAAATAAGTTTACCCTCAGAGACTTACTATAGTGACTACTGTCTTGAAAATCCCGAAATCCCCTAGCTCGATCTACACCTTTTTTTATAGTCTTGGGTTAGATCCCTCTTTTTCATCATCCTTATTAGGTCTCTCTTGACCAACTCTTTTTCTCTTCTGATCCTATCGCTATTAAAGTATTAAAGGGCTAGAGGTTTTTGTTTATGTCTTACATTCCTTTTTTTTATAAGGCGATGATGACCTAGAGGTTTTTTAAAAAATAAAGGAAAAAAAAATAAGTTAGCTTTCTTCAAGCAGTGACAACGTGGGTTAGGTGTAAGTAAGAAGTAAATTATTTTAGAAAATTGGTAGTTTAACTGTCACAATAATTATGAAAGAAAAATACAACATGAACATTTAAATTAAAAATATTGCAATAGTTTCAATACTGATAGAATATCAGTGTTGACGATTTAGACTGTTTAGAAGCATTCTCACAGCTCACTGAATGTTTTATCGAACGCAGTAGTGGGGACTGCACAATCTGGCAACGCTGTTTTTCACAAACAATTCTGCTTCCAACTGAGGTAGACGTAATTCAATTCAATTATTCAGCCACTGTTCTGCCGTAGAATTAAAACAAATATCTACGGTAATATTAACTGATTAGTTTAATTAATATTATTCTATTTAACTGATTAATAAAAACACATTATTTATCTTTTGATTTCATTTTGATTAACCTATCAATAAAAGGTTGAAAAATGAAGTGATAAAACTGAAATTTCTTGATAATTCGTTTGGTTTATTTCCATTTAATTGGTACGCAATTGAAGGCGCATATTATGGAACTAATGTTAAGCGTACGCAATACAGAAACGAAAATAATCTGTGCAGCCATCGAAATGAAATTATCACTTTCTCATCTAAATATATAGATAAATTGATGTCTTAGGATAGAATTTGCTTATAAATATTTAAACTATTATTTGTGGGAAACATAATCTTATATTGTCAATATTGAATAATGATATTTATATATATATAGGGGGGGCACTACTTTAAGCTGAAGTAGTTGAAAACAGTCAAACGTCGCGTCTTAATTATTTTTTTATTTCTATTTACATTGGAATTTTCTTCAAATTTGACGTTGTATTTAAAATTAATAGAGAGGTCTTCAGTGCTTGCTAGCAAATTTCAAAATACTATAACATGGAGGGCCTAATCCTTCTGCTCTTTTATCCCTCAATGTTGACAACTTCAATAACGATTAATCTTGATCTGTCAAATTTTAACTTTAAAATTAATTTTGACTGTCAATTAAAGCCTTTAAACACAGAATATTATTAGAGATCTCACTATACAATATAAATAGCTTTCCAAACAATAAAATAAGATGAAATAAATCAGTTTGAAACACTAAGGGTGTACATTATCATAGGGAACAAAACAACAGAACAATGTTACAGTGCTGAGAATATGACGTGCGAACGCTTCTGACAAGCTTATTTTAAATGTTAGATTTGTTGGCCTATAATGTAACAACAATTGGAAGAAAACTTAACCTATAATTCCCATATTTCAGAAAATCATTACGAAGATTAGCTGTTTTCAAGTTAACATAGTGTTGTCACTCTTATTCATATCTGAATATCATTACGTAATAGGCCTATTTGTCAATTTAAAATTTGTATATTCTACAAATGATAGTTTGGAGGTTTATGAACAATTCTCGCCTGTTACATAAGTTTATATTTACATTTCGATAAGACTGAGAAGGTTGTATGAATCAATTTTGTCGTGGTTGTGCCTTAACATTTTATAATTCTTTTGCACTGCTATTTCTAATATCAACTGTGCTTTCCGTTAACATCTACCAATAATATTAAAAATAGTTTCAGATGAAATGAAGCAATACTAGGTCTATATGGTGAAATAAAAATCATTATGATTCAAAAAATTTTTATCGATATGGTAGTCAAGACAGAACTATTTCCATTCCCAAAACACTACTTTCTGAATGTACATTATTATAAACAACTCCCCAGCTACTAGTCTACTTCAGGAGTTTAAAATAGTGAATAAGGACGTGACAATCCCTGGGTACCCTAGTGGGTCGTTCATCATTTGCGCGGTGTTCTGTCCAGGTAGCCTCAGCCTGCTGACAACAATTCGCAAACAGCCGCCCTCCCACACATACTACTGAATACATACGTGGATTCAGTGCACACAAACCCCTAACATAACCTAACCTCACTCATCAGAATAAAACCACTCATAAAATTTACTGTTGCTGTAGAAACAAACAACATGTGGTAAAAATGAAATCCAAGTGTTTATTTTATGCGGGCATGGCCGCGATATTGTGTTCGAGTATTTGCCAATGTTTCCGTTCTATTTAATATGGTTTGCTCGTTACATCTTCTTAGTTACACCCCGCACCGCGCAGACTATGCATATACCTGAGAGCCCCCTGGAGCTCACCGCGCAGACTATGCATATACCTGAGAGCCCCCTGGAGCTCACCGCGCAGAACACGCAGCCCTTCTACCTGGCTCTCCGCATACCGCGCAGATGATGTACGCCCCCCTCCCTAGTTGGATCGAAACCTCTTTTCATGTCGTCTTGGGTTAGATCCCTCTCTTTCATCTTTCCTGTCAGATCTCTCTGACAAACTCTTGCTCTCTTCCACCCTTGACGCTTTTAGAATGTTGAAGGGAAAGGGGTTTTTATTTTATGTTTTCTTCTTTATTTTTTATAACGCCGTTAATTTTTTAACACCGAGAGGTTTGTCGCCTTTAAAACAACAAGAAAAATAATAATTCAACAAGAAGCCAAATAATATTGATACCCTATTCTTTAAAATTTAGCCCAACTTCTCAATTTGGCTGGTTTAAGCACTGGGCTACATTATTTGAAGTTTTTTCTTTGAGGTTACCCCCAAATATTTTTGTAGAACAGAAAATACATTATTTGAATTTCCCCCCATTTTGTTTAATTTCTACCATACTTCGTATTTACTAAGGGATAAATCCGCAGGGATTAGCTTTTTCTAATCTCTTTTACATTTAATTTGTGAGGCTACTCCCAAAATTTTGATTAGGAGCACATAAATGAGATATTATAAAATAGTGACAGTATATCGAACACAAAGCCTTATAGAGTCTGCGTGTGTTTTGTTCAATTGAGAAGTTTACACCGCTTGTCGTTTTTTTATGTAATATCTAGTTATAAGCCATAGTTACTCCTACAAATACAAGCGTAGACTACAACTACATGAAAACGAATATTTTTTTGAGAATCAACCCTTAAGAACGTTTAACCGTATATAAAGTAATAGATTTCCAACAAGTAATGTATGTATTAAATACTACTTTGGGGAATTGTTGTTATTCATGTCATAAAAACCACAAAATTCAAATTTTTAAAGTTCAAAAAGTTTTACTAGCATGAAATTTGTAACGAAATTAAGTTTTTTAGAAAGAAACTTTATTTACACGAGCTTGTTCGGCTGAAAAATATAAAACATTTTGAAATTTCCTTTTCATAAAATACGAAATTTGATTTAATTAAAATTATTATTTATTATTATGTAATGCATGACATTAAGCTAGTTCTAATTAACTAATACTTTATTAGATTCACAAAGCTCAATTACAACACTCTGTTACACATAAATATTGATAAAACATATTACATTAAAAATAAATGTATTAGTTAACTATAACAGTTACCAGTTATTGACTCCAATTCATTGTTTTAACAATGAGGTTCCATTAGTGATTATACTATAAGTTTTGGATATTTTTGATAAGGGTATTTTGGATATTTTTTAATGTTATTCTCGAAAAACATAAAATAATTGAAATGTATTTTCAAAAAATACGAAATATATCTAAACTTTTTGGAGATTTCTCTTAAAGAAATTGGACACAATGATGTACCAAAACTGATTTTATTTTACGTTAAACGGCATTTATATTACACTTCTTTATTTATTCGTAAACGAATCACATCAAATGGAATTTATACTAATGTAATATTAACCAACATTTTACATAAAATTGTTAAAGAAGATAGTAGAGGGTTTTTGTTTGTTTTTTAAATTGTGAACAGACAAAACCCCTATAACAAATTTCATGTCTTTTTTAGCATCAAAAAACATCAAAAGTAATATTTCATCATATAGCATACAATAAGATATAAAAGAGAAGGAGAATTTATTTTTAAATCCATAAAATCCCATAACATTTAAGCTGAAATTGATTTTGATTAAATTTAACCTCTTAAGACTCAAACAAAACATACAAAAAAAACGTATTTAAACGAAAATTAATTGGAGCCTCATATATAAAGCTATCGGACAATCCTATCAGCCAAAACAGTTTAAAACTTAAGCCATTATGGCTTCCATTAATAAAAACTGAATTGAAAATAGGAGATAAACATAATTCTACTTTTAAATAAAGCTGAAATTTTGCACCGTTATCCACAAATGGGAATCATGACGCGATCGAAAACAAAACTCTTGAAAGAGGTGGCAAAAGGTTGTTTACCCCGATAAACCGTAAGGACAACGTTCTCTTGGCTCAAACCCTTTAACCTTTGGTGTAGTTGTAGATTGTTTGTTGGGGTTTTATCTGATCTCGTTTGTATTAGGTCTTAGCTTTGACTGTTCAGGTTTAAGTTCTTTTCTTAAGTAAAAGATTTAGTTTTAGTTTCCAACATGGGTATTGAAGGGCGTTGGAGAAGGGTATTGGTTATTTTCTCTTTTATGATTTAAGTGTTGCATTTGATAGATGAGATGATGTTTACTCTCAAAACGTCGTGTATAGGCTACAGAAATGACGGCAAATCTCCGATTAAACCATATTAATAATACGAACATAGTGGAGTTCGAGAGTTTTTAGTAAAAGGGCAAAATGAATGGCAGGCGTTGTCGAAAAAGATCAAATATCGGAAAAACGATGTAGGCTATGGGAATTTTGGTGAAATGTAAATGTTACGAAAACCAATGCATCAAACAGAAAATAAAAAAAAAATAAAAAACAATTTCATTATTGAGTGATTTGAAATAACCTAGACCGAAATGAACTAACATTTTAGAAGAAATTGGATAGAACCACAGTAGTATAATTTTTAAAATGATTATTCAATCGGTCTTTTAACAGTTTCAGGTATTGCACTAACCTTTCCTTACGCAAAACCAATGCCTAAGCAAATTTAAGATATTCGTCTTCAGGAGTTCAGTTTAGTGGGCCTTTCTTCATGTAATTTTCTATCAGGTTCAACTCTTGTTCTCTTCTGACTACAACACGTTAGGATTACTTGGGGCCAAATTAATTAATTTAATACCAGGGTAGGGTTATTATATGCTTAACTTTACTGGAAGGAAAATGTGGTTGCCCCTGATGCCACCAGAATCAACTCTTTCCGAGTACTTAAGAAGTGTTTTCATCATTTAGATCCACACCAAGATATGACACCATTAAATTCAAAATTTCCCAAACATTTCCGAACCAAAGTGGATGTCTGTGATCGAGTGGGTGTAAAAAAACATTAAACATAATTCACATCAACATATCCATTTCATGCAGAATATATCTATTCTAATTTTTTTTTATAAATGTAAGTGATAATATATTTTATTTTATTAGCTTTACAAGTATTTTCTCCAACAGTTTTAATTCATCTACTAGAACATCTTCTCATGACCTGAACTGACCCATTGTTTACGAAATCAAGTTAAAGAGGTAAATTAGTGGTATGGTCATTGTATAGAACCGGATTTGTTAATGACACAGGTTGTCAAAGCTGTCTAGTATTTTTAAGAGATATACCTTATTCTAGTTTCTTTCAAGGAATGAAGAACAATGAATTGTAGTCCGTTAACTTAAAGTAGAAAACCTGACACTAACAGATCTAGTGAGAGAATGTAACCAAAAATAGAATATCTGTAAATGCGAGTTTAACCTAATGGACAAGGAAAATAGCGAGGTCAGTGTTGAGAAATACGTTTTAAAAGTAGCGAGTCAATATGACTCTGACTTAAATATGTTTAGTTTGACTTCACTTCGGTCACCATCATTCAACCTTACCCCTATGATGTGCTGGCGTCATGCTGGGATGGAGGAGGCAAGGAGGGTATCACTCACTCCAAAAGTTGGGAATATTGATAAGTTGAAATTTTAAGAATTACTCTTTAGGTACACACTACTACAGTGAGAAAATACAAGAATGGTGTATTGTTCCATGTTCCACGTAATAAATTAAAAATTATTTTTAATTTTTAAGAAAACTCCAATTTATAATTAATTAAAAACAGACAAACGAGATTAAGGAAATTGAAAAAATCCACTCAATGCCTCCTCTTTGGATATCTGTCCTCATCATCCACTATATCATCATGCATTACGGACAGACATCCAGGGTATAGGAAATACAATACAATTCACATGGTATAATATTCTATACAATTTATCCCAACTCTTCACTTTGGCTAAGGCCTCGAACTGCCATTTTGGAGTTATGAACACTTGGAGGTTGTTTTTGTTATCCCAAAAGTTGAAAAATTAAAGATTCATTATTTGGAGTTACCCCCAAACCAAAATTTTGAAAAATTGAAAGTTAATTTCGATATTTACGGGTGTACCAATATTGAGATAATTTTGTACAGACTTTTGTAAGATTCACTTGTACTGAGAATGTTTAAATGAATAGCAGAAAATTACTTTACTAAAAGTTGTTAAAATAACTAATTTTCAAAAAAATTATTTGTTGCTGTTTTCCAGCGGTAAAACATTGAGTACAATTAAAAGTTTCCGTACGAAAAATGTCCAACGCGTATGGATTGTATCAAATTTCTTATTAAAAAATATTGATGTTATATTTTTCATGAGTTTCAGCGGTACAAATGAAAGCTACTCCTAAAAACAACCTCCTAAATATTTTTCTTCGAAATTAGTATTATTTAAAATAGAGTTTCAGTATTTTTATATTTTTCATGTTTCACCGATACAACCTTTTGTTCAATTAAAGAAAAAACCTCGTAACCAAAATATCTCAAAACGTATATTTTTGTTCTAATTTCGTATTAAAAATAAAATACAATTTCAGAATTTTTAAAATTGTCATATGTTTAGTGGTACATCGTTATGTACAAATAAAAAATTCCTTATCCAAAAATCTCGAAAGCTCCTAGATTTACTCAAAATTTCATTTCTTTTGGAGAATTTAGCATTCTTGACAAACTATAAAGAACTGCTTGTCAGCATCTATCTCTAGGTCAAAGTACAGCTTTAAAGCAACCAGTAATCCACTATTTTGTCCTAAAAAATATTTAATTCCAAAAATTCACCAAAACTCATCCAATTTTTTAAAATCACTCAAAAATGGGATTTTTTATTTAAATTTCCTGTTTGATGCATTGGTTTGCTTTAGTTTTGCATTTCACCAAAATTCCCATACATAGATTTTCAGATATTTGATCTTTTTCGACAACGTCTACCATTCATTTTGCCCTTTTACTAAAAACTCCCGAAGAGGAATTTTAGGGCAGATGGCGTCCACTACGTTCTTATTACTAATATGGTTTAATCGGAGATTTGTTATCATTCTGTATATAAAAACACGACGTTTTGAGAGTAAAAATCAACTCTTGTTATCAATTGCAACACTTAAATCATAAAAGAGAAAAACACCAATACCCTATAACCATGTTTGAAACTAAAACTAAATCTTTAACCTAAGAAAAGAACTTAAACCTGGAGGTAGGGCTAAACAGTCAATGCTAAGACCAAATAAAAACGTGATTAGATAAAACCACAACAAACAATCTACACTACACAAAGGACAACAATAAACTGATTGTTAAAGGGATTTAGCCAAGATAACGTTGTATTAACTGCTTATCGGAGTAAAAAACCTTTTACCACCTCCGAAGAGTTAGTCTTCGACCACGTCATGATTCCCATTTGTGGATGAAGCGGAAAAATTCTTTATTTATAGTAAAAGAATTTTTACCGACTTCAAAAAAGGAGGAGGTTCTGTATTCGATCTGATTTTTTAAATTTTTTTATGTGTGTTCGCGCATATTTCCGGAACAGCTCGAGCTATTTCATTGGGGGTGGTTTCATTTGAAAGGGTATCGTCCCGAGAAGGTCCCATTTTATTTCTGACTTGATTGAGCCAGTACTTGGCCAGTATTTGCAAAACAATGCCAAAATGGCGCCTGGTTGACACGACTAGTTGGAAATATTATTGTTTAATATTGATAATATTGAATAATATTGAAAATGGTATATCGTTTATGTTAACTAGCCAGTACTTATATGACAGTTTTGTTAGTACTGGGCCAGTACTAGCAATAAATAAATATTGTTGAATTTGAAAGAATTAATTGGATTTACAAGGTTTAATACAATCATGTTTTGACTAGTATTAAAAAGTTTCACCGAGCCAATACCTTTCCAGTAATGTCCAGTTATCATCCACTGGTAAGTATTGATAATACTTACCAGTACTAGATCAATAATTTTTTTCAACCGGGGAAAGGATATCTTTAATAGAAATATTATTTCAAAATAAATTGAAAGCTACTTAATAAAAGCACTAAAAGTGACAAAATAAATCATTTTTTAACAAAAAAAGACCGACTTCAAAAAAAGAACAAAAATTAAATAATAAAGAAAAAATATATTCAACATTAATGTGTAATAAATATAATTTAAAAATATATAACATGTAACTAAAAAGTATTAAATAATAATGTGTTATAATAGTATTTCCGACTTCGTAATAATTATATTCGTGAAATGTAAACTGGTATTTACA
The DNA here is from genome assembly GCA_963513935.1 of Aphrophora alni. Classification (NCBI taxonomy): domain Eukaryota; kingdom Metazoa; phylum Arthropoda; class Insecta; order Hemiptera; family Aphrophoridae; genus Aphrophora; species Aphrophora alni. The sequence continues at coordinate 105,989,357 of OY740767.1, read as the reverse complement.
GAAACTAAAACGAGTGTTTTTATCTTGGTTTTTTTTCTTTTTTTTGAAGTCGACGCCACGATCGATTCAACGGTGTAATTGCTGAAGAAAGAAAAGTTAATGACAAACCCCCCCCCCCTTCTTCTCGTTGCATTCAATTTAATGAGTAAGCCCTACACCTTTCGAGGTACCTTTTTTCATAATTGACCGTTTGAACTTTTCTAGTGTCAAAAAATAATACTACTCGCTATTTAGCCTTTATACCTAAAATATATCGTGCACTCACAAGAAAAATACCAAACTGTATTTTCGCAAGTAGCCCATAGTAGTAAGAGAAAACAGACAAAATTTCAAAGAATCGTGTCATAGAATATTCGGTATAATAGCTCATCGCTTGAACAATCATGGCGTCGACTTCAAAAAAAAAAAAGAGAAAAAAACGAGATATAAACACTCGTTTTAGTTTCTGTAAATATCAGTTTACATTTCACGAATATAATTATTACGAAGTCGGAATTACTATTATAACACATAATTATTTAATACTTTTTAGTTACATGTTATATTTTTTAAAATAATATTTATTACACATTAATGTTGAATATATTTTTTCTTTATTTTTTATTTTTGTTCTTTTTTTGAAGTCGGTCTTTTTTTGTTAAAAAATTATTTATTATCTCTGATTTTCAAGTCAGTTTTTATTAATGGAAGCCATAATGGCTTTAGTTTTAAGCTGGTTTGACTGATAGGATTGTCCGATAGCTTTAGGTTATATATGAAGCTTCAATTAACTTTCGTTTACATAAGTTTTTTTTGTATGTTCTGTATGTTTGTTGTATATCCTTAGAGGTTAAATTTAATCAAAATCATTTTTACTTAAAATATCCTAATGGTTATAAAAAGAAAAGATAAAAGAGAGAAGATTCGAGAGAAGATTAAAAACCAAGTTTGGAAAATTCATATCGGTTCATTCATTTGTTCTGAAGAACACTGCCAAGACGACAGACAGACATGATTTAAATAAAACCTTTATGAGATCATACGACATTTTCGTGATTGAAATTCGGTTTCTCAACTCGTCACGTAATTTATTTTAAGTCAGGCATTTCCTATATGGGAAAATAAAACAAGTTATTAAATACTCATTTTAAAATTGTGGAATATCAACTTAGTAGCCCGTAGAGTTTATCTGTAAATACGGACGCCTACATGATTGCCTAGATTTACATATTATTTTAATCCAATCAGAGAAGAAAGTATCATTAATAAAATGTCAATCTTATTCAAGCTTTCCACAACAAAAAATATAAAAGAGAATTTTAATGATTACTAAAAAGTAAGATTCTTAACGGCTGTAAATGGCGATTTTAATCAATCCGGTGGATTATTTATGCCAGTCTTGTAAATGTTAAATTCCTTGAGGACAAATGCCAAGAATAGTAATTCCCAGCCTGGACACCGTTAAAAATGCAGCTCTTCTAATGTGCTTTCGAATTGATTTTAACTCTCTCTCTCTCTCTCTCTCTCTCTCTCTCTCTCTCTCTCTCTCTCTCTCTCTCTCTCTCTCTCTCTCTCTCCCCCTCTCCCCCTCTCCCCCTCTCATTGTGATGGGTTAATAAATTGATCTACTATTTGTTTCTAAAAATAGTGTTTTTGAAATGGTATCTGTCGTTACCTGGGTTGTGTTCTATTGTTCAAACAAGTAGCCTAAATCAAAGGGTTATATAATATCTGGGTTTATTATTATTTAATTTTTTTTTTATATACCGTACCTAGAGTTGGTTGTATTTATTGTTTTACATTTTTTCAATAACTTAAATTTTAAGTGCATAATTCAAAATCGGCTCTAACGATTTTGATCAATTTGTTAACTGTACACTCCATGGACCCAAACACAACGTTTTTGGTAATCATCTAAAAAAACCAAAAGTTAGCCATATTATTCTGTTACAGCCTACAGCGTGGAAAAATCTCTTACTTTCCTACTTTTTCCACAGTTTTTAGTCACATCGATTTCAGACTCAATGAAGTTTTCATTAGCCTACTTATAGTAGACTCTACGTTTTATGATTGTTAAAATTTTTGGCTGCCATATTGGATTGGAGTCAATTTGTGTAATATGAACTGGGTGTTTTGATACATGATTTATCATCGTTGTTCAACGGCATATATATATATTTAATATCTTTCACCTCTCTCCAGTTATTTACGGAAACCCTTAGAAAAGTTATAAAAGTTTTTGGAATACTGCAAATTTAATGTTTTTATTCTGTAAAAAACATGATACCGCACAATTGTAAACCTTATATTACATCATAAATCAACTTCAAAATAGTTTTAAACAGTTTTTTTTTTAATAAGAAACTAAATCAGTTAGTATAATTATAGACTGACCTATTTCCGTAAAAGTGCATTGAGGTGAAAATCAAAATCTAGTGCAGTAACATGGGTCTCGCAACATTAAAACATTAAATTTGCAGTATTAGGAAAAATTCAAATTTTATGCATTTCCTATGAGGTTTACGTGAATAACAGGGAATAGGTTAGGGATATAAAAAATATATTTATACTACTGAACTCAGGGTTGAAAAACTATGTTAAATCATATATCAAAACAGCATGTTGCTGTTCTAAAAAAATGACTCAAATCCAATATGGAGGATTCAAAATGGCGCCCGAAACTTTTATCACATTACAAAACGTAGTATAAGTTTACAGACAACATTAATTTAGTCCGAAATCGATATGACAAAAACTGTTGCAAAATGTACTGGTAAGAGATTTTATTTCCAATCTGTAATATTCTCGAAATAGATTCTAACAGTTTGTTCAAATTTGAGTGGAATTTGAAGTTTAACCATTGTGTCAAACCATAGCCAAATAATATTGCAGTTCAGGAATAATTTAAAAAAATAGAAAATAACTTTGGAAAACAAAAATTGGACAATATAACTTGATTTAAATAAAATACTATTAATGCTTTGGGTGAATTTATGACACAAAGCAAACTTGAGCTCTGATTAAATAATAAATATTTAATTATTTTTAAATTTACAAAAAGTGTATGAGGAGTTACCATTTTGTACCAAATTATCTAAGAAAAATATTGGTAAAAACAAAGTTATATGAGAATTACTTTTGTTTAAAGTAATATATACTGTTATATCTTTATATTATATAAGTAGTACCATACTTTTTGGGTATACTATAGAGACTAAAATCATTTTTGGTTTTGTACGTAAGTGTGTGAAAAAGTTGGTGCAATATTTTTGCACAATTTGATATTCTAATCTTACATAAGAACAGTTGTAACTTTACTTTCACTAAAAATCAGATTTTTCTCTTCCACTTTGATAGAACGTCCGGTACAGGTTAATTAAAAAGGGAAGTTTCACCCTCAGTTGAACCGCCGCAATTAAAATCCCTTCTTCTTTATGAGCAATACGATATTCACCCCTGTGTGGAGTGTAGCCTTTAATCCCCATTTTTTGCGCAGTGAAATTTAAAACGTTTCACAGGACATTACTAATTCAAGTGGTTAACTCTGAAGGTTGAGGGTACTTGGAAACTGGAAATAAATAAATGCTCGGTATGCAGCTAACATGCTGTCGTCTGTCAACTTTGTAATTAAAATATCTTACTGAACTGTATAAAATTAAGCATTTTAAGTTCATGCGTAGGTCCTACTGGAAAAGCTTTTTAAACTACAGCCATTTTGCACCTATTTTCCAATTAAAATCAATAGTTAGTAAAATATAATTTGCTAATTTATAAATTACAATAAGTTAAATTTTATTGTAGAGGTACAATTGATGATTTATTTGTTTTGTTTAATGTTTAGGTTACTTTTTAATAATGAATCTATAACTATTTTTCGTAAAAACCACGTTTGGACAAAATTGAATAAGTTACAGATTTTAAAGCTGCATAAAATAAGAAAAATTGGAGCGTTTTATAACGTGTACTAACGTTTATAACCATCGAATATAATAAATACTTTTAAAGTGCCAGATTTCACTAAATTAAACTACATTTCTAGCTGTTACAATCAATAGCAGCTACCAATAACTTATGATTTTAGAATTATTGGATAATTATGGATTGTTCATATTATTTATATGGTTTAATTGGACATCATTTTGTGTATATTACAATATATACGACGTTTTCAGAGGATAAATCAACTGTCTTTATCAAGTGACAAACCTAGAACATTAAAAAATCAAACAGGTCAACATAACTCAGTAGCTTAACGCCGTGTTGGAAACTAAAACAAAATCTAGTAATTAAAGAAAGGTATTTTGACTAGTCTGGCCTAATTTAAACCTGGATTACTTTCTTAGATTTTAGTTTCCAACATAGCAACTAGGCTACTTTTTCCATGTTCTAGGTTTATCACTTGATTTACACTCTCGAATTATTGTGTGTTAGGTTTTGTATTATTGCTAACTTTTTTTGAGTTACGTTTTTGAAAGTTTAGTTTTTATTAATGACTGTTATTTTGTCTCGTATATGCAAATTGAACCTGTATAAAATGAGGTAAACTGGAAAGCTCTATACGTGTTATTTATACTATATTTAACATTCAATTTAAGCCTCTGAAGTCCCAAATTTGATTAAAATCCATTTGAAATTCTGACTATTGGGAAAAGTGCTAACGTTATCCTTGAAAACACATTTTTTGAAATTTGTAGATCAGGCCGATATTCTGAAATTAACCAATAGATTATTTTACTTAACAAAATTAACAATTGTTTGAATATGTCAAATTAAGCTTAAAAAATAAATACAAATTGTAACTTCTAGAGTGTTTTCTAATATACACTGAACCAAAAATGAAGACACATTATTCCTATGAGTAGTGAGGAGGTGAAGGTGTTTCCATAGCAAAGATTGAAATAGTTAGAATTTATATTCCGTAATACAAACATTGAACTTATAAATTTGCTGAAATAGCGTGACTGGTTCATTTACGTATTTTTGTTAATTACTCTTAAATCTTTATAGACCTATTTTTTACATTCCGTAACGATTAACCATTTCTTCGAAAATCGAATCCGAATAAAATGATTTTCAATGACACTTAAAACGTTAGCTCATTAAACTTAGTTCAAAATTCATAAGAGTTATACAAATAACATGCTTCAAGACAACTTGTTTAAAATCTTGTTGTATTCAAATACCAACAAGTTCGTCCAATTGGAAATGTTAAAACAAATACATATATCTTAATTACAAATAGGGAAACTAAAGGTTTTGTTTCATTAGCCCTAATAATCAGTAAACACATTAAAAATTTGTATGATATTTTAGTCTTTAAAATCGAGTCCTATGCTAGTTGCGTCATGTTATATAGTATTGAGATTTTTCTTAATATAAAATATGTATTAAAGATCAGGAGTAGCAACTTTTACAACAATTATTATTTTTAATTGTTATTTAAAAAATCTATTAAAACATGTATAAAAATATATTAATTCTTTCAACAAAGTGTTTGTTCATATGAGCAAATGATTTTAAATAATAGAAAAAAAATCTTACGGTTTTATACAGTATATAATATTTAATTATGAACTTTAATTATGAAATTTAAGTGGTTGTAAACAAACTTAAATAATTAATAGTTTCATATTTTTAGTTGTTTAATGGTAAACTTATTCCAAAATGTGGGATTTTAATACAATGACATTACTCCAAAAAGATACTCAAAATATCTAAACTAAACTAAAAGATGATTATAAGTGTAATTTTGTCGAAAAGAGAAATAAATTATAAAGGTATAAAATAATTAAGATAAATTTAGGCGTCAGTTGCAACGCTAACTTTCCTATTTATATATTGAAGTTGGAAAAAAAGAAGAAAATACATATATTAGTAAAGTAGCTGATAATACGCTGGGATGATAAGATGAGAGTTCCTTTTGGTGTTTTTTAATTTTCGGAGTTTTATACATGGATGTAAAAATAAAGATTTTGTGGCGGTTTTATAACCCTTAAGCTAAAAAGATAGAAAGCTGAAGTTTAAGAAATGTTTTTTAGTGTAAAAAAAAACTAATTCATCCCGTCCCAAAATGAGTTTTTAAGGGTGGAGGCAACTCGAAATTTTCAAATCTAAAGCTTTATTGAGTAATACCTTATTTTAAAGGTTTTGTTTAATATAAAATAACTGAACAAACTAGAGGTTACTATTCTTACGCCAATCCAATATTTAAAAAATCCAATTTACTTCAAAATCTACTCTAATAAAATAATATGGAAACGAAATCATTACTTGATATGGACATGTTTTGTAAGGACTTTCTCATTATTTCCTTCGTAAACTGAAAAATAGCATAAGAAAAAACGTATTTCTTTAATGGTTATCCAGCATTCAACTAACAATCCCAAGTAATTTTAAACATTTAGCCTAATTATTAAACATTTTACTTTTAAATTTTAGATCTGAAAAAATCAATTTTGAAGTAAAAATTAAAATTTTTACGATAATGCAACTTCCTGGTTAAACTTGACTAAATTAACAGTAAAGGTTTTGCTGTGGTAATTTTGTATCATTATTTTCTTTAGAGTAAATTTTGAAGTAATTTTTTTTTTAATATTTGACAGGCCGCCGTTTTTGGATTGCAGTAGATAGCGACTACTAGTTTACACAGCTATTATCTGTTTAACAACACCACAAAATAAGATATTACTTGATGGGGCTTTATATTTAAAGAAATTGAGTTTCCCTCCAAAAACTCCATTTCGAGGGTAACGGTGAACTTACATTTAATGACAAAAATGTTTCTTTTTAGACAAGTAACATTTCTAAAGTTTCAGCTTTCACTTTTTCTAGTTTTAGGTTATTTAATCGTCCAGGGACTTTTTTTTTTTTTTTACAACCTGTATATAGATCACAAACTTAGCCTGCACAAAATGAGCTGTTAGGTAAGAAGGAACTAGACCTATCATAAATTAAGATATTTTTGACCATTTTTCAAATTATACAATCAAGAACGTAAAACATTAGTTAAATTTGACATTTCATCACTACAACTAATATTGTTTTTTGTCTAGTATTTAGTTTGTTTCAAACATCTCTTAATTTATTATCGTACAAAATTTATTTGTGCGTCGTTAAATACAGATTTTAAAGCTCCATAAAAAGAAAGCTTTCTGCTCGGAATTGTAGATCCCACTGTTAAAACCAAACACGTATTTTTAAAAATATTAAAATCAAACGCTATTTTGGAATTGACAAACCTAGCATACGTATAAAATTTGAACAAAATCGGACAAAAATTGTGACTTCTACACCAGAGCGTTTCTTCACGCTAACACATCATTCATAATGTTAAGTGTTTGTGTTTCCACAATTTAGATTGCAAAATACAGAATTTATAATTTAGAAACTCGCTAATAACCTAACTAATACCTTGACGAATTAGAGAGGGGGGGGTCACAACAAGGACAGCTTGTACAAGGTCCTGTCATGTAACAATACAATGTATTGCACAGCGCATTGTCACAGATTATACAACTTGTATTGGTCTAATAATTAGTCAGGATTTACACATCTGTGCTTGTCATTGCACAGTTGTGGCATAGTGAGGTAACATAGTAGGCCTATAGTAAAAATAGCTCTAAATTTCTTTCGAAAGGGAAATATAAAGTCTGGAGAGGAGGAAAGTAAAGGACAGTCGCTTTAAAATAATTAATTTTTACAAAATCGATGAATCACTTTGGTTTACGGAAAATTCGATTTTAAAAGGGAAAGTAAAATATCGGGTGTTTTATAGATTTGATCATTTCTATAAAATTAGAAAGTCACGCTGACAAAGTTTTGATTGTTTAAATAGAAAGTACTTAAGAAATTTTAAAGATATATAAATACACTACTCATTAGAAACTATTTTATCTTTGAATCCAGATAAATAACACACAATTTACAATAGTAATTTTTCAAAATGAAATAGCTACTCATTTTATTTTAAAAAACAGAGTTTTTTACTAAATTTAGATTTAAATTAAATTAAAAATTAACAAGAAACACACATTTGCATTAAATAATGATGAAAATTAATGTTCAATTGTTATATGAACCAATAATATTGTTACTCATGATTAATTGATACGTGTTTTACATTTTTGGTTGTATGAGTGTTTTGTTTAGTTATTCAATCATAACTTGAAATATTATTGAAAATTAGGGACGCAAAATAAAGGCAATTAAATTATATAATACGTATTTTTGAAATATGACTATTTTCCTCGATTTATTCACAATTAAAGTGTGTATAAATCGTGTTCTTGACATAGGGGTAATTTTGTCTCTTCTTTAAAAAACCATAAGGTCGTCAATTTGTAATCGCAACCGAAACTAGTAGGAAACCAAAATGTAAGATATTTTATGATCTTTAAAGTTTTCAGTAATATTTTCCTCCGTAAAATTTATACCTTAACAGATAATCGTGAAAAACCTAAATTCAACCTCTAAAAAGTGACTCTACAAAAAAACCGGGGTCATCGATTCTTCAAAATGGAAGAAATTTAGTAAGTAACTTCCTATAATTTTTTTTACACTTTTTTTTTTATTCTAAAAAAATATGTGTATTATATTAACAGGTGCAGATTAAACAAGTTTTTCGTAGATAAAATAGTACGCTATTTTAGTAAAGTACCGAAACGCGTTGTTTAGTGCGATTCAAAATCTTATTATTTTCCCCTTGTTGTTTTTATGAAAACAAACCTCTCAGTTATCATCCCATTATAAAGAAAAGAAGAGAAGAACATACAATAAAGATGTCAGGTCGAAAGAGAACAAGTGTTGGTTAAGAGAGACCTGATGAGAAATATGAAAGAGAGAGATCTAACTTATTCTTTCCTTACTTTTTTAATAAAGCGATAATGACCTTGAGTTTTTTTATCTTTACGATGTTGATTTCTAGCTTCCTTGATCATATTTATTTATATTTTACTAATTTCACAGATTCACCATCGTTTTGAAGAGTACAAGCTCCAAGTTAACATTATTTGAATACTGACAAGAGGAGTTGCGCGCCGTTTCAGTTACAAAGATTTTAACATTTTTTATATATAAAATTAAAAAATACATTAATACATAACCAACTGTAAGTCAAAAGTACATAAAATAAGATTAACAAATTACAGTTGTTTATAAACAAGGAGAAAACTGTATTCGCGGCTCCCTAAATGAAAATGTATTTTATTTTAAGACCAACATAAAGATGTAACTTCTTCTTAATTCGCATTAAGTCAACAGTGAAGTTTTAAATTTCTAACCAATAGCAAAATTATTTCTACAGTAAATATTCTTGTTTTAAAGACTTATTTGATGTGGTTAGCCATAATTTGTGTAAAATAATAATACACGACATTTCGAAAGTATAAATCAACTTTCGTTATCAAGTGATAAACCTAAAAGGTAAACTGTAAAAGGCGTAGTAACCAAAGAGCCATGTAAGAAACTAAAATTAGTAATCTGAAACTGCTCAGGCCTGGCCTAAGCTACTAGACTAGCATAACCTATTTAGAGTTTTTCACTTTTTTCATGTTCTAGTTTTATCGCTTGATAACGGGAGTTGATTTGTACTCTCGAAGCGTCGTGTATTACTTTTTGTACACAGAGATAACGTTAAAAGTCTGATTAAACAATATCAATGAGATTACTATGTTGAAAAATATGTTGAAGAATGAGGGGACTCCTTTACTTGATGAATCTTTCTCATAATGACGATTGTCTTTCGTCACTTCACACAAACTCAAGTAATGTTACAAGAGTCATTACCTTAAACACTTGTTTGCCGTTTAATGAGTTCATTATGACAACCATTACGCCTTCACAGATTTTGTATTGTTATTCAGATGCAATGTATAATGTTTTTATTTCCGCCATTTTGTTAAATAAGTTCAGATAAATAACCGAGCGACTCGAGGTCCCGTTTTAACTGGAGTATTTGGTTCGCTTTGGATGAGCAAGGGTGTAGCAAACCTAACTATATCTATTGCTTTCTCCATCTAGTCTTGGGTTAAATCCCTCTATTTTATCTTTCGTATCAAAACTCTCTTGACCAACTCTCTAGTTCTCGTCCGACCCTGAGAAGTAGAGTATTCGGGGTCCACCGAATTTATTTTTATTCCGACCCCCACCCTAGTTGCCTGTACGCTTTCAGTTATGAAAAAGGTTCTTTTCAGTTAAGCCAAACTATGTACATTTAAGGTTCTTCATTTTATTTTATTTGAAAATGGCGGCCATTCAAGACGGTACTACACAGTAAGGCATAACGCATGTGGTCCGGCGTACACAGTTTGCACTTCGAATTATTCAATATAGGCTAATATTGTGAACAAGGCATTACTAGTAGTGAGTGGTACAAAGAAAATCTTACTTATTTTCTAAAACTTAACTGAACTTATATTTTATCCAACCGAACCCAAAATTAGAAAATAACTTTCCTAATATTTTGATATTTTCATTTATATAAATAAAAAACCATTACGAGTATTATAGAGTCACATAGTTATCAAATCCATTAGTATTTACATGACAGTTGACTGTTTTTAAAATTTCTGTATTTCGTTTATAACATTTGATTTAATTTTCATGTATCTTTCTATAGAAGCAATAAATTAGAGCAAAATATAAATAGAAGTAGGAGCGTTAGGAACGAGTACTGTTCACAAAACCAATAATAAACAAACATATTTGTTTTAACTCTCAGGGGTTTACTTTACTGAGTATGGAGCTTGGCAATCTCGGGAGGACCTAGCTGGTTCTACTTTTTCCACGTAGTCTTGGGTGAGATCCCTCTCTTTCACCTTTCCTATCTGGTCTCTTTTGACTAACTCTTGTTCTTTCCGACCCTGGTGTTATTAGATTATTCTAGGTCTTTATTTTATCTTCTTCTCTTCCTTTTTATAAGGCAGTGATGATCTATAGGTTTTTCGCCTTTAAACAACAAGGAGAAAATAGTTATTTGTGCAACTAGTGAGCAAAGTGGCACTTTTTTAAACGAGAGAAAAATGTTGACGCACGAGGCTTGCCAAATGCGTCAATTTTATCGAGTTTAAAAAAGACACTTTGCTCAAAAATTGCACATATACTTTGTCTACAGTTGTTATTTTGGCAATAAAAACAGTTCATACTGGCGGTCGTACTTTTTCCTTGATTTGACAGGAAGGAGATTTAGTACAACGTTGTTAGCTTTTTCAGCTAATTTAGGCGGGGTATTTGACAGGTTTTCATCCTCTGAACTGTCCATATTTTAAAACTAACTACACAAAATGTAGCAGTAGTGCTAAACAACACATCAACACTGAGTAGAAGTTCTCACGTCAAAACTGAGGTTATTTATGAATATTACAAATAACTTAGGTGTATTGTTGAGGAAACGGGATTGCCAACTTCAAAACTCGGCAAACGAAAAATACTCTCCGTGTACATACACTGTCAATCATCTTCATGAATAATTACTTCCTGTTTCAACTTTAAAACGTTGATTTGTTGTTTATTTATGTTATTTTACATGTAAGAATTAATCTAACCTACATACGGGACATTTCCTGTATATTATAAATCAATTCAAATAAACTTAACCTAAATTTTGTTTTGTTCAGTTGCCATTCGGAGTGAGCAAAGTAGTGTGCAAAGTGAAACTGTTGAGAAATCAGCTGTTTTGCAAACTAATTTAAATGAACAAAATGCCACTTTGTCAACAACTGTAGACAAAAGATATTTGTTTCGCTTTGTTCTTATCCCAAATCATTGTTACGAGTAGCCTATTATTGAATTATTTATACGATTATGTTACAAAGTTTCATGCAATAATTACGAGTAAAACAAATAATACCGTGGACATAATTTTTAATCCAGATAGATCTATGATTTTTGACACAGAATTATTTATTATGTACACACGTGAGTATTTTGTAAAAATCTACAAATTGGTTTTTCGCGATGAAAAAATGTGTAACAATAATTATTTACCTAATAAATACTTTACATGTTATGAGCTGAGAAAATAAAAATAGAATAGAAAGAAAAACTAGAGTTTTATATGCTTATTTCAATGTAATCTATATATGAAAGCTTCATTAACCATTTACATTATTCTTATCTTTAAAATGACATAGTTAACAGATTAAAGATACAGAGTGTCCAAAAAGTATCAGAACGGAGTTAGGCTATAGTTTTTGAACCATTGGAGATTTAGTAGATAAAACTTAGAACATCAATACTATACCTTAAAATGTACTTTCTGAAGCAACTATCAATTTTCATCACCTTATGGGGACGGCCCGCAGGGAGTCGGAATAAAATTTTAAATGAGAGGTTAGGTCGAGTTTTACAACATAATAAAGGTCTCTGTTAGAAGAATACATTTCCTCAAATCCAACCTCAAAAGGTTCACCCTATACAAAATGGTGGCGGTTTAAAGTAACAATGTTGGAGTTGTTGAAAATGGCTTAATTTTCTTTCTTGGTATGAGTTACTTATGTAAAACCCCGACAATTCATACTGGAAGTAAGGAACAACTTTTGTTCCTCACACTCTGGATAGTGAGTGAGTTTTCACCTCCGGTGGGAACGGTCTACGAATAGGATGGACAAAATTTTTAATTTGATGTGGTAGTTGGTATAAGCTTACATTAAAAAATTTTTACGCCCTCCTCGTAGACTGTTCTTACTTGAGGTGAAAAGTCACTCAATATCCAGAAAATTGTTCCTTAAATTCAGTAAGCTTATGTACTTTAAGAGTTTCAATAGAACTAGTTACTAAAACTAGGAGTATCGACGTATGTAGAGCCTTTCGGCACAACACCGACACCCACCCAAGAAAAGAAGGAGGGAGGAGAATATCCACTATCAGTAGCACCACTACCCCCACGAGTCCAACCTCAACTGCAGGGCTCCCATGCCCCGTGGTACCATTTTTAGCTATAATTGATTTCTCAGCTTCGCCCCGATGCCCAGAATGGTCGAGGGCCCGTGATCGTAAACAGACCATCATTTACGACCACTACGGTTTCGGTGTCACTTCATGTTCCGCCTGGGGCTTGACGGTACACTCCAGGTTACCTGGTTTTCCGTACCCAAACTCCTTACATTCGGTATGTACTTTAGCCGAATTTTACTTATGTAACTCATACCAAGAAAGAAAATTAAACCATTTTCAACAAGCCTAACATTGGAACTTTACACCGCCGCCATTTTGTATAGGGTGTCTCTTTTGAGGTCGGATTTGCGGCAATGTATTCTCCTAATATAAACGTTTATTATGATGTAAAAACTCGACCTAACCTCTCATATAAGATTTTCTTCTGTCTCTCTGCGGGTCGTTCCCATAAGGTGATAAAAAATTGATAGTTCCTTCAAAACGTAGATTTTAAGGTACAGTGTTGATGAGCTAAGTCTTATTGCTTAATCTCCAGTGGTTCACTCCGTTCTGATACTTTTGGACACTCTGTATATTAACATAAGAAGACATAAATATGTTTTAATATCAGATAATAATTAGTTTTAAAGATATAAATTTCTTTAACGTATAATATACAAAATAGACCTATATATGAGCGTTTTAATTTTTTAAACAAGAATATTTTTGTGTGTAGAAATATAGACTACGCCAATGAATTAAGGAAAATTGCAAAAAACAGTCAGAATGTTTTAAACCCTTCTGACTAGAAACGATGCCAAAATCACTAGTAACAAAAGTAGTCTATTAAAATATAATATAAAGGAAAGGTTTCATAGAATACATAAACTACTTTCTTAAATGTTGGAATTGTTTGTAAGAATCGCAGAAAAAATTAACCACTTCAGTCTGAAACTTAACAAAAAATAATGTAAGCTTAAGAACCAAGAAATTTTTTTAAATAAATAAATAATGTTTAAAATTACTCTTTTTTACTTCCGTTAGCTGGGTGTATAATAAACATTTAATTATGTCGTTTTTACCCTTGAATTGACACGTAATAAAGGGCACAATATTAAAATATATTCGTTTAATATTAGATATATTGCAAATTGAGTTAACATTTCCTTTGGTTTAATCGTACAAAATTTTACTCTTTTCATACGCAATATTTTGTGCAATTAATTATTGACTTATAATAAATTCAGATACACCCAAACATTGGATGTTACTCAGTGCAGCAATAACGCTAATTTGTTACGCCTTCGTTCAAAAAAACTCTTCACTCTACAGTGTAAAACTTATTATTTAAGAATGTAGAGTATATTATGTACTATGAATATTCTTGTATAGCCTATCCGAGAAGAAGGTTTTCTTCTAAGTAACGCAAGTGATACTAGGGCAAGATATAACTAAGCCTCACTTATTGAAAAGTGTGCTTATCATGTGCTTATCTCTCTGTACACTCTTCAGTAAAACAAAAGTATTCCCTCTTAAAAATAACTATTGATAATTTCTCGGATGATTCAATATTGACACACCAGTGCCACAGTTGGCTTTTTTTTAAATAATAAACGTTACATTTTCGGGGACTATGCATTATCCTTTACAGAAAGCTAATTTTTAATTAGGCCTAAAACCAACTCGGAACAGCAAACCAGACATTACTCATCACAGCTGTTTTAGACATTTTTATAAGTCAGGCGACAAACGTACGTTCTACGCCGTTGTTTCCCTGAGTCTATATTAAACTACTTCCAAATTCGCGTAAATAACTGAAAAATCACGTCGCGTTTATAGTTTTATAAACCTAACCGTACAATTATGAAATGTGGGACGCCATTTATTGAAGCCGATGCCACTTGTTGTTTTGCCAACAATATTGCCTGCCTGCCCTCTGTCAATATGTTTGACGGATTTTACCTTGACTTATAGTGAAATACCGAGATATGCTGTAGTCTTGGGTTAGAGCTTTCTGTTACTTCTTACCTAGGCCTATTAGGTCTCTCTTGAACAACTCTTGTTGATTTTCGACCCTGACGTTATTAGAGTATTTATTTTTAAATTCTTTTCTTCATTTTTTTATAAAACGATTATGGCTGAGAGGTTTTTGGCCTTTAAACGAAATTAAAATTATAGGATCTTAGCGACTTAGCGTTTTCAAAAATAATTTCATGGCAACTTCCATATAATCCTATAAAAAATGGCCGACAAATTTATAAAAGTTGTGAACCTGTTTAAATTCTGTTATATCTACAATCATTTGTATGTTTTCTTCTAATGGAAATCCATTTTGTTTCCAGTTAAATTAACTATTGTAATTTTAAAATTTATTCCTTCATATATTAAATTTAGATTACCGTATAACTCACAATAGACATAGAGGTGAGTACAACGCCCGCCCCCTACGAAGTCAGACTCACACGTGGGTCATGGAGCTTTGTATCCATTAACGCACTCTGAGAACTGTCTGGGAGGGGAACGTTTTTTGTTCGTCGTTTAAATTAAGAAACATTTCTAGATCAACCCAACTCTACTTTAAGATCCGCCATCTTTTATACGCCATTAAACTGATCGTTTTTATCTTAACGAGTACTTCACATTTTGTTATCGATTTACAATTTATTTTTATTTTTTGTTATTTTTGTTCAATAAGAAACTCCCGGAAGGACAATGAATAAATTCAAAAACAAACGGACAAATAATAGTAAAAGTGTATTTTACATAAATTCGTTATTTTTTTCATTTTATTGAAATCTTTTAATATAATAAAACCACAAATTTAATTTAATTTATAATGTCGATGTAAACCAAGATATTAGACTATACATTAAATTCATAAAGAAAAACTAATATATCGATGCATAAACATGCCACATTACCAAATTAAGCAAAAGTTTATTTCTATCTAACCAAAAACGCCTGTTCTGAAGTTAATGGTCAAAAAATGAAATGGGTTTTAATCAAATTTTGCCAAAATGTAGCGCTGAAAGGGCTAAATAAAACTTATTCCTCATCATCTGCCCAAAATATCTTTGAAACTGAATATAAGCAATATGTCATGAGAAGAATGATTAAAAACAATGGTGGTTTTTCCCTACAAGATACAAACTGGGCAATCTTTGAAGTGTATAAACAAAACAGTCACAGTTCAGTACTGCGCTTCAATGTTAGCAATGTGCTATGGAGAACCTGAGTTTCTGAGTAATATATGGTTTTCAGATGAATGTCATGTGTACCTTAATGGTTTCATAAACAAGCAGACAACACGTTTTCTTGGGTTTGAACGTCCTGACAATGTTGTAGAGAGGCCACAGCATTGTAAGCTTGTAACCATTTGGTGAGCTGTGTCAGGGAGAGGCATAATTGGTACATAGACCTACTTTGTTGAAGACAATAATGGAAATCTTCTAACTGTAAATCAGGACCGATATAGGGTCATTCTTAATAGTTTTATAGGAGACTTCAGGTGATTTTGCCCGAAACCTGTCTTTTCGTTCACAATGGTTCTAGCAAGATGGTGCAACCGGCCACACTGCCTTAACCAACATTCCCTTCCTCCAAGAAACTTTTGGCAAAAGCCTCATCTCCCTTAGAACAAACTTTCCTTACCCAGCCCACTCCCCCGATCTTACACCACCTGACGCCTACGTCTGGGGAATGTTGAAGGAGAAATTTTCCGTGAAGACCCACCAGCTACCATCGTCCAACTACAGGAAAAAATAACCATGTGTATAAGGAGGATGAAACAACCCCTCTTCACCAAAATGATGCAAAACCTTCAAAAAATGTACGTGTGTTGCCTAAAACTGAACGGAGGTAATTTTGAACATGTTATTACCTGAGTCTAACAGATTTTGCTTCCTTTTATTTGTATAGGCCTATGTTGGTAAAACTATGTAAATAAAAATCTTACAATTTCAGTAGGCTACTGTTTATTTTGGTGCATACTGTATTTTTATTGCGAATGGGTGTGCGATGTTTTTACACTGATTAATACATTACTAATATGGGCTCTTCAAGAGAGAACACACAAAGAAAAAGAAAGAAAGACATTAATATTGAGAGAGAATTCGGGTTTGTAAACTCAAAACAAGATCTGTCGGTATTTAAAGAATTTCCGGTTAGCGCTCGCCAGTAAAATATAAGAGTAAAAATAATAACTGTTATACTGTTAAAGTTTGTATTTTTACTGTTTCATATAGGCCTAGTACAGAAAAAGTTACGTAATGTATTGAAAAATCTATGCAGAGCTTTTCGTGAAAATATTTGTTTTGAAGTAGCTTACTCAGAACTCAAAAAAAGAGGTTTTTGGAATCTGTCTCTGTAGTACTTTACAGATCAAACGGCAGGAGTAAGTTGGTCCACCTGTTAAGCCTATAAAGACGATATTTATAAAAACAAATATCTAAAAATGACAATTTTCTAATACAGACGAATATAGACTACTATTTAAATAGTATCACTTAGGGCCTACATTGCACACAATACAATAAAATTATAAAAATTAAATTTGCTTCTGGATATTTTGTATAAACCCAAAATAAACCTTACACATGAACAATTTAATAAAAGAATTTTATATTATAATGGTACAATTTAATAATCTTTTATATTGGTTATAATTTCTCTTTTTAAATTAATTATTTACTTATGTACTGAGAATTATTTTTTCACCAATTTTATTAAAATAAATAAATGTTTGTGTAAGAACGAAATATATTAAAGTTTAAGATAATATAAACTAGAGTTGGCGTATTGTTACAAATAGGCACCCCCCCTCCGAAGATAAACTCACTTCGATATGTCTTAATTTATAAGTATGAAAGTATTAATTAAGTAGGTATTAATAATTATACTTTTTGTTTAAGAAAGGAAGATAATAAAGTTTAAGATACAATAAACTTAAGTTGGCTATTATTACCAATAGGTGTTTCCTCCCTGAAGATAAACTCATTTAGAAAAGCGTTACTTAGTAAGTATGAATCCAATTTGGTGATAAGAAAGGAAGTACATAATACTTTTTGTTTAAGAAAAAAAAAGATATTAAAGTTTAAGATATTATAAACTTAAGTTGGCTATTTATTATTACCAATAGGAATAAGCAATTTCCCCTGAAGATAAACTCACTTCAAAATACCTTAATAATAAGTATGAATATAAAGTGATAATAAGAAAAAAGTATAATTATACTTGTTGTTACGAAAAAAAGATAATAAAGTTTAATATAGGACTACTATAAACTTAAGTTGGCCAATAGGCGTTTCCCCCTAAAGATAAACTCATTTAGAAAAGCGTTACTTAATAAGTATAAATACAATTTGGTGATAAGAAAGGAAAACTTGGAAAAGAAAGAAATATATCCAAGTTTAAAATACTAGCCTATACACTTAAGTTTGCTATTTATTATTACCAATAGGAATAAACATTTCCGCCTGAAGATAAACTCACTTCGAAAAGCGTTACTTAATAAGTATAAATACAATTTGGTGAAAAGAAAGAAATTACATAATACTTTTTGTTTAAGAAAGAAATATAATAAAGTCCAAGATACTATAAACTTAAGTTAGTCATTATTAGCAATAGGCGTTTCCCTCTGAAGATGAATTCACTTCGAAACACGTTACTTAATAAGTATGAATATATTATATATTTTCTAAATTTAAATTTGTTGAAAATGAAATGTTCACAAATTGTAAATAATAGTCGTATTAAATATTTCGTTTTATTAATCCTCAGAATTCACTTTATTCAATGATGTGTCGTGTGTTATTGGCAAAGTGCCCAATATATAATAACTAACTAATTGACAAAGAACAACGATAGCGGCCCACACGTTTTACAACCATTCTACAATATTCTTTTATCTTTAATTGGTTTAGTGTTGTGTAACTCCGCTGATAACATTCCTCACTGTCAGCATTTAACCTAATCAGAGAATGTTTTAACTCATTCTAAAGCTTGATAAATAAATCAATTTACGTTCACATTTCCCCATCCCAGTAAATTATTCCTCTAAACTTTACCAGCAAATCATCTGTTTAAAAAAAAAAAACAGTATAAACTGTTGGACAAATTGAAAGATCAAATAATAAATAAATAGGCTACATATTTTAACTGTAATTTAATTATAATTTGAAATGTTTCTCATGGAAATTTCTCACCTAAGCTTTGTAACTCCAATCCTATAGCCTTAGGGATAATATTGTACTATTTTGATATTCAAAATATTGTAGGCCCTACTGTTATATTTAAATTCAAATGTTTATACTAAGCATACCAACAAACAAATTTGGTGGACGCCAGTACTACCTAGTCGCATCATACAACGTAAATACAAGCAGATCCTCTAAATATCAATCCTAAAATTTGTTTTTTTAGGTTTTGTAGGAATTGTTCAATTGCATTGGTAGATCAAGGAGTGTAAGGTAAGTTGTTATAAAGATTTACTGAACCTCGTAATTATGTAAAACTTATCTCTATATTCTTGACGTCTTCGGTTAAGCCTTACGGACTAGATGTGTATACCCTATATTAAAAAGTCACCACTCGCTTCGCTTGTGTCAGTATCAGGCTGGAAGCTCAACATATGTAAAGGAACCCTCACTGTGGTCGTAATTATACAAATATCGGTTTTTGTTGAGGAGGTCATATTATAGAAATTACAATAACTTCGCTATTTAGCATTGTGTTGGTACCATTACATTCAGAATTTAAATCTTCAATTTTTTATCAAACTTTGTGTCATGGGCGTACCTAGCGAGGGGGGGGCAGCTGCCCCCCCTGGAAGCAAATAAATAAATCTTTATTATACATTTTGTTGCTGGAATTTAATACAATTCTTGAAATAACTATTTTAATACAGTAATCAATTTTATATTGAATGACCATGTTTTGCCCCCCTCTAGTTTTGATCCTGGGTACGCCCTTGCTTTGTGTCTCATAAATTGAATGACACAAGAGATATGGACATGTAACTGTATATATGGCTGTCATTTTGACATTTTTAATTCGATTTTTCTGAATCTCAGTAGGATCCTATAGCCTATGAGCACACTATATTCCGCTAAATTTCATGTTCCTATCTATATTTTTGTGCCCGTTATCATGCTTACGTACATGAAAAAAACAATTTTTCGGTTTCCCGAAGATATGAAATGTAAGATCAGTCAAAAAATGGCGGTCGAATTTTTTACGAAAAGCAAACTTACTCTACATTTAGTAGGCCTATATAGTGGGTATAAAAATCAATTTTTTAAAAATTGTATAGAATTAAAGTAGTTTACATTTGGCGTATATAGGGGTGGTTTGAAGGGTGGAGGTGCTTGAAAATTGTAAATGGTAACCCCCTTGAGAGTTACATTATTTATAAAAATGAATAATAGATAGAGAAAACCCATAAAAATTAAAAGTACGTTTGTTGTCCCATAAAATTATAAATACGTTACTTATTATTTTGTCACGTGATAACAAAAGTAATGTGATGGGTTAAAACTGGTGTTTAGTTTTTCGTGCTGGATTCGGTCTGTCGTCTGTGCAGTGCTAAACAGCATACATTGTTAACGTATTATATTATAGCTTTGTACTATAGAAGTCGTCACGAGTTACGTCCGTTGAGGGAGGAGCCAGTAGGCAGTCCATACTTGAAGAAACCAATAGGGGCCGTGCGGGTTTGCCAACTCGTTTCGCAGGTGTAACAACTTGTGGTCCCACCATTCTTCTATCATTTAAGGCGCTTGGAAAAATCATAGTTACTGCATTTCATTTTGCATCACAGTTCCAACGATCATAATTTAACGAACAATTTAAAAACATACATCCTTAGGTGGTTTCCTTCCTTGTAAGAAAATCATCAAAAATTACTCAACGAAAACAATATTTTTCTTTCTAATTTAATAAATGTAATAGAAATCTTTCCCCCTAAATTGCAAGAAACTTCAATTAAAAATTAATATTATTTTTTTACTGGGTTATCACTATTATTACAAGGGAAATATTCTACCGTTAAAGCAAAAAATGTTTAAAAAAATAAATATGTCAGTACCACTCACATAACGTTAATGCTACGGTTAAATTATTAAAACAAATAACAATCGTTTAATTAATAAAGCAACTAGACAAACATAATAAAACTACTTATTTACTCAACTCTATTAGCATCGTAAGACGTCAGTAGCCTCGCTCGGAGGTTTAGCCTCGTGCAGGGAGCTGCTCGAATTGACAACCGCGCGTTACTCTTGGTCTCCTATTGGGTAATTACTCAATGGTCATGATTCGTGACGCATAGCAAAGTGTAAAAAATTGAAAATAATAGAAAATTACGCTTAAGAAATAATTTCCGGAATTCAAATGTTGACCGCAGTTATTTACACTTGGTTTCATGTCACAATATTAATGATAAAACAAGTAATGACATACGTGAAGCAAGTTTAGATTATGTATAAATATTGTTTAATATATTTAAAATCTAAGACGATGTTTATGTGTTAATTGATACTTGTTTACTGACAACCACTGAACTGACATTTTTGGCGACTAATAGTTTTGTTTGGAAGTATTTCAATTATGATAGGGTGTGTGAGAGAGAAACTTTGGACATTTTATTTGACTTTGATTTGAAGGGAGTTTGATTACAAATGAAGCTACTAGTCGTTAACAATTCATCCAAAAGCAAATAAAAATCCATCCATCGCTAAAATATCAGTTGTCAAACAGAAGTGGAAATGGACTATGGACGCCGTCTTAGAAAACAATATTTAGGGTCCTATATATTTAAATAGAGTCTAAACTTCCTTCCCTTAGGCATAAACCATCAACGTTATAAATCATATGACGGTAGGCAAAGTTCATTTCTTTTGTTACCTATTATTTCTGAACTGTTATATTTTTGTACTATTAATTTTCACATATTAATAAAATTTGATAGAAATCAGAAGAGCCGATTTTGAGACATTACTTCCTTTATAACATAAATTTCCCATGAACGATTTTGTTGCTTTTTACTGATAACTCAAGAACCGGGATTTTTGGTTTTAATTGGGTCCTAAGAAGTTACATTTGAGAAAAATTTGATCAAAATCGTTACAACCCATTGTGATATAATTGTAATTTTATTTTTTTCTTATGACAACTACCCCAAAATTATGAGTTATCAGAAAAATGATAAAAAATCGTAAGATATGAACAAAATATGTTTACTAAAATCGCTCCACTTGTACGGCAGAACACTGTCCAAACAACAGAAGATATACGCTAAACAGACAGAGAAACATCATTTCCAAACACACTTTGTGGACTCGGTGGAGCTCAAAAAGCATGTTCCCGCAAAAAACACAAAACCCATCAAACCTACCTAAGATATTGTAAGAAGACTTTATTTGAAAGGCGAGATTAGGACATAAAAGACATCTTTTCCATCTAACACTTATGCAACCATACAAAATTACATTTCTTAATTAACATATCATGTATAAAAATAAATGTCACACTAAACCATAAACGAAATAACATAAATAATACAAATTGAAACAAAGCTTAGCAAATAAACACCTAACTAATATGAATTAATATACTACAACTAAAATAACTAATATAGGCCCTAAACCACAAAAACTAAATTATAAACAAATAGTGAAAATTATAAACAATGTTTTGTAGAATTAAATTAAATTAAAATAATATAGATCATAATATAATAAAGTTTATAACATGCACATTCACTCACACATTTACACCAGGCCTACATCTCTGCAAGGGTACATCCTCGATGTTGCATAAAAATAGGCTACGACTTTATATTTTTGAAAACTAGCCACAGAAGTCAACAACTTAATTTCATCTGAGAGTAAATTCCACAGAAGCAGGCGGACACAGTAAACGATTTATTAAAAAATACGGTTTGTTGAATTGGAATAGAGAGTATGCTGCAACCCCGTCATGTAGGCCTACTCTGGACGTCTACTAGAGGTAGGTTATAGACAAACCTATCTGGGAAATAGGTTGGGCATTCCAGTTTGAATAATAATAAACTAACAAAGTTAACATATGGAAACAGCCTAGATCTTTTAGTTTTAATGTGTTAAGGAGTAACTCAGAATTATTGCATTAAATTAAAAATAAAGGGTATGCGATAGTTCTGTGCCGCTGCACCTACAAACATATTACTGACTACGATGTCACAGTATGCAAAGAAAATAAAAAATAAAATCTTTACTGAAAATATCTATGATTCGGAATGGCGAAAATTATTGGATTTTTTTTAACGAATGCATCCCAGCAAAAGCATTATTTACCGGTCTGATTCACTGTAAATAATTAGTACTAATACCTAAAGAATGTAATAGTGAATAAGCACTATTTTAAATTACTATCGTCTGCCATTTTATATCTAGCCAACATAGCGGACTCTGGTTTTGCTCTACTTGTTATCGTCTTTAAAATTATGTATTACTCAATGTCCACCTATTAAAAATTTAATTTTATAACACATTTTGTGGGTTAGAAAACAATTAATTTCAAATATCAAGTCTTTAGTCGTATAATGTAAGCTCAAATTATTTTTATTACATTTTAATTATTTAAAAAGAGTGACAGATTTTTGGAATAAATGGTGGATAAGTATATACATAATACACGCACTAAAAGCTGTAAAATTTTGAAAGATTTTAATTAAATTAGGTTTGTATATTTAACTTTAAGAATATTATCGGTAAAATTCTAAACGCCTGTCGTTTTAATTATATAATAGGCACTTCACGTAGGTTCTCCTCTAGCTCCCAATAACATATTGTGATCAAGATAAAATGATTCTCAAAATGTTGTCTACGATAAACAATTAGGGATGCACTACCGAAGAGAATTATGGGGACACTCCATTTTACAGCCCCTAGAAAATCGCGTACAAGATCTTACTTCTAACAATTTTACTTTTAATTAGTTACATTGTGTGCGCGACCCATATTATCGTATTTCTCAAGATTTCAAAAATAATATTTTCTCGGATGTGCGATTTATAAGCCCACATCATTCTATTCTTCCATCTGCGCTATTCTTCGAGTTCTTCTCCTTTAACTAGATAGATATAACAAGAAATGTAAGAATGAACGAAAAACTGCAGAGGTGGAGATAATGGAACTGGGTTGAAGAAGCCGCAGAAAAAGCCGTAATGAACAAGAATCCTTAGGGAAAGAAAGAAGGGGAAAGCTGAGAAGATTGAAAAAAGCGAGGCAGGCAGGTAAGAGCTAGGGTGAGATCAAAGCTTTGGTAGAGAATAGGATTGGATGGCGACATTTTGTAAAGACCTAATGCTCCAGATAGGAGTGACAGAAGTTTAATGAATTGATGCAACGACATGTTTTCAAGAAAACTTCAATTTTTAAGAAAATCATTAGTTTTTTAAACTACCAAGTAATGCTTTCCCTCCTATTTATATATAAATATCAACAGGTAATACAGTAATGCTTATTTAAAATATATGATATTTTCTACAGATGATTGCTTCAGTTTATCATTAATAATAATTAAATTGTTTATTGTTGGAGAAATGTTTACAAATTATAGTAAAGCCTAATTAGTTTCTTATAGTAAAATATGTTTTACACATTTCCATAAAGAAATGGGAACATCTCAGACGGCTGCATCAAACATTTTTCTCCTTCGAATTACGCATACTTAGCCTAACGATAAAATTCAAACATTGTTTACAGCATAACTTTATAAATAAAAATTACAATTTATATTTTCGACTGAAAAATTCAAATTTTGTCTACGCATAACCACAAATTAAATAAAACAAAATTACTATTTATTTATACTATCGACCCTTCGAACATAGAACTACTGGGTAAAACTCTATGTTAAATTATCTCTTATGAACCCCATGTTTCAAAGATTGGAACAAAAAGTATATTTGAAATGAAATCATTACCAAAGCGTAGTATGGAAAACAATGGTGTTAGAAAACCAAGTTGGGCTAAAAAAATGTGTGCTGCTGTCATCACAATCACTGCTGTGAAAATGGAGCTGTTGAGACATCGACTAGGTAAGGAACATAAACTCAAAGAAAAACAACAAAAGAAAAGAAAAAATTGAATGATTTATTTTAAAAGCAATTTAAAACTATTCTTACGATAGGATGTTGTCATCATGTATTTGTTAAATACACTAAATCATACTGAACTTGGTATTCAGTTTAATTTCCTATTCCTTTTATATGATCGTCAACTTGCCCCGTAGAAAATATCATCTTAGGTCAAGATGTCTGATTTGTAATAGTTTGTTTCAACGACTAAAGAAATAAATTTGTATGACAGGTTATTTTATGGTTTTTAGAAAGACTAAGAACTAACCTTACTATTTATATGGTTATACAAACTAAAAATAACTAAACACAATTTTCAAAAATAAAAAACTCTTAACGTCGTCATCTTCCCCCGGTCTCCCCTATAGGCTAGACGTTACGCACAATTGGACAAGCTAGTTAACCAGAAAATTCGTTTGGTAAATTTCAAAATGGCGATCTATTTTCCAATTAAAAAAAACAATTTTATAGATCTGTACATCGAACAATATCCAACAATATGTTATTTTGTACAGTTGTAAAATCTGCGTACAATGGTGACTAACCGTCTTTCTATAATTAAAAATAAAGAAAGTTATTTCTAAAAACCAAACTGTCAAAATTGTTACGAATTTTAATCAAAATAAATGTAAACTGCATTACAATTTTGTTGAAAATGACTGGAAAAAAATTTCAAAATGGCTATCATTGTATATTACGATAGTTTTTCCCTGTTTAAGTATCTAGGATCTAATAATTAAAAAGAAAAAAAATTATTGTTACGAATTTTAGTCAAAATAAGATGTAAACTGCATTACAATTTCGTTGAAAATGACTGGAAAAATTTCAAATTGGCTATCATTGTAGGACTATATTACGACAGATTTTCCCTGTTTAAGTATCTAGGATCTAATAATTTAATTAAAAAAATCTATTGTTACGAATTTTATTCAAAATAAGATGTAAACTGCATTACAATTTCGTTGAAAATGACTGGAAAAATTTCAAATTGGCTATCATTGTAGGACTATATTACGACAGATTTTCCCTGTTTAAGTATCTAGGATCTAATAATTTAATTAAAAAAATCTATTGTTACGAATTTTATTCAAAATAAGATGTAAACTGCATTACAATTTCGTTGAAAATCACTGGAAAAAATTTTCAAAATAGTTATCATTGTATATTACGGGAGTATTTCCCTGTTTAAGTATCTAGGATCTATAAATAAATATTGAGCTTGACTTGTGAGATAATATTAGATAGAAAAAAACTCGAACACAAGATCTCACAAAAAAAGTTATAGTTTAGTTATTGTAGCTCATGTATTACTGAGGATGGCGACTTTGTCGTTGAAACGCGTTTGATTAATTAAACGTAATTTTAGTAAGATCTTGTGTTCGAGTTTTTTTCCCTATCTATCTAGGATCTACTAAAATAGCTAAACTCAATGGCGCAACAACCCGTTAAGAAGAATATAGTCTTTTTAGTTAGGTAATATATGGTTAGCACATAGAAATTTTTGTTGCTGTTTCAACTAGAGTTTACTACTAATTATTGTAATTTAACAATTTTTCCCAACGTGCTGGGTTTTTCGTATATGCATAAATATGCAATCTGAAACCTCTTACTAGAGATTTGAGAGCGCTAATTTTTGGTTTATGGGGATCACTTCAAAGCCACCCAATGTTGCCAACCATTGGTTTTGATACCTAAATACAACCATTTAAAATCTACAGCCTATGAAAAATTGGAAATTTATAATTTACTCGATTTTTATTGTGTGGTTTTAATTAATTATTTGTTAATTTCATAAAGGCTATTTTAATGTGTAGAAATATATTGTATTAAATTATTTCATATGATTATGACTTTAATTTTGCCGTATTCAAACTACTGTTTTAGCCCTGATGAAGCCCAATACTGGGTTATAGGTTAAGTTCGTAAGATCTAACCTGGATAATGCACGTTAGGGAAGTTATAGCGGGCGGAGAAGTGACGTCATAACTAGCTACTACTGCTGATAATGATATTGACTCAGCTCCATTCAGCTGTCAACGTCTGTCATGTTGCTATCTCGTCTTGTCCTCTTTGTTTTGTTTACAAACAATTAGACAAAGTTCCTATCAGAAAACTTTCGTTAAATTATAACTATGAAACGCACAGTACAATAGTCTACTCACTGCAACACTAAGCTCAGTGTTTCCCCCACTACTCTCCCCCCACTCTACCCCCCACTCGGTCCAGAGAGTACTGCGCATTACAATGACATAAGACAGGCTACATCTTACGAACTGTAGGCCTATTGGGTTATAGGTTTTAAGGTAGGACTTAGAAGTGGAATAATTTAATGAATTAACACTTCTTCACGTTCAAAAAGCCTGTCAAAGTTGTTCTGTAGGAAATTATATTATTTAGCCCAAATTTAACATTTAAAAAATAATCTTATTACTAATAGGCCCTAATAATAAGATCGGTGAAACACCAAAAACAAAATCTGCCATGAAGTTGATATAAAAGACGTAATTACTCAAAACTGCCTAATACGATTTCGATCAAATTTTAGTAAAATGTGAAGAATTTGATCCCAACCACGTGTAAAAAATCGGAAACTTAAAAATATTACGTTTCAGGAAGAATTGGTAAAATAAACAAAATAGAACTTTACTGAAGACTATAAAAACTAACAACTACCATAAGTCTATTTTTATTTGGTATTGGGGATGAGTAAGCGAGAAAGTTTGTGCAATCTTTTTCCACAGTTTATTTTAATAGTACATACTTGAAAGCATAAATGGTTTACAAATATTTTTTTAAATCCAATTTTGTTAAAAGTAAACTTCCCCCAACATTTTACAGATCTCAAAATATAATTTAGTTTTATAAAACTCGCAAAGTAAATAAAGTCTGTATTTTGATACTTAACTGTCATTTTTAATAAAGCATGTAATAGCTCTTTCATATCACAGCTAGTCCCCCATCCATCATTGATTGATTCCTATTGTGTTGCCCCTTCATTCTTTGTTGGACAATGCAGGCATAGAAAGTACTCAAGAAATAGCAATAAGAATAAAATGTATGTATACTTTGTTCACGGAAAAGAAAACAGGAAACACCAAATATTTTAAGGATAATATGTAGAGAAATAAACTGTAAAAACTTGCACAAACTTTCTCACACACCCATTCACGTTGGAAATATTAACCAAACAAAAATAATAAATCGGTGAAAATGTTAGTTCAGATAGGTGTCAGTAAAAAAAGTGAAAGGCAACCATTAACCGTAAATTCTCTTAACAAAATATTTATATATTTGAATAAAGTACAATATTGCTTTATTTTAAAATTGAATACATAAATATTATAAGATGAAATCAGTTTCAGGATCGTTTTTTTTAAAGATTGGTTCCTTAAAAGTGGTCTAATTTTCTGTTATTTGTAATTTTTCAAACTAATTTGAGTAGCCTAATTAATCTTCACATTTCATCAAAATTTAAGCTAAATTAATGAAGCCGATTTTGAGAAAATACGTCTTTTGTAAGAGCTACATGGTAATTTTTTACCGATAACTCAGAGTTTGACAATTTTAGAAAATCTAAATTTTGTTTTTTGTCTTATAGTTAGTTGGTATCTCCAAATTGTAGTTATAAAACAAATTAAGAAAAATATTTTAATTAATTTTTATTTTTAATTTTATTGTTTTATATTTAGAAACTTTACTTTTGTATTGTACTTATTTACTAATTTGTTTGTAAACTGTTTTATTATTACACTTTTAATTAATTAATATTGATCAAAGTTGAAATGTTACCATCTTCTCTCATTCAAACTGTAATTTGTCCAAAGCTGATATTAACTTAATGTTTGAACAACGACCAACTGGATAATGTTCGACCAATTTCTGAAACAGAAACTCCTTACTTGTCATATTATTATTTGGCTAAATCACTAATCTTGATAATGGTTAAAATATTATAAGTAACCACTGTTCAATTAGAGAACCAAAATCTAAAACATCTTCATATTTAACCACGTCTTTTGACTTTTTAACGAACAAGTAAATTGAGTTATAACCTTGAAGTTTTTGTGAAATTTGAACACCTGTAGCTGAAGTTGTTTGTAAAACGATTTTAGTTTCAAAAAGATTTCAAAACTTCATTTTTGTTTTCGTGTTTGGAGGATTATAAATCTGTAATGCTATTCTCTGTTTTAAAAAACTATGTAGGTTCTGTCTTATTTAATATAATTTTTGGAAATAAGCTCACTTTATTTGTTAGGTGAAATTAAAATGATAAAATAGATATTTTACCTGAAAATTCACGGTTTTTTCTGAAAAAGGGGGAAGAAATTATCTGGGAAACGTAGCTAGATAGGATAAATTATTTTATCTTTTAAGGGTAAATTTTGTCTTAAAAGAAATGTAATAGCATTCTGATTTTTTGGCACATTGTTCGCCCATTCACCCTATATAATAAACACTCTCAGAGCTAATGTTATTGAAAACAGGCAATCCCGAGTAACCTACTCTAGCTGGCTCTACAGTAGTAGCCTACTCATTCAGTCTTCTGTTAGATCCCTTTTTCCATTTTCCTTATCAGTTCTTTCTCGACCAACTCTTTTTCAATTTAGACCCTGACGCTACTAGCGTATTCAAGGGCTAGGTGTCTTTATTTTACGTTCTTTTCCCTTTTATGATGACAGAGAGGTTTTTGTCTTCAAATGACAAGAGAAAACCAAAACATTTAAAATACATAGTATAATGACAAGCACTATGCATTAGCCTATTTTACTTATTACAGTATAAAACTTTGAATGTCGCCTTATAGAAAACAATTGAATAGAATCGCGTGTTCGCTCGACAGAATCAGAACTGCGTGCAACTATTTATTAGTTTACCAGTTAGGGGAGGGGAGGGGGGATACAATTGATATTGCCTAGTCATTCAATGACCACGACTATTATAGCTGTCACGCAAACATTCACTTAAGGTGCTCATTTCTTTGTTTCATATTTTACGTTAAAAAAATTATAGGCCATTGAGATTAAGGTGTTGCAATGAGTCAATGACCTCGTAGGTTCTTTGTGATTTCGATAACACAATATGTTAAAAAAAATAAAGATGCATCTTGCAAGTAATAAATGTTAAGTAAAAGTAATTAAATGAAATACAAACATTAAAAATAATTGTTATTATTACCAATTTTTTATGAATTGTGAAAAAGAGTTATGTTTTTCTTTTGCACTACATTCCGAAATGAACTGTTTTCAAATAATTACTTTTATTGTTTACTTAGCTAGTTACTTATAATAGGTTAAGTTTCGTAATAGACAAAATTGATCTCTTGGGTAGCAGTTTTTAAACATGGGGTCAGGAAAGAGAAAAGTAATGTTCCACATACTGTTGTCATCGTTGTCATTTGTACATTTGTGTATATATTATAACCAGTAGAATAATATTCAATAATTTATTTTCTTTAATACCACCAAGAGTAAACTCGTAGCCTATTAGTTGGTGATGCCTATGTTTTTTTATTATTTAATTATTTTGCATCAGGTGTAAACTCGTTTTACTTGTTTGCTAAATGATATAATTAAAAAGCAACAAGGAAAACTCCAATTTCTTAAAATAGTGCCCTCGTTTCTTAAATAGAATTAAATTAGCACCAATTTTATCTTTTTACATGCATCAGCTTCCTTTATTTAAAGATGTAATTAGCAATGAAGCAAAATTATATAAATTGTTTAGAGGCTATGTTTGTAACTAAAAAATCAACAACAGTAAACTTGTGTATCTCATTTGGTGTCTTCATTTCTTTAATGCAATTAAGAAAGCAAGAATAGAAAACTTATATTTCTCGTTTACAGGTTACGTTTCTTCTATGGCGTAATTAATCGATAATATTGTTTGTTTTATAACAGTAATCTTGTATATCTCATTTGGTGTCATCATTTCTTTAATGCAATTAAGAAAGCAAGAATAGAAAACTTATATTTCTCGTTTACAGGTTACGTTTCATTTATGGTCTAATTAATCGATAATATGCATTGTTTTATAATAGTAAACTTGAAGTTATCATTTGGGGTCCTTATTTCTTTAATGCAATTAAGAAAGTAACTATTGGAAACTTATATTTTTCTTTTAAAGGTTACGTTTCTTTGATGGTATAATTAATCAGCAATATTCTTTGTTTTATAACAGTAAACTTGTATATCTTATTTGGTGTTCTCATTTCTTTAATGCAATTAAGAAAACAAGAATAGAAAACTTATATTTCTCGTTTACAGGTTACGTTTCATTTGTGGTCTAATTAATCGATAATATGCATTGTTTTATAATACTAAACTTGAAGTTATCATTTGGGGTCTTCATTTCTTTAACGCACTTAAGAAAGTAACTATTGGAAACTTATATTTTTCTTTTAAAGGTTACGTTTCTTTGATGGTATAATTAATCAGTAATATTCTTAGTTTTATAACAGTAAACTTGTATATCTTATTTGGTGTCCTCATTTCTTTAAATGTAATTAAGAAAGCAAGAATTGCAAACTCATATATCTTGTGTGACAACTTAGTTACTTCAATTAATAAAACAATGGAGTAAACTCTCCCCGAGAAAGGTAAAACATGTTACTCCATTTAGAGGCCTCTTATTTGCAATTATTGTATCAATAAACTAAATAGATTAAACTCGTTTCTCCCGTTTGGCAACCACGATTCTTTAATGATTTAATTAATAAACCAAAAAAGTAGAACTCATTTCTCCTGTTTGGTGGCCTCGTTTCTTCAATGATTTAAATTAATTACTCAAAATGTAAAACTCTTTCTCCCGTTTAGCGGCCTCCTCATTGGCGGCGTCGTTTCCTTATTGATTTAATTCATAACCCAAAAAATAAGAACTGATTTCTTCCGTTTGGCGGCCTAGTTACTTCAACCACTTAAAGAATAAACCAATAAAGTAAAACTGGTATCTCGAGTTTAACAGGATAATTCCTTCAATTATTTAATTAATAAACCAAAGAGGTAAAACTTGTTTATCCCGTTTGGTAGATTTGCTATTTCAATGATTTAATCAATAATTCAAATAGATAAAACACGGTTCTCCCGTTTGGGCGCCAAGAAACATATTTACTTTCTTGAATGATTTCATTAATAAACCGAAAAGGTAAAAAATGTTTCTCCCGTTTTGCGGCATCGTTTTTTAAATGATTTAATAAAAAACCAAAAGAGTAAACTTGTTTCTACCGTTTGGCAGCCTTGTTTCTTCAATAATTTAATAAAAAACCAAAAAGATAAAACTTGTTTCCACCTTTTGGCAGCCTTGTTTTTTAATGATTTAATAAAAAACCTAAGAGATAAAACTTATTTCTACCTTTTGGCAGCCTTGTTTCTTCAATAGTTTAATAAAAAACCTAAAAGATAAAACTTGTTCCTACCTTTTGGCAGCCTTGTTTCTTCAATAATTTAATAAAAAACCAAAAAGATAAAACTTGTTTCTACCTTTTGGCAGCCTTGTTTCTTCAATAATTTAATAAAAAACCAAAAAGATAAAACTTGTTTCTCCCTTTTGGCAGCCTTGTTTTTCAATGATTTAATAAAAAACCAAAAAGATATAACATGTTTCTCCCTTTTGGCAGCCTTGTTTTTCAATGATTTAATAAAAAACCAAAAAGATAAAACTTGTTTCTACCTTTTGGCGGCCTTGTTTCTTCAATGATTTAATAAAAAACCAAAAAGATAAAACTTGTTTCTACCTTTTGGCAGCCTTGTTTCTTCAATAGTTTAATAAAAAACCTAAAAGATAAAACTTGTTCCTACCTTTTGGCAGCCTTGTTTCTTCAATAATTTAATAAAAAACCAAAAAGATAAAACTTGTTTCTACCTTTTGGCAGCCTTGTTTTTCAATGATTTAATAAAAAACCAAAAAGATATAACATGTTTCTCCCTTTTGGCAGCCTTGTTTTTCAATGATTTAATAAAAAACCAAAAAGATATAACATGTTTCTCCCTTTTGGCAGCCTTGTTTTTCAATGATTTAATAAAAAACCAAAAAGATAAAACTTGTTTCTACCTTTTGGCGGCCTTGTTTCTTCAATGATTTAATAAAAAACCAAAAAGATAAAACTTGTTTCTACCTTTTGCCAGCCTTGTTTCTTCAATGATTTAGATAAATTAATAACCCAAAATAGTAAAACTGGTTTCTCCAGTTTGGCAGCCTCGTTTTGAATGATTTAATTAATAAACTTGAAAGGTAAAGTTTTTCTCTAGTTTGGCCGGCTCCTTTCTTCAATGATTTACATAAATTAATAAACCAAAAAAGCTAAAACTGGTTTCTTCCGTTTGGCGGTCTCGTTTCTTACATTATTTAATAATTAAAAAAGCAAATAGATAAAACTCGTTTATCCCGTTTGACAGACTCGATTATTTAATGATTTAATCAATAAAGTGGAAAACTCATTTTTCTCATTTGACAGCCTTTTTGTTGAATTTTAATTAATAAAGCAAAAAGGACAAACTTTTATTACTTGTTTCATGTCTCTTTTCGTGAATGATGTAATTATAAAATTACAAGAGCAAATTCGTATTTATCCTTTAGAGAAACCCCTCGTTTTTTGTTCAGTGACATAGGCTAGTTGGTAAAATAAAAAGAGCTAACTTCATTTCTCTTTTAGCTGTCTCTTTTCGTCCATGATGTAAATAATGCAACAACGGTGAACTCGTATTTCTCGTTTGAAAGAATCGTTTTTGTAAAAATATATTAAAGCAATACCGACAAACGGGATACTGCTATGCCGAACTCTTTGTTTTACGTAAGGAATTAATATATTTAAAAGAACTTTAGTCTCTAATTTTATATAACATTAATGTATTTCTTGTCTTGTATTTTTATTTTTAGTAATGGAAGTTTATGTTTTAATTACTAAGAGAAAAGTGTCATTTATAGTGGTATCTTATACAAATTTAATAAAATAACAATTTAATTTAGACCTAGGCCTAGGCTATATATTATTTAAAATATTCTTACATTTTATCCTTAGGTAACCTGCTATTGGTCACCAATTTAATGAGGTTATTCCTGTTATCTTAGATTAACGAAACTAGTATTAGTGATGATGTTTGTGATCAATTTTTTGAAGGAAAACATCAAAATTAGGTTGTGTTAAATATATGAGGTTGGGATCTCAATATTTGAATTGTTGATGCAGGGTGTTTATTCATTCGAATTGTGTTTGAGGTAATGCTTATATAATACCTAAGACTTTCAGACATCACAATTTAGATATAGGCCCCCTAACATTAGTTGAATTACAATCCATGTTTTCTAAAAATAGAGTAGAGCTTAGTAAATCTTAGTAATTGAGCTGTAGTAATAAACATTGATCAACATTTATTAAATAAGTCCTACAAATAAGTTTATTACAAAATTAAGTTTTAATTTGAAATCAAAAGTATTAAAAAAAATTGTTTAAATGAAAAAAACCTCCTGGTAAACATCTCCTTTTTAAAAAAGGAAAAGAACATTTCGAATACTCTAATACCATCATGGTTGGGTCAGAAAAGAACAAGATTTGTCCCAAAGAGACTTGATAGAAAAGATGAAAGACAGGGATCTAATCCAAGACTACGTGAAAAAGGTGTAGATCCAGGTAATATCGCTTGGGATTGCCACGTATATATGCCCTGAGAGTAAAATATTTTACAGATAAAATGATGTTTTGTGTTGTATTAAACGTGGGAGCTTAGTGAATTAACTTTGTGCTTGTGGATGTTGTAAGAGGTTTTAATTATAGTTATTTCTCTTCCGAAGTTCAGGATAAAACAAATATATGCCTGTGTTTATTAGCACTGTAGAGTTGGAATTTTTAACCAACGAAACCGTTTAAAACAACGTGCATTAAAATATGTATTTAACATAATCTCGCAAAATTCTAAAATTCAAATAAAAATATCTTAAAATATAACAAAATTTGCAGTTTGCTATTTTTCATATAAAGAGTTCACCAATATTTTTTCTACAAAAAATTAAATAACGAAGTTATTATCTTACACAGAACTCCCGAAATTTAAATATGGATAGTGAATAACTGAAGAAACAAATTTGTATGTTGTAAAACGATAAAAATAAAAATAATTCATTCTAATTCGTTCAATTTTTTTAGTTTGAGAAAGGAAACCTACTATGATTAGCCTACAGCTAGTGTTTTTCTTTTTTATATATAAGAAAATTTCCTTAATTTATGTCATTGTTATCGAATATCTAAAGCTACAACTATATTGTCTTCCTGATTAGGTGCGAGTAGACCTACAGTTTTCAGGTCGTCATTTCCAGTTCAGTTCATTTTACAACAATGGTCAAAAGTTAACGGGAGACTCGGAGCATAACGGCAGAATGCGCGAACTGTGGACTTGGCATGCCAAGACCTCAAGTTCAACATGTTAGTCTAGAATAAGTTGGTACAATATAACTACAGTTAAAAAACCAGACACTTTTGTCAACATTTATACTTTGTGAACAATCTCCTTTCTAAAAATGAAAAAGTAAGATCATGTTGCAACTGTTATGAGGCTTAAACTCGTTTTGTTTATGTTTGGATGCCTTTAAATCCAAAACTATGTGAGGTCAAAGTAATGGATATAGATTACTGTAGCCTATATGCTATGCGTAACGGCATACGATTTCTGACTTTTACTGACTTTATATTTACAGGTTATAAATAGATAGTGAAACATGTATTAAAAAATTATTTATTTCGCTCTAAACGTTTGTTTTCAGTTATAAAAATCAAAAATTAGGGAATTAAAATGTACAAACATATGATCAATATTAAAACACACGTTAGGCTCACAGAATTTAGAATGATAGACATTTTAATAACATTATATAGACGAGATATTATAAAGAATAGATGATTTTTTTTGTGATGTATGAAATATAAATATAAAAAATGAAGGTGTAAAATAGAAAATAAACAAAAAATAAAATGTAGTAGGCTGTAAAAAAAAATAACGTTTGATTATAAATAATAGTCTTGTATTAATCTTATTTAAGTTCGTCTTTTCAGGGTTTTTTTTTCAGTTCATAATGTAAATGTATAGTGTGAACTAGATATTGCTCAACAATTCAATAAATCAAAGAGTAAATAATAAAAAAATATGTTTTATTATTCAGAAAGTATCCAAATCCATAATTACGAAAATACCAAAATAACTCTGACTACCGTCTGGTTTGTTTTTCTAAATAACACACGAACCAAAATTCTATTTTAAGTACAGTTTATCATATTAGTTAAGGTTATAAATCTTCACATTTCACCAAAATTTGGTTTGTCTACATACACATAGTCATCTTCCCTTTTTAACCGATAATTCTCAAACTTGCAATTTTGAGTGTCTATTTAATGAACCAAAAATATATATTAAAAAATATATATAAATATATATAAAATATATATTAGTGTATATTTAGTTTTTCATAATCACACAAAACGAGTTCTAGGGATCAGAATCTGTAGCCTATATATTTTCTGTGATAAAATATGTCTTACAGTAAGAACTGCTGCATAGGTCATTTTTAGGCCTACTGTGAAAATTCATTAAAAACTTTTAAACATTACTATTTTTTGGACACTATTCTATCATTTGATGTTATTACTAATCATTTACTAACTTGATTAGTATATTTAAAGAGTGTTTGTCATTAAAAATAACAAATAATGTTGTACTAGTAATGTTATTTGAAGAACAATGAATTATGATAAACACCGAATAGAAAGTATTGGATTAATATTGAAAACATATGACTGAAGAAAAATTATTATTTAAAATGATTTAGTCATCCTAACGAGTCTAGGCTATAACTTTTTACATTCGGCGTTGATCGAAAACCATAGACCTATTTCCATCTTTTTAATAAATAGTAATTTATAGATGTTTCTGATTCAGTTTAAAAAAATATATATCGGTTTCTATAATTTGAAGAGAAAATACAAAAATTGCAAATGTTCGTAATGAATGTGTCTATAAATTGTGAAGAGTAGAATTGATTTTTTTAACCTAAACACAATTTTACAAACTCTGCCATTGATGATGGCATTGATGAGTAGAAGCTGAGAAATTGACAAATTTTCCTTTATTTTTTTATTTTTCTTCGAAAAATTACGTTTTTTTTTTGTTGCATATCTCTCTCCTTATACTAGACTATTATTTACGTTATTCGTATCATTTGATTGGAAAATTAAAGACTAAAATTTAAGGGGTTTAACTTTTTTTCCCAAAAATAACTCAGGATATTGGCCATTTTTATAGGAAATAGTCATAAAATATAGGTGTTCCTATAAGAAAATTTAGGGCTGACCATCATATTAGAAAAATGGCAATTCTGTAGGCCATTCTGAATTCTGAATTCTGAATTTTGAATTCTGAAAACCTATAGTTTTCACTTTAAAGATCCTGGGGGTTTACTTTTAAGTTGTTTTCAGAACTGTCACATCTGTTTCAATTACTCTGTATAGGCCTACTTTTTGAGGACCCCTGAATCAAAAAATTGGTTTTTGTATTGATGTTTATCAGTCTGGTGCCTTTTCTATAATATGCATTGGTTTACATACCAAACGTTTGAACTGATTTTAATCAAATATGGAATATGGGTGTATTTAGTCACATCTCAGGACGAAAGCTAACTCAAAATTTGAAGATGACAGGTAAGAAGGTGACAGACACGAAACTGATCCTTTTATACCCATTTGTGAAGTCGACACATAGTTAGAAAATATTTATATCTTCCAATTCATAATCTATTGCAAACTTTAGAAAATTCTATTTGTTAAGACAGACTGAGGATTTGATAATTTATAGTTATTTGTTTTTTCTTCGCTAAAAAGTTCTTGAAGTGATTTTTAGTGAATCTTCAAATCTACTTATTTCTCACATTTATAAAGAAAATACCAAACGTGGATTTGTTTGTGAAAATAATGAAAATAAAACGGAAAACAAAACAAAAGTATTAGTAATATAACCCTCCATAAACTAATAATAATGTTATTCATAGTTTACAATAGTTAAAAGTAAAAACCATCATTGCCATATTTTAACAAACCATCAATATATGATTAACTTTAAAAAAGAAATATAAAAAAAATCAAACATAATCTGAATTTAATTAATTCCTAGCCTAATAATTAATTACAACATTATCCATAAATTCATAAAAAACTAATTAAAACACTTAATTAATTATTGACATTGAATCACTGTTATCAAAACACAAATACCAACACACTAAGTCATACAAAAAATTAAGCTGAATGAAAATAATAGCAATAAAAAAAAAAGCTAAAATTAACCCGAACGTAAACAAATTAAGTTAAGACGTCATTTGTAAAATATTTTTAGATAAGTAATGTACGGCATGGCATTCCATAAGACAAAAAATCGTGTATCCGAGACAGCTAACAAAAACATGATAAGTTCGATCAAATTAACCACAAACTCTACGTAATTTGGAGAACCATTGGATAATTTTGGTTAAGTATTTCATATTGTATTGAGCTAGAGACAATTGATTCTTTAAGCGTATGTTATTGACTTATTGGTCCATAACACGTTTGTTTCTGATAGAATAAAACTCGAACACAAGATCTCACAAAAATTACATTTACTTAATCAAACGCGTTTCAACGACAAAATCGCCATCCTC
The DNA here is from genome assembly GCA_963513935.1 of Aphrophora alni. NCBI lineage: Eukaryota > Metazoa > Arthropoda > Insecta > Hemiptera > Aphrophoridae > Aphrophora > Aphrophora alni. Next base: position 105,950,719 of record OY740767.1, on the reverse strand, counting down.
AGTGATACATGAGCTACAATATATAAACTATCTTGTGTTTGAGTTTTATTCTATCTAATATTATCTCACAAGTCAAGCTCAATATTTATTTATACGTTTGTTTCTCATTTATGAATTGTCCCATTCTTAAGATTGTTGTATAATTATGAAAATTAGTTAAAACTACAATTACACATTAATTTGCAATAAATAACAATTATAAAAAAAAAAAAATCACACACATTACAATATGCCTGTTGTATTTATTGTCTTTAAAAAGTTATTGGTTATAACGCAAAAAATAAATTAAATAAACAAGTAGGTTGGTTCAATCAAGGTGGTACTTACCATGAAACATCATAAAATGTAATACAAGCAGATCCTATAAATATAATGCCCAAAAGTTTTTTTTGGCCTTGTATAAAATGTTCAGTTGTAATGGTAGATCAAGAGGTCTTCAGAGGTCTTAAAGTTGTTTTTTATGGCCTTGTATGAAATTTTCAGTTGTAATGGTAGATCAAGAGGTCTTCAGAGATCTTAAAGTTGTTTTTTATGGCCTTGTATGAAATGTTCAGTTGTAATGGTAGATCAAGAGGTCTTCAGAGATCTTAAAGTTGTTTTTTATGGCCTTGTATAAAATGTTCAGTTGTAATGGTAGATCAAGAGGTCTTCAGAGGTCTTAAAGTTGTTTTTTATGGCCTTGTATGAAATGTTCAGTTGTAATGGTAGATCAAGAGGTCTTCAGAGGTCTTAAAGTTGTTTTTTATGGCCTTGTATGAAATGTTCAGTTGTAATGGTAGATCAAGAGGTCTTCAGAGATCTTAAAGTTGTTTTTTATGGCCTTGTATAAAATGTTCAGTTGTAATGGTAGATCAAGAGGTCTTCAGAGGTCTTAAAGTTGTTTTTTATGGCCTTGTATAAAATGTTCAGTTGTAATGGTAGATCAAGAGGTCTTCAGAGGTCTTAAAGTTGTTTTTTATGGCCTTGTATGAAATGTTCAGTTGTAATGGTAGATCAAGAGGTCTTCAGAGATCTTAAAGTTGTTTTTTATGGCCTTGTTTAAAATGGTCAGTTGTAATGGTAGATCAAGAGGTCTTCAGAGGTCTTAAAGTTGTTTTTTATGGCCTTGTATGAAATGTTCAGTTGTAATGGTAGATCAAGAGGTCTTCAGAGGTCTTAAAGTTGTTTTTTATGGCCTTGTATGAAATGTTCAGTTGTAATGGTAGATCAAGAGGTCTTCAGAGGTCTTGAAGTTGTTTTTTATGGCCTTGTATGAAATGTTCAGTTGTAATGGTAGATCAAGAGGTCTTCAGATGTCTTGAAGTTGTTTTTTATGGCCTTGTATGAAATGTTCAGTTGTAATGGTAGATCAAGAGGTCTTAAAATTGTTTTTTATGACCTTGTATGAAAAGTTAAATTGTAATGATAGATTAAGAGGTCTTATCTATTAGGGTAAGTTTAAAAGAGTTATTAATGTAGTTTCCTGAATAGTTAATATATCACTATTTTTTTTACGTCTTCTAGGCCAGAACGGGCCTCGTTCTCATAGATACAAAATGTATTAAAACGTCTCCTTTCGCTTCGATCGTATCATTATCTCGGCCCTCATGGGCCTCGAAGCTCTACATATGTTTGAGGAAACATCCACTCGATTAGTTTATTTCGGGGATTAGGCTCTGCCGGGTTTCGTAACATTTTCTTGACAGTTCAGGCTTCAAAATTAAATTTTTTACAATAACTTTGCTATTTTTCATAGGAGAGAGGTACCATTACATGTAGAAATGAAATCTCCAAATTTGTATCTAATTAAGTGTGTTGTAAGTTACACACGAGAAACAAATATTATAAAGATCCTCTAATTAGGCTATGGTAGATCTTTAAATACACATTACATTGTAAAAATACCCCCCTCCCACCATAAATTACAATTTATGTTATGAACTATCCTGCGTCTGCTAATTGCAAAGCTCTGTTTTAAACTTTAGTTGACCGCCATTTTGGATGACTCAACGGAGTTGTGTTTTCTTTGCACCATTTTGTCCTATTCATTAAGATCTTTAAAGTGATGTATCACACAACTGTCTTATTATTTCAGTTGACACCCCTCCACATTTCTCCCATAGTTTGTTTTTTCTACCATTAACAAAGAGCCAGAGACTTTATGAACACTCTTTAGATAGGATGTTTCAACACTGTCTCCTAAATACAGAAATTGATTCAAGGCATCAAAATAAAGAGAAAAAAAGCTATAACGAAAACATTTCGTTGGCATTTTGTGTTTTTTAAATAATGAATTTTAAATTTTTTAAAGATTTCGAGTCAAAATGCATAGGGTATATATTTTATATGATACGTTTTAGTTTTACCAGTAGACTAAAGCAAGAATCAAAAATGTACAAATAATAGTTTTAGACCTATTCAATATTGAAAATTTTAAACGACCACCATTTTGACAATTTATAAATAAACTTTACCTCTTTGGTATAGGCCTACTGGTAGGCCTAAAACGTAACATGACATTCTAATTTTTTTTCTCGAAAAACCACAAAATGGCCAACAGATTGATAAGGAAGAGTTTTCGTACATATGTTTCGGACGTAGACTATAGGAACTTCTTTCCTTTTTTTGATGGCATAAATCACTTCCCTAAGTTAGGACAGATATCATTTTTGAATCACAAGAAAGTGGCCTTTTTTACCCTTTCGAAAGTGGCCGATAGCTTACCTTCTGAGTATGTTAATAATAAACCAAATTCGGTTAAAATTGGTCTAAATCATTGGTATCCGAAGAGTTAAACATCAAAGTACAGGTAGACGTCATTAAAACAGCACCTTTGGTTTTACGAAATCCACATAGGCTACAGACATGTCCACAATCGACTTTGACTGATCACAAGACCTTCCCTATAGCCTACAGTGTCACAAACATTAGAGAGCTTTACGTATTCAAATTCTACACACACACAAAGGAACAGGAATTGTTCATAAATTACTTTTCATTTAGCCGCTATCAGCCATTTTGTTCTTTACAAAAAAACATTATAACTTTGAAAATAGATAAGATTCATATTTAATTTGGTATAGGCGTACGCACTTTACACAAGTTTACTTAAAACAAAAAACTTTATTTGTAGCTATATTTTCAAAATGGCGGACGTTTGAAATTTTAAAAGTAGAATATCTTGAAAGCCGTTAATTTTACAAAGAATATACAAGATACAAAACATTTGTCTCTTTTAACGACAAATAAAACAGTTCTTTAAATTATTCTGTAAGTCAAACGATAAACCCAGTTATTGACATAAAACTGAAAACATTATTTCTTGGCAATTGTTTAGCCTTGAACTAAAATGTTTTAAAAATAAAGTTTTTGGAAACTTGTGTAACGTAACATTTAAAGTCCGTAGACCCTATAGCAAACTTATGTATTTCTAAAGTTATATATTATTTTCGTGTTTGTATAAAAACAAAATGGCGGATAGCGGCTAAACGAAAGAGAATTAGAAAATATTTTATTGAACTTTTTTTCCCCTTGTGGTGAGTAGATTTCTAAAATGTAGGCTACAGGGCGCTAAGGTTTTTGTAACATCCCGTACATGTTACTATGAATGTGTTTCGGACAAGTCCAGAAATGAGAAGATATCGCGAAATTTTAGACAAATCTGGATATGATAATCTAATCTAGTAACCTTAATTAACGAAGTTAGATGGGGTAGATCCGTTTTAAAGTGTGTACGTGACATCTAACATGTAGGGAACTATTTTGTAGGCCTTCGCGCATGCGTAGAGGTTTCCACACATGGTCACCCCACCTAGAATACTATACACGTACTTGTGAGTAGGGTATTGTTTGATATAACCTAAATATGGCTGCAGCTTTTGACACAAGAGTTTTAATGCTATAGTTTATGTTGTCGTGTAGGATTGTTACCAGGGGACTTAAATTTAAGAAAGGCGGAACCAAAATGGTAACAATGTTTAGAAATTAAAAATTAAAAAGACAAAAACAAATTTAGTGATTAACAAGGCTCAAGTTTATTGAAACATAATTTTGACGTTTCAGATTTTATCATTTACAGCTGAGAAATACATCCTGAGACAAAATTATCATAAACACCTTATGATTAACAATATTATATTTTTAAAAAAAAATTATACGCCCTTAAAGTGAAATATTATAATTAAAAAAAAATTAATCAATAGAGTCTGAAAATTTATCCCCCCCCTTTTTTTTAGTTTATATATTTTATAGTTACAAAATTTAACAAAGACAATGAGCACAGCTTAACAATTAGCTGGATTATAATTAATCCAAAAAAAAAGATTATATGCCCTTAAATGTAAAAATTACAAAATAAAAAAAAAGATGAAAAGATACTGATTTTTTATTTCCCCCCCCTTTTAACTTTATGAAATGATAGCTTTCTAAAACAGTTACATAATATTACTTATTTTATAAATTACTTAAATGCTATATTGGCCAATAAATATATATATATTTTAGATAAAGAATTTATTATAAAAAAAAGAAGTTTATTTAAAAAGAAAATTTTGAATATTAAGTTTTATTAATTGACGTCAATTATTTTAATTTAGAAAATAACCTCTTGGAGGTTGTTAGGACCGAAAGTTTGCATGCAGGCTCCACCCAATAATTTTTATATATTTTATAATTAATTACACAAGTCTACATCTAAAAGAATGTTTTAAGAAAACATATTCGCTGAAATAAATTTTAGGCACATATACAATATGAGTTTAATTAAAGTTCAATAAAGTTAGTTTTTTTCTTTTTTTTTTTTTACATCACTTTTGTGCACATGAAACTGAAGCTAAGTTGGATAAAACGTGTTTTGGTTAACAGGACGAAACATGTCTAGATCTTTCGCTGTGTTTCTTCTACCAGCATATTAGCTATGGCAAAAAACATGTTTTTTAGCGTCTTGTACAAAATCAGACATGTTTTAGCATTAATGTTCATTATTAAAGAAAATATCTGGTTTTTTGTCAAAATCAAAGAAAATTGATGGTATAACAGAAATTCGTTAAGATGGTACTTAAAAGCTTCTTAGATTATTATAAATCTATTTATATATATTTTAATTTTGTTTGAAACAAAGCTTGTATAAGACTTGCAAGGTCTGCAAAGTCTGTAAAACGAAATTTTCTGATTTAGAACAGATTTCTCCAATTGTTTTATATTTGACATTTTCAATAAGATATTTTAATCATTTAAAGTTCAACATTAGTTTGCACTTATTTCACATAATTGTTCAAAACTCAAAATGTGCCTTTACAAGGTTTTGTAAAGTATGTTTTTTAAAAGTAAATTTTTATAATCACTCAGTTTCAAAAGAACATTGAATATTAAACAAAACATGAAATACATATTTTAAATAATACATGATAATTAATAAATTATTTTAAAGCATTAACAAAAATTTAAAGTATGATAAAATCTGTAAGGTTCAGTACCTGGGAAAATCCTGTCGCAGATCACGTGAGCTTGTGCCGTAAAAAAAATAATAATTCAACCAACATTATAGACTAAAACGCACAGAAACTGTAGATTAACATTGCCAAAAAACTAGGGTTGAAATTTTGAAGTCCAAAAAAGAAATTTTTCTCTAACGTAGCTGAATATGGATGTCAGACATTGTGTGACTACAGGTAGACTAGATAAAGGTTTTAGATCGGCTCGCTAACCAGCCGTTGTACTCTGTACTTAGATAGAGACGGAAGATAAGAGGCACGGCGAGTGGACTGCCGATAACAAAATGCAGATTTATTTTATGAATGCTACAGGATATTGAAAGGCGTCCTCGCTGAATCAGCACGGCAAATAACTAAATGCGCGCAAATGATTTATAACTTGACATAGCCTACATATTGAGGATGTAGTTTTCCGCCCTCGTCAATCGGTACTGAGTTGAAAGTGTGCTGGTGGTCAACATTAATTGATTTTAGTAGCCCTGCCTTACATGTTTGCGCTCTTTCATAGTCTTTGTAGGCTATGCATTATGTCATACGTCATTAATTAGTCACTAATATTTAGATATATCTTAAAAACTACCTCTAGGTTAATAACTCTGAAAGGCCTTGTGGCCTGGTAGATAACTTTTCAGTCGTTAGATTCCCTTCGTCGATGTTCTAACATTCTTAACCAGAGTTTGTTACCAATTGTTGGCTCCCAATTTTCCACAATGTTGGGTTAACGCCGTAATTTTTTAAGCGGATTGAACCCAGAACACACTTGTGAAGAGAGAGCACCAACTACTAGTCCAGCCGGTGGCTATTAATTATTATTAATGGATGTCAAACGTACTTAAAATATAATCTTTTGGAAGTAACCGATATCGAATACGATTTAAAAATATAAAATCACCACTGATATATATCTAACCTAATATATATATAATTCTCCTTCTTCATCTACTCAAAACAAAACATGATCTATTTACAAAATGCCCAAGCAAGGCGGGAATCTTTATTTTTCCATAATTAATGGTATTTTCTCAATTATCTAGCCTATATGTGCTCAATTCGCTCCTAACGTAAACTAACTCTTATTTTGTATAGCATAAAACACTTTTGGGTATCATTGGATGAAGATTTTAAAGAAGACAATATGAGTTACTGTGGAATTTAGAACAAATTTCTAGTGATAAATAATCTCAAAAAAAAATTTTTGGAAAAAGAGTGTGATTTGAAATAGGCTATACTCATTGATTTTTCTGGTTAACGAATTGTCCAAAGGTATCTAAAAGCCTTCCTATATACAATAGGCCGACACTAATTCTTATATTGGGCTATTAGAGATATTTTGACTGTCGGTTCTCTCTCTAAATTGTTTGTTTCAGATTCAAGTACAAAGTGGACGCCACTTGCAGATGATGTGCTTTTGACAAGAACGGAGAGAATAATCTCTCTCTAGTTAATGGATAAGTTTAGGGAATTGAAAAGGGGAGTTCCCATAATGGGTTTGGAGATAAATGAGGTTAAGTGAAAGTATGTTGTAACCCGTAGGTGAGGGGGAGTGAGTGGCTTAAAGGTGAAGGGATATATGGATTAGAGAGAGTTGAGGAATTTACCTGTAATCGATAATAACATCTAAGGATGACATCAGCTTCAACATAATGAAAGAATGAAATCAGCAAATAGTGCTATGAAGAAATTTATCGAATCTGAAGAAGCAAAATTAACAGCAGGGTGTATAAAACCGTTTTAAGACTAGTGGTAATGTATGGAAGTAAGATATGATGCATGTTAACTAAGAAATGAGAGGATATTGAGATTTGGGAGAGGAAGGTGTTGAGGAGAATATTTGAGCCAATAAAAGAAGGAAATGAGTCAAGGCCACTAACTTCACAAATAAAGGTTGGAGGAATCGGACCTGGTACAAGGATGAAAATAGGTATGAGCTGGGCTGGTCATGTGCAGCGAATGGAAAGGAGGCTCGGTATGGAAAACCAGGAGGTAGAGTTTGAGAGAAAAACAGAAAATGAGATGGGAGGATGATTTAATTTATGAAGGATGCGAGTTCGAAGATGGAGAAGATAGCAGAGGACTGAAGATGAGAAGAATGGTAGAGGACCGTAGATAATGAATCATTGTATTGAAGGAGGCCATAAAATGGCATAATTACCCTGATAAGTTGCAGGTATAATTTTACAACTCCTGGTATTGTTATTCTGATACGTTATGATAACAAAATAATTGTTTATGAATAGGCCTACAGTAGTTCTATGTTAAATTACTATATATTAGTAATTAAACATTAAACATTTAATAAAGTAATTTTAAAAGATAATATAGTTTAAAAGTTTAAATTTATTATAAGTGATGTGTTTTACACATTACATTTTATAAACATTACATCTTTCGCGGCAATAGAAACCATCGTCAGGTGTTAAATTTACCACAATTTTGTTATAACTGGTTTTATTATATATAATTTATTAGTGTGCATAATATTTCTGAAATTATTTTGTTGAAAAAGGAAAGCACATATCCTATAACAAGAAATTGGGTGATAGCGTTGCTACTGAATCAGTCAATAGTCGGGGCACACTCTTCAAAATAGTATAAATGTGGATGTCTGGTTACTATAGTACAAACAGTAGGCCTACTAGTATTTGTATGTAAAGACTATGATTTTTTCCCCCTATTTCCTTTTAAGTCGTAAAAATGTGAAAGGAAAGTGTAAAACATTTTTAAATTGAAATTGAGTTTTTTTTAATTATAGGATTCAAGGTTCATTTTTGTTTTTTGACAATTATTCTCTTACCGTAGTTATCTTTTATATGCAATATTACACACGGTTTGGGGCATTAATCTTTAAATTTAACCATAATTTTAAAAAATAGGAGCGTTTATAACTGCTTTTTTTTATTTTACACATCTTTTTGGTTTTTTTGCCGATAACTCCTGAACTTTAATTTTATAAAGCCTGAAAATATAGCTAAGACATGCATACATATCAACTTTGATTACTCTCTGTTTACTTGTTGGGTCAATAGACTACTGACGATTGGGGGGGGGGGGGATTTGGTGGATCTCAAAACGGAAAAACACCATTTAGAATTCTTAATCATCACATAGGCCTATCTTAAAAGTGGCGTTTAAAAATTATAAATGTAAATTTATCATCAATAACAATGATAGGCCTATTGTCTGCAAGTGTACTGTCTGAATATACATTCCAGAATTGAGACACAAGTCAAATAGGCAATTCTCATCATACTACAAATAACTCATAATTTTTTATCTGCTAATAGTGGCGCCGACGTTTTCTCATACATTTTTACTACATCCTTCAGTCCTTCACTCATTGATGAAACAAAATACCTAGAAAGTAGTTTGTTTTTGAATTCCTACTTTTTTTATTTTTACGGGTTGGGGTTAAAACGTTGGTATTTGTTAATTAATTTACCATATCATGATAAAACCGACCCAATATATAGCCTATACCAGTTTGCAATAAATTTTACAAAATTCTGTAGTTTAAACAATTCACTCTGCAGTAATGTAATAAGTTCTTTATGGTTGACTGTGATACTTCCGTAGTAATGTAAACTTCTTTGTTATTGATTGAAGAACACGTAGAGATTACTGTGTAACCTAACCTAACCTAACCTAATCCAACGTAACCTAACCTAACCAAATCTAACCTAACCTAATCCAACCTAACCTAACCTAATCAAACCTAGGGTAACCTAACCTAACCTAACCTAACCTAACCAAACCTAACCTAACCTAACCAATACCACTCTGATGTTCCAAAACGTTGTATAAAGTGTTCATATTTATTGTCTAAATATATGAAGCATTGAATAACGTAGATGTCCGGAACTAGAGATAGATACACAGATATTATGAAACTAAGGTTCAGTGAAATATTTCTTTCGGTTTATATATAGGTCTACATCGTCAAACTATACGGGATGTAATAAACAAATTTCTGAACATTGACTCAGTAAGAGATGTTCCAAGAAAAGGTAAGCCTAGTGTGTTGTAGAAGAAAATTTTCTCAATATTTTTAATGACTGAAGTTATTGGCAAGTCCATCAAAAGTCAGTCTACGAATTGCGGTAAAAAAGAAATGATTTTAAATCCGTTAAAAATACAGACCTTTCACTAATCTTGCCAACGATAAAAGAGTTCAATAACTTTGTAAATGAAAAGAGAATAGAAGTGGTGTATAAATGATTTTACATAACGAAACTTGGTTACTTCTATCTGAGTAGATTCACAAAACATAGGGGTGTAGAGTAGGCCTACTGTGAATCTTCATGGAATTACTGCGTATCCTGATAAAGTTGAAGTTAGAATAACGATTTCGCGAAAAGATATTCTTTAAAGATATCATCAACTCCGAGAGAAATTGTTTATCCTCAATGAAATTGAAATAAATATTTTTCAACAAGATGGAGCTAAAGTGTACATTCTCTGAACTCCATGTCCTTATCCCAAAGCGTCTTTGGAGAAAGAATAGTTCCAAAGAGACTTTTTATATCGAGATTGTCTGATTTTGAGATAGTTTATTTTCTTCAGAGATAGAATTAAAGGATCGGGCATAGATTAAACTACATCAACTATCCATAAACCAACGAGCTAAAAAGGAGAATTATAGTCTACATATTCTTCATAAAACAGACGATTTTAGAAAATATCTATACAAAACAAATTTACAAGAGTTAAGTTATTCATGGAAAATGAAGGACGATACTTTAAACATCTTACAAGAAGATACTATTTATTAAATAATAAATTTGTTATTGGCGAATACAAATATATTTGTTTCATTTCAGTAGAACTTGAATTATTCCTTGCACAGACTTTTTGAACGCACTGTATATTTTAAGTACTGTTTGCTTTCATTCAATATCTAAAATAACCTAGATGGCGAACAGGTGAACAGGGTGTTTCCAAAAGGACGCAACTCTATATTTTGATGATTATGCTAATTTAAAAAATTAATACAATATTATATAATTATACGATAATGAAATTACCTTTAATCTTTTATAATTCATGTTCAAAATCACTTCCTCCGTTTGCAGTGCAGGTTCGGACACGTTTCATATTTGCAGCCTCGTAGTGTTTGGTCAGTAATGTTTGATAATCTCACTTTCAAAGTTATCCTTCAATTAGTCAAGAATTGGGAAATTGTAACTGGAACTCGTTTATAAGATTTATACGCACAATAAGTCTCAATAATAAACACACGTTCATTCTTGAAAATATACACACACAAAGACAAATGCATACCTTATTGGATTATCACTAGTGCATTACAATAACACACGATGAGCCAACAACGAGAACAGTTTTGCCAACTGATATTTAAGGAAGAAAAAATTTACCTTTGCCGAACTTATACCTTCGGGTTGCGTCCTTTTTGAAACACCAGTTACTTATTTAAATACCATTAAAAGAAAATCAAAAATCAATACGATTTAATTTGGTGATGTTAGGCTATATCTAATTAGATCCGTGACCAATCTTTGGTAACACTGATAATTTAGTGTTAATTTTATTTTGGACACAGTTTTCTTTCCATATAGCTTGTGGGGCAAATTCTCGCATATCGTGGTACAGGCACAGATTTGGTCTGGGCCGTCCATTGAGAGCCATTACCGTAGACTAATAATTAAAAATATCATTACAGCTTTTAAATTCTTCTTTTTTTTCACGTGTACATCACTTTTTTGACTTTTAAAACATCACTTTAACCGTGTAGTCTACTTATAATATAATTACAGTACTCCGCCGCTATGTTTTGTTTTTATACATTTTCACTACTCAACACGCTCTCTGTACTCGAAGCCTTTTTAAATTAACGTCAATACAGCCATTCTTTTGTTACGGACGTGACAGTTACATGCATTACAACTTGGAAAAAAAGAAAAGTTAATTTTATTTTGTAAATTGTTAAAGCTCAACTGGTAGGTAATTTTTTATACTATTTTTGCACTAAATTTGAAAATGATCATATTATTGGTTTTGATGTATAGTTCAACTAAGTTGGAGTTACGGACGTGACTTGAAAAGCACTTGTCTTCTGACATAAGTTACTGTTACAAATTGTTAAAAAGTCTGTTAATTTCTTGGGAAATTTATTAATTAAATTTTTGTCAGCTTATCTCAAGGTAAAATACCTTCTTAGAAACATTAGTGTTCAATCTTAAAATCCTGTAATATTTCAATTAAAAAATTGATAAAACGTTACGGACGTGACAATAAACTCAACATTCTGTTAAAAGTAGACTACTTTATTTTACATTAAAACGTTTTCAGTGCTCTTCTTACATTCTTTTTAGTTAAAGTAAGACTTATTTCATCTATAAAAGAACATAAACAAACTTAATTACATCTTAAATATGTGTTTGAATCAGGAGGAATTATTGTGAAATTGCTAGGAAAATGTATTCATTATTAATGAAACAGTTATCATGTTTGTAAGCCACAATAACTTGTTCATAAAGTTCACTGATATTCTTGGTAATTTACTGATAATTAATTACTCACTGATAAATATAAAGTGACTAGATGTATACCAACTTCAAAGATGAAAATATCCACAAAATAAAGAATTCTGCTACAAGATATTGTTGGTAATATTAGGTTAAGGTATTTTATAACTTTAATAAACTTTTTACTGAGAAATTCAGAAAATAATTTTTTTTAGTGTTAGGTGTAGGCCCTATGTTTGTAAAGAATGGCTGAATAAATAAATCTGTTTTAGTATTCCTTGTATTTTAAAAATATTAATGCTAGCGGAAAATTTTATTCAGTGAGTTAATAGCTACAAAAATATTCAACCTGCCCTTATCCCTCCCTACCAAGCCTTGGCGGTATAGAATAATTTACTCTAACTACAGTTGAGATTTAACGTGTGTCATACAGTAAAAACAATAGATTTTAATACAGTTATGTAGTATCGACCAAACCCATTACTTTTTACTAATTAAAATTAGTAGGCTATATATTTTACTATTTAGCCGCCATCTTAGTTTCACTATAGGCTAAATTGGAATTAACATTCAATATTAATTATTATTAGTCTATATGAACGAGTGGTAGGCCTATTAAAAAAACGATTTATCGAATTTTCACTTTTACCATTTAATCCATTGGTAAGCTTAAGTAGTGGCCTACAAAATTGGAAATATGTAGGCCTATATCCATTTTTTTTCCATACATTATCTTCTCTAATAAACCCTCATATTTATTTTTTGAATATTCATTATTTTCCTTTCTTGAAGTTTTGGATATAGGCTAATACATTTGGAAAATGTACATTTTAGAGTAGCCTAACCTAACCTAACCTAGAGGCGGGACTACTCCTATTCATCACCCTTCCCACCCCGCCCTCTAATCACTAGATTAGGGTCAGTTAATTTCATACACAGATACATCATATATAATTATTTATATATTATATAATAGGCCTATATAACATGATTCTGATGAAATTTGACATAGGCTACACGTTCTTTGTATAAATTTGTAGATTTGAATTCGTTACCTTCGAAAATATAAAACTCGTAGGCTAAATTTGATGTTTTCATGGAATACAGTTTTAAAACTCGTAATTTTTGACTGATTTATATCAAATTTAGAGCGAATTACCTTTACCTAGATTAAACATGTGTGTTCTAAAGAAAATTAAATAAATAAGAAGTTAATTGATTTTAAAAATTTCGTTAAAAATTTTAAGACATTGAATTTAAAAACTAACAGAATGTTAAAAATATATCAAACATATTTTTGCAATTATTCGTTTACAAACATGTATTTGAAAAATCGAAAAACTTTTATTTGTATGACTAAACTATAAAATGGGAAATTAGATTCTTTTAACAGATCAATGCCATGCGTTCAGTATTTCTTGTAAGTATTGTAGGCTACTTCATGTCGTGAAATAAGGTACAACAAAAACAAAACTTAATTAAAAACAAGAATCTCACGCTTCGTCTACGTAATTTAATGTTGTTAAAGTAGACCTAATAAAGAAACAGAAATAAAATATATTTTCAAGATTTTGTGTTCAAGTTATAAGAAGTAGCAGTGCCTTGGAATAAAGTGATCGGACTTGTAGAGACTGGGTTTAGCTGATGTGATTGTACCGAGTAGACACGACCGCCATTTTAAAAAATGCTTAGTGGTCGTGTTCAAGGCCGCCCGGTATATTGAAGTGCAGAGCGCGTCCCTCTGGTCTGCTCTAAGCTCCGAGGCTGTGTTATGATTTCACTTCACAATCCTTTCAACAAAATGTCAACATTTTAACAAAATTAAACAGGGAATGTATCAATTCTAATCTGACACAGGGTATATGGTACGCTTAATTATATTAATTTAATATATTAAAATGAAGTACAGTAGCCTATTAATAAAACTAGGTAAATAACTAAGTTAGCCTATAAATATACAAAGTTAAATTAGATTTACGACTTTTTAAATTTTGATTAAATGAATCTTGCACATAAATCAAATGGCCTATAAAAATATAGAATAAGCTTCTTCATTGATTTTTATTTTTTATTCCTGGAAATAAATTATAATACAAACAAACAAATATAACAAAGTAAGTGTTTACACAGGCATTTATTCTGTACAGAAAAAATACAAAATTTATATGGAAGTACTGAAAAAATAAAGAAGAATAAAACAAGTAACAAATAAAAAAAACTAACAATAACTTAAACTAGCATTGAACAACCATAACTAGCAGAAGAAATAAAAATGAAACTGAACAAGTAAAACCATAGAAGAATCACACAAAATCTAATAAGTAGATGCCATGTGAGGGATGGCACCAATAAATTTATGGGCAATCGGTATTTGTGCATAGGCCTACTGGAAGCGATATAGGCTACGCTCGTAATAATCTCTTACTATTATTACATACTACCAATTAAAAATATGCCGCAGATAATTACAAAACTCTCCCAGGTATTTAGGTATATTTTGAACGGAGATTTGTGATATAAACAAAAACATTTACGGTTAAGAAATTTTAATCAAACCATTTTTTAATAACATAAATCATTTAACACTTTTTGTTTTATATCTTCCTTCAAAAATTGTTTAGTATTACCTTAAAAAATTAGGCTATATTAGTAGGCTATCACCCTCAAACAGGTAAATACGCCCCTCAATATTAATTATTGTTAAAATATTAATATAGTTATATATATATATATATATATATATATATATATATATATACAAAATGGGTTCCAATGTTGATCTTTGGACAACGGCAAAGTCAACTAGACAGGATTTATTATTCTCTCCGCATTTTGAGACAATTTATTTATTTATATTGATTGGACAAATAGCTGATTTTCTTTAAATTTGTTTATATACAGAAATAAGAAGATGTGATACTTAATATTAACAAAGTTCTTAAAAACAATACTAACAAAAATTAAGATAAAAATACTTAAACAGTGATTATATTTAAAGTTACCTTTTTAGAGTCTTAATTCTACAAAGATGTACTTGTTTTGCCGTACAATTGTTCTTAAGACAACAAAATATCTCACATTAACCCAACTAAATAACAAAGTTAATTAAGTTAGATAAATTAATTGGCTTGAATACATTTTGCTGCCATTTAGGAATGATTCTTCGGATCTTCTTAACTTTTGTTGACGTGTTTCAGAGAATTACATTTTCCAAAGGTAGAGTGAATAGGATGCATAAATAGTTTTTTTTTAATGGAGTTCTCAGAAACTCGTCAACAAAGTTAAACTAATGGCAGAAGATGTATTCAAATCAAATATGTACATCGTAGAAGAAACACAGATTATCTAATAATTAATTTCGATTAGATAGATTTAATTTTAGGCGAACCGTGGCCCAGCCTAGGTTCAGAAAGATTAAAATAAATGGCAAAAGAAATTTATCACTTTTTACTAAAGTAGGCCTAAACACCGTACAACAAACTAGAAATAACAGACTTTTTGGATCAGAGGTAGGCCTACATGGAACTGTGTGGAGCTGCTTGGCTTCGAGTTTAGACATGTCCACAATGTAAATTTATTATCATGTGGGGGAACGTTGTAATTCATAAGTTCTAAATATAAGTTATTGGATGGGTTTTCCATCTTATTTGTAATTTAGAGAAACTTACCACAATAATTGTTATATACTTGTTGATTGTTATTCAATTGTCGCCTTGCACCGTGTCCTCGTCGCCACATTGACAAGATTTTGGCCACGTGGATGCAGTCTTCCAAAAAGTGGATAACTACTGATTGGACCAGGGGCTTATCTGCTGTGAAAAACAGGTGAAGGTCCATACTATATTAACGAGTTTTTAATTTAAATGAAATAGACTTACTCACACATCAAATTACCGGTAAAAATCATCATTGGGTTTTTCTATTTCGACGTTTCTGTAAGGAAAATTTTAGCTTTTGAATTAAAAAATAATTATTGAAGTATTTAAATTGTTCTATCGCTTCCAAGGTAATGTGTATAGATTTTTACGGTTCCCCCCTTTTAACTTATCCGATACACGAAAGTTTGGTATTCGCCAAAACAATTCGACATCTATTTTTAACTGATCTTCACGATACTTGTTTTTAATGATTTGGGTCGAAGAATCTGGGTTTTCTTTGTAAAATTGATAAATTATACTATACTGTACACAGAACAGAAGGTTTAAACCTTTATAAAGTATAAATAGTTTTTAAATACATTTCTTCTAGACCCTTACCTCAAAAGGGATCTTATCTTCACCAATGAATTTGTGTTTTGGAAAAGAGTGAGGAGGAAATCTAGATCCATTGGCTGAAAGTCTAACAGATGATTTTCAGACATCAGACTTGAATATTGAAGATATACCAATTATTATTGAGGTAAGAAAAGTTATGTTTTAAGTTCAACTAATAAATTCATATTGAGTTATTTGATTTTAAGCTAGGCTAAGAAGGTTATAATTATTATGGGGATACTGACTGTAGACTTTAATTTCAATGTTTGGGATAGGCCTAAGTATTACAAAGAATTTTCATAAACAAATTTAAAACCATTTTCTTAAATTAGTCGAATTCCTAGGATCGATCAGACTTTGAGGTCCGGATTGAAAATATTGCTTTGAAAGACAAACCTTCCATACAGGATCATGTCAAAAATGAGATGTCCAAAATGAGAACCTGTTAATACTGTTAATAGTAGACTATGGGTGAGTATCAAACTCACTTTATATTAAAAATGTTATTATTACTAAGTTAAGTTATTATTTAAAAATTGTATTTCCACACAAGCTTCACTAAGTATGGTAAGCTTGTAACCTGTTGTTAAAAAATATCGCAAAACAACCAAATTTGTTTGTTTATAGGAGTCAAATGAGAATGACAAGCGAGTTGTAGAAGACGGTGCCTCATTTCGAAATATGGAGATTGAAGGTTGCTGCCAAAAAGAAAAACTAAAATAAATTCACTTTGGAGGTTACTGTTAAAAAAATGCTCATATAAACTCACTTTGGAGGTTCGTGTCCAATAAAATGCTCAGATAAATTAAGTTTGGAGGTTTCAGTTAAAAAAAATGCTCAAATAAATTCACTTTGGAGGTTCGTGTCCAATAAAATGCTCAGATAAATTAAGTTTGGAGGTTTCAGTTCAAAAAATGCTCAAATAAATTCACTTTGGAGGTTGCTATTCAAAAAATTCTCAGATAAATTCACTTTGGAAGTTGCTGTCCAAAAAATGGTCAGATAAATTCACGTTGGATTAATTGTTGTTATGTAACATTGATAGTAGGAACTTGATTATTAGGCCTGCCAAGAAGGTGCATTTCCAAGATTTAGTCATATTGGGTAAATTAAGACCGATGGTACAGACTAGTGATAAAAGTAAAACAGAGGAAGGAAGCGTTAATAAAGATAAAAAGAGAGCTAGAATGATGTTCACTTTAAAAGGAGAAGCCTGTATGTGAGACATTATTTTTGACGTCACACGCAATTACAATTTTTAAAACGGATCATTTAGAAGGAGTAGCTGTGGAAAGTAACGCTTGTAGCTAACAAACAAAATTAAAAATTAAATTCAACAACAGGAAGAAGGAAAATATGCTCCAGACTATTGTGAAAGAAGTATTCACTATCCACAACAAATGCAAAGCAAGATGGACCAATTTATTTCTTAATACATTTAAAGTAGGCCTCTTTGGCATTATGAATTATACCCTAAAGACGCAGCATAACTGTATAATCCCTGAATCTTACCAAGTCTTCTAAAGGTGTTAATATTATGATAAGCTACCTCCACTATTATTTACAGAACTATGGAATAGGCGAAAAAAGTTGTATCTACGCGTTGCCCAAAGTAAAAACATCAATACCTAATTTGGTGAGTTCTAAATGACTTGATTGAGCATATCACTCCATCATTTTTCCCAGTAGCCCATACCAAATTTTAGCGCGACTGTGCGTTTGGCATATTAAAAAAGAAAGTTGAGTTTAGAAGGCTATCTCTTTCATTGAGGTTGCAGAAATTGTAACCAATTATACTCTAATTTTAAAATTAATCGTCCACTTTTAACTGGCATTGTCAAGGCAATCAATAACGGGTAAGAATATTTTACTCAAAAAATAGAGAAAATTATTCCAAAAATAACAAATTACAATCACTTTAAATTTTA
Source organism: Aphrophora alni (assembly GCA_963513935.1). Classification (NCBI taxonomy): domain Eukaryota; kingdom Metazoa; phylum Arthropoda; class Insecta; order Hemiptera; family Aphrophoridae; genus Aphrophora; species Aphrophora alni. Next base: position 105,932,585 of record OY740767.1, on the reverse strand, counting down.
ACAAAGAAAAAATTGACAAGTTACTTGTCAGGAAATAACAGAAGGACCAAAAACCAACTTTAGATTACAACTGAAAAAAAACACTCAATGAAGTTCCTGAAGAAATTGTTTCCATAAGGTAAGTCGTTTGAAAGAAAACTGTACATTCAGTAGGCTACGTCGTATTGTCTGTCCTCAGGTGCCCCTAGATCTTTCAATGCCCTGGCTAGGTCCTGGACTGAAAAACTCAGAAAATGAAAACTTGGAAATAAATCTTCTAAGACTAAAACTAAATTTAAATGATAAAAAAAAGAATACAACAAAAAAGAAAACCTTTAAGTAGTGAACCTAGTGCCAGTAGCACATCTGAGAAACGAGCAAACCATATAAATTAAATAAAAAGTCAAATCAAGATAGCCTACATTTTCGATAGGAAGTAGGCCTAGCTAGATTTCTTACATTAGGCCTATTCTAATCACATATACAATTTTTAATATTAATAGTAATTAGTAGCTTGTTAATTTCAACCTAATAAAATTAAACGATTTTGCAATTTTTATCAATTAATTATTCCAGTCCTTTTATCATTTTCCCCCTTAGTGTTAAATTTTCAGTGAATTTTTCTAAGCAACATAAGAAATTGCTGAAAACAATCATATCAAACATACCAACAAAATAACCTAATTAATATAGTTTAAGTTTTATTAAATATAGTAACACTTTAAACGTGATTTCCCCAAAACGATATTTTTTAAACTCAAATCATTAAAAATTCATAGCGCAGTCACAAACAAAAATAGAACATTTTCAAAAACACCATGTTTCAGGGGAGCTTTTTGTACAAGAAACTATTAACTCATTTTAAGTCTAGATGAACATAAGGTACCTTCAGCTGTACCCCATCACTAAATACAAAATTGGTATTCTATAGAAAATTACAGTGATTCAAATAGAACCCTATTGAAATTTAGTTTAAATTCATGGAAAAAGTCAAAACTGCAGCCATTTTAAAGAGTTGTTTGTTCATATCTTGTGAGATACCTTAGGCTATAATACAATAAATTAGGTTAAAAATTTCATATTTCAATTCTGTTTATAATGGTCGCTACGATGACAAATAGCGAAGTTATTGTCAAAAATATAATTTTGAACCCCTACCTGCAATAAAAGTTATGAAATCCGACAAGGCCAGGACCAAGACATCGACAGAGCGAAGCGAGTGGAAACTTAATACTTAAACATCTACGAGGTCCGTTAGGTTTACAATTACGAAGTTTAGTTAATGTATGTAACAACTGTTTAATAAACAAACTTATACTACTGGGTAAAACTCCTAGTCTACCAACTTTTCGTACAAGACCCAGGGCATTAGGTCTACATTTAGAAGATCTGCTTGTACTATGTTGTCTGATTGGGCTGGATAAAGTACCATGATGGCGTACAGCCATCAACTGATTTGATTAATAATTGTAATATATAAATCAAAACTTTGATAATCTTAGTTTGAATTTAGGTTCCACTTTTTTGTATAACTCTGTGTGTGGGGGGGGGGGCTCAAAGAGCTTAATAAATAGGAGTTGTGGGAGATCTTAAAGAGTAGCTAAACCACCTGAAAGAAAACGTAATTCAATTGACACAATACAAAATGGTCAAAGTTTAAAAGAGAGTTTTGCAATTGTATTTTTCTCATAAAACTTTGATAACTTTTTATCAAAAAAAAAATTGATTTAATGCTTCTATTGGAGCTATTACGATGTACAGTGGTAATTTTGAAGCTACCTAATTAATTTTTTCTTGATGTTTAAAAAAATAAGGTTGTATAACCATTTAGATAATTGAGGTCTGAGTCATGTCATTGCTGATTTTTTACACACTATTGGTTATTTAATGAAACAAAAATTTGCAGTCTTCATTAAATACTGGACGCGCCCATAAAGAGAATAAACAAATAATTTGAAGACATAAATTATTTTGACTTTAAGGGAGTCAGCACCTTTTCCCTCTCCTATGTTAATCAAATGGGAGGTAAATACTTTCCTTTAAGTAGCCTACCATTATCTCTGAAAACATTAGTGCTACAGACTTGACATTTTTGATACCAATTTAGTAAATGTGAATTTACCTACTATATCAGTACTTATTATAAAAATAAAGTGAAAAAATATAAAAACAAAGGATTTTTATTGTTTTAAATTTTTTAAACCCTATTAATTTTTTAGATTTTTATTGATAATAATAGGTTTCAACAATCTTACCTCAATAAATCTGGTAGGGTAGTGTCAAATAGTTGTATAAACGATTTGTCTAAAATTTCAGATTTGTAGTTGCAATAGCCTACGTTTTGAAATATGTGTGCCTAAAGTTTAAAAACCACAAGTAACGGAAAAACTACTTTAAAAGTTTGTCACACTTTAAACAAAGTAAGACCAAGACTGAGAAAAATGCAATCAGTTTTTTCACAAAACTTACATTTAGTGAAGGACTGGATTAGATTTAATATTATTTGTAGATCAATTAGAAATTTTACCTGGTTATCAGTATAATTCAAGTAGGCCCTACTTGGAAGTTTAGAACTGAGTAACTTTCTAGATCTAGATGAATTCTTAGGGTTAGATTCTTCAGTAGATGTAGGCCTAACTAGAGTTGAACAGCCAGATGAATATAGTTTACTATATAAGCTATTTTTTGATTCTAGGCATTATCACAGAACTAAAAACAACACACAATTATATAAAAAATGTCACTGAGTTTGTTTGTAACAGAAATAAATAAATCGCTAACCTCAATACTACAAATGTTTACAAACTGTAAATTAACTATGTGCAAAATAAAACAGCTGATATCATACAGTGTGAACAACCTAAGCAATGTTACCAACGTATAACCACTAAAAAATAAAAAATAAACATGAAGTATAGTACAATATAAATCAAGAAATACGAGTATATAACTAGCATGTAATGTCTACTATCACATCTAAACCCAGAATACTCCATTACATATTATAGCCTACGCTTTAAATTATTTACGTAGGCCTACATATAAATTATTATTCATGTATAGTGTTATATATTTTATTAAACAGAATAAAATGGAGAATGTTTTAGGAGGAGTATTATTTCATGAAGTGAATTGTTGTATTTGAAATTCGACCATAATAAGAGGGGTCTTCTGAGTCATGTATAATACATAGATTGTTATGAGCATCCAGTATTATAAAATCATTATTATCTAAGAAATTAGCAATGTTGCAGTGCTCCGATTCTAATTATCCTGGAGCTGTTTCTATCTACAACCTCATAGTCTACTTCACATGTAAATACTATTTTTTTCCCGATACAATAATATTACGTATTAGGGCCTACGATTTTGTTAATTTTCAAAATTCTTCCTACTTTAATAATTTCTAGATCCCTTGGCTGGTCTAATGATTAGCACATTGGCTTCACAAGTGAGAGATTCCGGGTTCACAATCTCTGTGGGGTTCAAACTTTGGGGAGTTAACCTGAGGAAAATTGAGAAGCTACAGTTTTTAGCAAGCTCTCCTTGAATAGGAGCATTAAACCACAATCATTTGTTTGTTAAAACTTATTGGAGATTTATATGTTTGAAGGGTTTGGTTGTAAAATTTGATCAGCGGCCATTTCCTTTTTGAGACCTTACAAAGAGCTTTAAAATGATGAACCCCCCCCCCCCAACTTCTCTACTATATAAGATATTTCAGTTCACCTACACTGTATTTCTGAGGAAGGAGGGGGTCAAAATGTTTTTATTTCAATTATAGAATAAGGGGAGGGGGGCGAAGACTTCATAATCACGTTGTTAATCTCTATACATTTAGAAGTTATTCTTTAGTGATGATGAGGGTAGTTCATCAAACTTTCAAACTAAAAAGCAGCAAATTAAAATACTTTTATTCGTATTATATAAGATTTTAACTATAGTAGACAGAACCCAGTCTGGAATAATATAGTATTTAAATATTTACATTGAGACCTAAGGTTGTGGAGCTTAATTTACTGATTATCTTACAAGATTGGAGGTAGAAATCATCCCTATTTCGCAAGAACGACACTAAGATGTACAAAACAAGTTATACCAATGACTACATAAATACTATAAGACACGACATGGCCATGTTAAATATTCTACGCTTATTCTTGAGTTGACCAATACCCGCTAGGGTGTGGAGCTGTCGCTCTTTGCTAGAGAATCTGAAGTTGACGTGACTGGCGCTAGGTGGCTCTACGGTCAAACAATGTTTCAGTTGCGCACTGATGCCACATATGGGACCAGACATGCGAGGGAAGGTCGAGAATCGCTTATCTCAGCGCACGAACTGACAACACTGACTATGCTATGTCAACAGTTGTACAGTCTCAACCAAGTGGGATGCGTACAGTCAAACACCTGCTGCTAGCGTTTTCTGATAGCTGTGTGTCAAACTTGTGACGAACAGCACCCGTAAAGCGTAGACTATTTCCCTATCCTATGTCGTGTCTTATAGTATTTATGTAGTCATTGGTTATACTAAACCAACCCATCATACAATGTAATACAATAGGATCCTCTAAATGTAGGCTAATGTCCAAAAGTTGGTTTCTTGGGCCTTCTAGGAAATGTTTAATTGTATTGGATAGATTAAGGGTGTTGTTACCCAGAAGGATAAGTTTTTTAAATAGGCCTAGTTGTTATACAGATTTTTTGATTCTCGTAATTGTGTATGTCATTATTTTGTTAATATCGGTTATAGTCTATATTAGAACTGTCAACTCGCTTCTCTCGTGTCCAGTGTGTCAAATATGGCGGTAAAGGAGCAGAGCCTTAAGAAGGACTACTAGGGCAGTCCATTATTGTAATCGCAGTCTATTTATATTTAAATAGGCTACACCAAATTTAGAAGCATAAATCATTTATATTAAATTCTAAAGAATAATAGCCTACAGACACACGTATTATAAGACAATACCTTCGAACTAGTAGGCCTACTATTTAATTAGCATTAATTTATAACAGAAATCATTTTTAAAAAACCCATGTAGAAAATTCAAATACAATTTGTGAGTTACGTCATTGTATGTTTGTAAGGTCTATTGGATTCGTTATTTTTAACCTATAATTAGGGCCTATACATAAAACTATATTTAAGTTACGAAGTAAAACATTATTTCTTTCAATAGATTAGAAAACATTCCGCGTTTCCATTAAAAAAATATAAATCACTACGATTATACTTTGAAACACAAATAGACCTAATTACTAAATTGAAAACTTTGTTCGGAAAACTGCTCATTTTTTTGCAAAACTAATAAATATGATAGTTTTTACGATTAAAAACTATTTACGTAATCCCAACATACGAAGTATAGGGTAAATTTGGTAACGTAAAAAATTTAGTCCTCTGACCTTCAGGTTTCATACCTTGGGGAAACCAAAATTTTTTGATTTGGCGTCCAACTTATAACACACTAACCTTCAGGGGGTCACTTATAAAGGGTAGCCTACGAGTTTCAAAATCACAATGTAACTTTGCTGAATTTACACCCTTTATCATGTCTTGAGTTAGATCAGTAGTTTTCATCTATCATATCAGGTCTTTCTTGACCAACCCTTGCTATTTTGCCGACACTGACATTATTGAATAGGCCTACTCAAAGACTGGGGTCTTTACTTTATCTTCTTTTCTTCTTTTTTTATAAGGCGATGATGACCGAAAGGTTTTTCGAATTTAAATAACGAGAAAATAAGAGAGAAAAAAATTAAAAAATAGAGAAGATATGGTCAAGAATATAATTTCGAACCTTGATTTCCCAAGAAAATGTGATATTTGTATAATTACCATATCCTACAGACTCCTTCAAATAGAAACCTATAGACCTATAACAAATATTTTAAAGAAACTTAGCCAGCTGGATAAGACTCCTTGATCTATTAATACATTTTAATACTTCCTACATAGCTCAAGAAACCAACTTGTGGGACTTCACATTTAGACGATTTACTTGTACAGTATTACATTATATGTTGGGGCCTGGGTAAATACAATGATGACTCCCAACAATTGGTTTAAAAAAATATATTAGCCATTAACTATAATTTGATGGTGGTTTTGACAAAAATAAACTTTAAAGATAACATAATTTTTCAGGCAACAAATCCAATATGGCGGAGATGGATCAGTTCCATTCAGTGAGCAATGACAGAACGAAAGTAATCCTAACAGTTGTCTATAATCTCACTACTTTCTTATTGAAATGTAAAGATGCCCACCAGGATCGAAACACTCACACGAGCGAAGGGTGTAGAGATGTTTTAATATATAAACATCTAAGAGGGCTTACCGGACCCGCACGGATATGTTAGGCCTATATCTTCAACGATTCCAGAGATACCTAATTAGCCGATTTTTGTTTTATAGTTTAATATTGTTTCTTTTTGCCAATCAAGGTCTGTTAATTAAAAATATGTTTTTACTTAATCCTGTAATAAACTATACTAATCGTTATTATTAATGATTATTAAATTCAACAAGTCTTTACACTTCTAACACAATTAACCTACAAATTTGACTGCACAATAATTAAAACATTTAGCTTTACTTACTTAAAACATGACATCCAATGATATATTTCAATTAATTATAACAAAGCTGAAATCTTTTCGATTTATTGTTTATTTAATAATTAATTACCTAATAAAAGAATTTTAATGAGGGTGTTTAATACGTTCAGGTTTAAACTGTGCTCAACCAATTAGAGAAGTTGGGCGGAATTGTTGGCCAACAGCCAAACAACATCTCAACAACTCGTTTGTCACATTGACTTTAACTATCTGTCACATCATAAAGGATAGTAGTTAGCGTTCAACGTTTAAAACAGCTGACAAATGTGTGATCCCTGATGAATAATATCGAACAAACTGTCAACTACCTTTCAGGTTAGACTTGCTTGTTAGCGTAGCTTACAGATTCCCGTTTAATGAATGTAAACTGATTTTAATAATGAATAATTTATTTTGATTTCTGTTTTATAATCATTATTTAATTTCTAATATAAAATTTGAGTTTTTGAATCTACCCTCATAAAAATCCCGACAATCGAGACTATAAAATATTTATCGATCCAACTCAGATGTAATTTGGTGCCTTTTTTGGCTCCTGTATTATTTCACACAGAAGCTATTATAGATATTTAACATTTTAATTTTGAGGTTATATATGTTTATGTTTTTGTTTTATAATTCTTCTTTTTGCTTTTTAATTATGCCAAACACTCGTGTGTCAATTTAAATGCAATTTATGGGTTAAAGTTGCACAATACGAGCTCTAGGTGGGAGGCTACAGTACCTACATGTTACAACGTACCCTTGAAAAATTCCTTTTCAAATTAGAAAATTGTCAGTCATTTTTAAATTTACTGACAGATTTTTTTTTTTTATTAATGAACTAACTCAACGATTTGTAAACAGTGGTAGTCCACATTTTGTTCCTTCAGAACAGACAGAGATGATCTACTAGAGGAAACTAAGTAGGCCTATGTCTTTCTTTCTGAAGTGCGATGGTCTACAAGAGGTATGTCGTTCTTTCTGAACAGTGGCGTTCTAAGAAAGAAAACTACAAGTATTTCGTTCTTTCTGATCAGTGGAAGTCCACATTTTCTTCCTTGAGAACAGTTATGGTCTAGTAGAGGATTATGGTAGTTCTTATTTGGTTCCTTCAGATCAACGATGGTTAACAAGGCAAAACACTTTTCGTTTTTATTGAGCCACTTTAGTATAGGCTACATATTAAAACGAAATATTTAGTTTACGTCATACTGCTTCAAAAACCGTTGTTTTCAACACATGCATTGAGTTGCTAAAGTTGTTCTTTTTAGTCCAAGGACCTAAAAACATGAGCTGAGGTTGAGGTCATCAGCTGTTACTTCGCTTATACGAATTAATTAACGATTGTAATGAATCTATAAAAACAACCGATACTCTCGATTATAAATAATAGATAAAACAGCTGTTACCATCGATTTTATAAATAAGTACCACTAACACAAACTAAACTGCTGTAATAGCTGCAAACTTGTATAACTTGTCCAAATTTTTTAAAGTAAATGTTATAACCTTTTAGTTTTTGTGAAATTGTTTTCTTATATTGTTTGCAGTAAACGAAAAATATAGTTCATCACTAGGACCAAAAGAAGTTTTTCGATCCTGGGCCGTTATACTTGACCTTGTATCGAAAAGCTTCACTTTTAGTCCTAGTGATGAAATATATTATTTTCAGTATAGGCTATCGATATTCTAAACCTGTAAACGAAGTAGCCTACATTTTTCCTACTGTACAGCAAAGGTCTACTCCTGGATACAAAATACATTGTTTCTTCTGAACAACAATAATCTGCTCTTGAAAACTGTTCTTTATGAACAGATATGGTCTACTCCTGGAAACATAATAATTTTAGCCATCTTAAAAGTGAAAGTCTACACCAAAAAAAATTTTTTTTGTCTTGTGGAAACATAAATTCGTTATTCCTTCGGAAAAACGATGATTCCAGGAATCAAAATTGTTTGTCCGTTCTAAAGAGCATAGATCTATTGACTGGAAACAAATGTCCTTTAGAATCTTAATGATAGCTAACAGCTGTGTTCCACTAGCCTAAATCTATCCCTATTTTTACGTATGGTTATATTAATATTCGTCATTGTTTTAGGCCTACTCTATATTAACTTTCTTCCACATCCTACTCTCGCCCTTACTTTCGCCCTTCCTCTTTAGTCGGTTTAGGAAAAGCTGACATCCATAAAGGTTTGTGATCTCTTGAATAGTCTTATATTATAAAATTTCATCCGAACTGAAATGCTTATATTGAATTAAAGTTAAAGTTAACAGCCTATATCGAGTTGAAATAAACCAAATATATTGAATCTTCGGTAGCCTACACATTTTTTTAAAAATACGTAGGCGTTAATTTTACGAACAAGTTTGTGAGTTCGTAGATACTATAGACATTAGATATCCCGTTTGATCTAAATCGGTTTAACGTTGTTTTAGAATTGAACCATATCGGAGTGAAAAATTGGCCTATTTATTCTACAGACAATATGTAAAATAGCCTACATTTTTTGAAATGCATAAAACATATTCATTTTAAAATGTTTGGTTTATTTTAAAGCAATTCTGTAGATACCCCCATTTCACTTTCACGCTAGGCTCTATTGTAGGCCTATATAAATACTCAATTATTAAGCCTACATAATTATTAGACTATAGGTCTACACTCAATATAATGTTGCTATCGAGTGCTTAGTATGAAGGTATACTAAATAATTTATGAGTTATGAAAAAAGAAGCAAAACAAATTGGCAAGATACAGTTCAATGACAGAAATATTGTAACTAGCGTAGATTTAAGCCTAGCCTATAAATTAAAGTTTTAGTACCGTAGCTCTAACTATTTCGACTAATGGACTTTCATGTTTATAGTTGCCAGTTCTATATTAATTGTAAATTATCTACCCCAAGCAATGTGAAGTGCGATCTCAAGTCACACCCTCCTTTTCAATTAAATCACCCTTTCTTTACGAGGAATCCTAATGAGGAAAGTTGTGAAGGGGGAAGAAATATTGACGTAGTGTGCAAAACGTTGTTAGTACTACAGAATCCCGCTTGGAGCAGCAGTATACAACGGGCAAATTTCTCTACTTATTGCACAGTTTATTCCTTTTAAATATTGTAATTCCTGTAAACTTTGTAATTTGAATTGTGTGCTTGTGTAATTCAATGAATTTTCCAAATATTTCATTGTTATATCACTTTACCTTTGCATGAATGTCTACTACGTTTCAGTAGTGCAAAATGAAATGAAATAGCTATACAATCTTGTGCATGACGAGACCTCCTGTTCATTCCTATGCTCCTGTTCCTTCAAACATTTGATTTTGGAGCAACGAAGGAAAATTTATCAATTTTAGAAATTCTATTTTTTTTTTTTTTTAAATTAGGAATATTTTTTAAAAACTATTATTTTGTACATCTTTTTACATATAACAAAATTTACCTAATTTTTTTTCTTCTCAATTTAATTTTGTTTCTTAAATCCATCATCTTTGAACCCCAATTGTAAAACTAAATTTTTCTGTTTCTGAAAAATATTAAAAGATTAATTGAAAAAGTTTACAAAATACACTTAGGCTATACGAAATGTGTGCATAATTAAAAATAATTACAGAGTGTGGTTGTTTGTTTGCAAATAAGTTACATAAACAAGAAATTAATTAATTAAACTTGGTATTAATTATGCATTCAACATTTTCTTAATTCGTTAGTTATAATGCCGTAGGCCTAGCCTGATACAAAAATTATTATTCTAAAATACTTAGGCTACATATCTATACAGTATAATAATAAATATCAAAATTATAGAAGAAATATAGTAGAGATTGTAAGACTATTTTTGAACATTCCTCTAAACTTTAAAGAAACTTCTTTGTAACGTCCACATTTTTCAGACAACACATTCTAGTACAGTATATATAACCTAACTATAGCCAGCTGGTCTGTGCAGCTGCTACAGGCAGCCATTTTGTTTGCTTATTCAAAATGTCCTTTTTTATTGCCGTGTTATTTTCATAAAAACGTGTACAAAATAAAATGTAGGCCTAATTCTAAAGAACGTAGGTGTCGATGAAAATTACTGAACTTATAAGTAAATTAAAAAAAAATTAAAATAAAGAAAGTAGACTCATAGCGGTACTCCTTGTATATTATACTGCTTTATTGTTAACAAACGTGAGGGATTGAAATATTAGACGTCATAAAATTATTAGGCTACTGGTAACAACATCGTCATAGAAGGAAGAAAATGGAGAAATTTAATGGATTTTTTTTTCTCTATATTTATTAAGAATCGGCGAGTAAATTATAAATTTCAAAATCTTATGAATCAAAGGATAAATTTTCTATGGTAGGCCTACTGATTATTGTAATATAAAAAAAATAGGCCTAATAAATAATCTCTTGTAAAAATATAGGCTATATTTACGCTACGATTCAAGGAGTTTTTTAACTAATTCAATGAGTATTCCAACTACTAGTTCCCATCTACTAGTTCTAACTCCGATGGTGAAAAAAGTCTGATTGGAGCTACCCTGCAAAAGAAAACTAGTTGATGGGACCATTATAGTACTTATCCAGCCCAATTATACAATGAACCTCACCTGAGAACAAACCAAAATTTCTAGGTTACAAATTTTCAAAATTAAAATTTTATAATTTATAATAAATAGTGCGTAAACATATCACAGATACATATGCACACAAAAATAGATACTTGGAAGTGCAGGAGGTTATTAAATTGAGTGTCTTTCGGATAAACAGATCCTCTAAATGCAATGTAGCAAATAGGCTACCCAAATCTAGTTGTATAGGAGTTAGGGTGTAGCCTACATCCAGCAGGGTAAGTTTGTTAAACAGTTTTTAGACAGGTTTTTTGAACCTCGTAATTGTGTATGATCCACTTACTCTCTTGACGTCGGCGAGGCGTATCCACACTCGCTTCGCTCGTGTCAGTGTCTCGAAGCTATACACGTGAAGCAGCCTCATATCGCTACGCACGTGTCGTGACTCTACATATTTTTATTTAATATAAGTTGAATAATACACAATATGGCCGTCATTGTGCTCGCTATTCTGCTTACAAGTCGACGACGAAATGTTTCGGTTTCCTAAGGCCATTCTCACCTTCTTCATCTATAAAGGGTGCCTTATTTACGACCTACATGGTCTCTTGATATTATTTTGAATTTTTTAAATATATTTACAAATATTAAAATAATTTAACATCTACACAAATTGTTAATAGGTGTAGCTTGATGATTTTCTTTAAAAAGTATAGCCTACATTTATTTATTGGCTTAGTTCTTAACCAAGTGTAGGCATAGGCCTACATAACTACTCATAAACTAGAATTATTATTTCTCTTTATAGTCTATAGCAATATGTATTTAAAAATGTAGCTGGAAGACTGCAAATCCCCGATAAAAATATTTTGTGGTTTTACTAAGTCAAAATCATCAATATTAAGAAACAAAAATAATCAGTTTTTTGCATTATATTAAGAACTATAAAAAAATGTATGTTCTTTTCTTAACATAACTTAACTTATAGGCAACCATAAGTTCGGCGAATCATAGCGCACCACTACATTGTACAACGATATAATAATTTATTTTCAACCTCTAGGCTATATTCTGTTAGCGATAGGCCTATCAAGTGGGTTCAGACTTTTCTTATAATAAGCTAGCGCACCTACAATTGGGTGGTTTAATCAAATCAAAATCGTGGCACTTGGAAACTGTCGAAGGGATAACATAGCATTCACGAAACAGTAATTTTTGTAACTCGTAGATTTATTATATTACTGTATTAATATATTATAATATTGGAGTAACCAATCTGGTTATTTAACCTATAAATGTGTTTTCTCAGAAACCCATTGTCGAGATACAACTAAAGACTTTTTGTTGGCTTCAAGAAAACCGATTGTTTTTAAAAGTCATAACAATGTGATTATTTAATCCCTTTAATAAATTTTCCAAAGTTAACAACTAGCTAAATTACTTTCTCGGATTCGAAATGTTTTTCCACCCTTTTTAAAAAAGTCTGTTTTCATGATAAAATTAATGGTTTTATGGTGGCAATAAAATAATTAATGGGAGTTATCGTGGTAATTAGGCTACATGTACACAACCCTATCACTCATTAACAAATTCTCTAAATATAATGCCCAAAATTTAGTTTTTTGAGTCTTGTAAGAGATGTTAAATTCTATTGGTAGATCAAGAAGTCTTATTCAGCAGGGTAAGTTTCTTTATAAGAGTTCTGACACAGGTTTTCTAAACATTCTAATTGTATAATTGTGCAGCTTACATCTCTAATTTCATGACGTCTGCTAGGCCGTAATGGGACACGTAGATTTGTAGGTTATAAAAAGTATCCACTGTCTTTGGTCTTACCGTGCCTTGAAGATTTATGTAGGCTATATGCGACAGAGTTTCTACTCGCTGCGCTCGAGTCGGTGACTCAGAATTGCCAGATCTCTTACAATACTTGGCATCAATCACATTTTCTTTGGAGATCAGGGTTCGAAGTTACATTTTTGACCATAACTTCCCTATTTAACATTGTAGAGAGTTGAGGTTGGTATCATTGTATGCAGAATTGTAATATGCAAATGTTTATCTTATTTGGTTTGTTATAAGTTGAATAACCCACAAGATATTAACAAAGAACGTTTTAAAATGGCCCCCATTTTTACATTTTCAATTAATTTTTATAAATTTCAATAGGCTTCTGTACCAAATTATATATATCTAAATCTCTCTCTCTCACATCTAAAAACAACAGACGCTGTTTCTACAAAACCGTTCGACCAGGTTTCAAAATAAAATGTACAAACATAAACATTTAATATTAAAAATTTATTGCTCATTTAATATACAATTTGTATTTATTGAATGTATCATTAAAATATTTAAATAATTATCAAAGTTTTAAATTATACCCAAAGATAGGTTTCAGCTTTAAAAACAAGCTAAAATTTAAGTAGAATGCCGTAAAAATTCTTGATATTGTTCTAATATTGCAGAATAAATTTCTAATATTTGATGGAATGAATAGACTACATTTTGTTAAAAATTTGAACGATTTACGGATGTTATCAGATTTGAGGGATATTTAATATGGTAGTCTACGTAGGCCCTAATAAACACGGAACATTATTATTATTATTATTTTAATATTATAATTTGTTTCATCTATATCTGTTAACAATCTTTCCATTTCACCCTTATAAATGTGTGATATGGTGTGAACAACGCATCAGATGCTGCTTCACAAATTAAGGAACGTTCTGCGACTCCGAGGTCTAATGATAGGGTATCACAGGTAATCAATCTTCGGCCATCCGACCTATGAAGTTAACCTTGTTTTAATGTCGGGGTATTAAATTGTAAGGTTTCGGCGTTACAAATTCTAATCTCAGATTGGAATCTTAAGAATTTGGTTTGGTTACGTAATTTTAACCAATTAATTGTTGCAAAACATTGCACAAACTTTCTCACTCATTCATCACCAAAACCAAAACTATGTCACCTAAATGTCGGTTCTTTAGTTGTCAGTCAAAAAGTGAAAATGACGATGGACGCCGCCTTTGAAAAAATATGTATAATGAAAAGAAGCTTAAACTTGCTTCCCTTGTGCTATAAACCTTTCCGTTATGACGTTTAGAACCGTAATGTTTTTTACTTGTGATAGGCTATTCCACCCTGATTGGATCATTAATCTTCACATTACAATAAAATTTCAAAGAAATCTGTAGAGGCAATTTTGAGAAATTACGTAGCCTTAATCATAGATATTTTGTTTCTTACTGATAATTCACGAAAGAGTATTTTTTTGGAGAAACGGCGACAATATATATATATATATATAGGGTAGGGCCTACATTTAAAAAATTTAAAACTACTTTGGGCTGTAAAGTAGGACCTCAAAATGGATATTTTCACTAAAATCTCCACATCAATTTTTGACTCATAACATAACTTTCTCTTTAATAGGTAGGTCATACAGGGTGTGAAACTTGTGTGATCGCTGTTTTATTTGGTAATTACAAAAGTTACAAAAAAACTTCAAAAGGTAACCCCAAGATTTATTGAGTTAAAACAATATGGTGGTCTGCTCTAAATTTTATTACAATAATCCCTTTTTTAATAACGATTTCTAATAAAACACAATATTTTAAACTTCTTTATTCTAGGATATTTTTTATAATATCTAATCATTTAGGACGTAAAGGAACTTAAAATGTTTAAAAAATAAGCAACTCCACCTTTTTGGGGTGATTGAAAAAAAAAAGGTCTATCGTCGTTTTGAATCGGTTATTTTCAAAATCAAATTTAAACTAGAGCTAGGGTAAAAAGTGTAATAACACCACTGTTATTTTATTTTGTTCTGTAGGCTGAGGAAAACAGATTTATCGATAGAAAACAAAAATTATAATTTCTGGTAATTGTTTAGAACATTCACTGATTTATACCAGCCCTGTATTATTACTAAATGTATTAGGCCTACACTTTATGAATTAAGGAGAAATTGTAATACATTTGTTTCGAGTGTAATATCTTATTCACAAAGTATAATACATCCAGTAATAATTACAAACTTGTGTAAGCCAGTAGATTTTCAAAACAATTACTAGAAAAGTTGCACAAAATCGAATGTGGAAACATTAAGAGGCAGTTTGACAGACTTCTTTTAATTGAATTTCTTTAAAAACTGATCTCTGCCAATTTGCATAACAGCTGTTTTACGAAATAAAGAGTATCAGTTAACTACCTGATATTTATAAAGTGTATTCCCAACATTATTTTTATCCAGATTAATAATTATTTATTTTCAAAAATGTTGCCATTTTTTAGTCCTACCAAAAACAAAATCTTGTTTTTAAAACTATTAGTATTTGTTTTTAGGCCTATATTACAGTCTACCCATGTTTCAATTTTAAATTCGGTTCATCTGGGTACGAGAAAATGAACTTCTGAAAAAGCCTTAAATTTTGTATTTTCACAACTTCGAGTTCTTGACTTAAACAGTTAAAGATATCGAAAAATATCCAAGGTTAAGAAAGACTTAAAATACCGTACCCAGTGTATTTATCCTGAATCGCTAGAAAAAAAAATAGGAGTTCCCATAACATAATTTAGAGCTGACTGCCATATTGAAAAATGGCAGATGATAGTCTAAACAAATTTGGTAATAGGTTAGTTTGAACCTAGTAATAGACTAGTAATAGGCTAGTCAAACAAATCTAGTTTGAACTAAAAAATTCTGAGGTTACATTTTTGTAACTTTTGTACCTATCGAATAAAACTCCTGTTTAATTCATCCTGTATTTATCTAATACATACTAAATACAAATTATGACTCATATTGTAGACAAATTTGTCGTCTCTAAGAGCTGGTGTAAACCAGAAACAATTACCAGAAAATTATGATTTTTCTTTTCTACCATAACTCTGTTATTTCTCAACCTATAACACAATTAAAAATAACAGTAGTGTTATTACACCTATTACCCCAGGGCTAGTTTAAATTTCACCTGAAAGAACTTTAAAAAACCAAAAATCCTCTCTGGAAATAGCTTAAATTTGCGAATTTTGAAACATTTAATGATTGGCTCGTAAAAGGTTGGAAATATAAAAAAAGACACAAGAATAAAAAGTTTTACAAGTCCAAAATTGCCAGAAAAAATAGGAGTTCCTCTAAGAAAATTTAAAGACTGCTACATTGAAAAAATGGCGAGTGATATGAAAAATTTGGTAACACTTCAATTCTGCTTAAAAAAATCTTGGGGTTACCTTTTAAAATTGTTTGTAACTATTGTACTTTTCGAATAAAACAACGGTCATACCTGTTCCAATCACTTTGTAGGGTTTTTTTTTTTTTTTTTTTTTTTTTTTTTTTTTTTTTTTTTTTGTACTGGGCCTCACCGGCGTCGACCTAAAGATCTTTTGCCGCCCCAAGTTCCTTCCTACACCCACTCAGTAACACCTGTCATCCTTATAAAGGAACAGATACTACCTATAGGGTTGTCTAGGATGGTTTCCATCTCCTTCCCCGGAGGGCCTAGAGAATATAGCCTGGCTCGTCGTAACGCCTCACACTCTTAGAGAATGTGTTCTGCGGACTCTTCAGCCAAACTACATTTCCTGCAAGTATTATCTGCAGCAATCCCTATCCTGTGTAGGTGTTTTCTGAGGTGACAGTGGCTCGTTAAGAGCCCAACCACCCACCTCATGTTATCCCTTCTGAGAGATATTAGTTGTTCAGCATGTTTTTTGCTTGGTCTAAGTAGCCTCTTTGCAAGTCTACTTGTAGTTGAACTTATCCAGGTCCTGTTCAACCCCTCCCGTATCCAAGTATCAACCGCTGCTCTGGCATGTCCATAGGAGATCCCGAACAGCGGCTCCGGGCCCACGAAAGGGGATTCTGAACCTGACCTGGCCAATTCATCTGCTCTCTCATTACCATCAATACCTGAGTGGCCAGGAACCCAGCCCACAGTGACCGTGTTAACCTGACTAAGCTTTATCAATGATGAGATGCACTCCCATACCAGCTTCGACTTTACTCTAGTCGTGTTTAGTGCCTTAATTGCAGCTTGACTGTCTGTGAAGATCAGAATGTTCTTACCTGTGTATTCCATTCTTTCGCCTTTTGTAGGGTTAGATGAGAAAATAACATTTCTATGATTTATTTTGATTTCACACTATATATTAATTTAATGAGTAAAATTGCGTATTAATAACGGATACGCAATAGTTTTCTTTTTTTATTATAATTTCACAAATAAATTAATAAACATAATATATATGATTTGTAAGTATGAAGCTTCTTGTGTGAAGTATTTATGGAAATTATTATTTGCTGTATTATTTCGTTTAATATTCTATTTGTAGACTACTGTTTTTTTACTTATTTCAAAACAATATCTCTTTATTGTGTAATTGGTTAACATAATCTTCAGAAGTTACAATCTCATTTTAAACAAGCGTAAATACCACAAATAATTGAAACTGATAAGCATTTGTATATCCATGAGATGATTTTCAAAGAAAATTAATCATAACATTTCTAACACTTTACTTTTTGTTTTTATTTATATAAAATACAAAACGAAATCAGCTTGACCTGAAATATAATCAAATTACATTATATTATAAATCAAAACTGTCAGTCTAAAGTAAATTAACTGTATACAATGTCTAAAACCATTTCTGTTTTAGAGGTCTTTTAATTTCCACCAACTCAGATTACATGTGTACTTTATATTTATCCCAATCAGTGTTCTTTGGAATTCGGTTTTTTACTACCTGGGTCTGAGTTGATTTAAATTTTAATTTAATGTAAATGTGATCAGACAGTATTGGTTTGTCCGATACATGCCAATTAATGATATATTCCACCCAAACTAGGATTAATAAGTCAGGTCTATCCAAACCATTACGTCCTGCTTTGTTAAAGGTAGGTTTGTCCCCTTATTGCATATCTCTATATTATATTATTGACATTAAGATAATCAAGAAGGAACTCACCTCTTTGGTTATTCTTCTCATTTCCACGAATGGTGTGGTGCGAATTAGAGTAGCATCCAATGACGATGCGTCTTCCACTTCTTTTAAAAAGTTTAACAATGTCATCTGTTGGAGATGTATTGGTCTCACCACGGAAAAAAGCTGAGGCTATAATAAAATTCTGTTCTCCTTTGTCAGTTCTTAATTTGACTGGCATAGAGACCAAGTCCTGTGTTGGAAACTCTGGAATAGGAAGAAAATTGACATTATTGTTATGTAATATTCCTAGCCACGGTCTTTCTACCATTTTATTGTAAATTAATTTACATGTCAGGGTTGGGAGACCTCTGATGAATCCTCCGTTGACACATGACTCTTGAATTAGAACTATGTTCTCTGTACATTCATTAAAACTCTTCCTGAAGCTGCTCTAGCATAGATGAGATTTATCTGAATGACATTCATATTTGTTGTAGATATTTAGTTTTTGCTGTCAGGGACTTGTTTGGTCTTTGATATTGGAGTGTCCATTTTTAGCTTAGTCTGTATTAGTCCATTCCTTTTGCCTACTTCTGGCAGAGTCTTTTTGTCAGGGTTTTTTTTGTGTTGCTGAAGGCTCCATTGGCCTTTGTTCCTTTGGAAGGGAGGATCCGCCGGACACCGCATTCCGAGACTGTAATGAGTCTACTGCCAGTATGCGTTCAGGGGAGCTTTGGCCTGTGATATAGCGATAGCCGTCCTATCCTTAGTCTGTGAATTAGAACTAGGCTGGCTAGAAGTTTCACCTTCCCCAACAGTAGATCTGCCCATAGGTTCCGAGAAGCCTTCTAGCAGTGAACCATTAGCAGAAACACCAGGCGTCAAAGCCTTCACCATAAGTAGCCTTTGTTACCTTTAGTGTAGAATTATGTTTTCCTTTTAGCCGAACTTGGCTTCTTCCAACATGTAACTGAGTTTATCCCCATCTTGTGGGTGTCAAAACATCCACAGAAAAGATCAGAAGTGTCATAAGAGGGCTTTGTTGCTCACTACGAAGAAACTTCTACTAATCAACACTTAGGTCTTTATTTTGTGCCTTCAATAATTAAAGAATGGTCTCATTCGAGTCATCTTTACTGTTGGAGAAATACGTCACAATCTGCGCACGAGGAATTTCTCCCTCCGACACAGCCTTGAGAACAGCATTTTCTCATGGTTTTAGCTTTTTATCGATATTTTTGAAACAATTTGCTGTTTCTTCTTTTGAGAAAATGTAGATGAGTTAACCCGGCTTTGGTATTATATCTAGGAACTTTGGTTTAATCCTTTCCCTTTGCTGCAATACTTCTGCCAGAACATCACTTTGTACCAATTTATTTTGGCTCACTGCGAGCAGAATATCGGGGAAGTCTTAAGCTAGGAAACCTATCCTTATCCCTGCCGTCATTTGGCCAAAAGTTGGAACTCTGAATTTGGACCCTGAGCTTCAGAGCGCTTTCTATGCCTTTTTCTGATCTGGATTCTGGGGTAGTCTCAACAGATCGGACTCGTAGTAGCTTTAGTCCGGCTTCTCCTCGAAATCCTCAGGCGTTTGATCAACCTTTAGGATTTGTGTTTCTTCATTAATATTTTTGTTTACATCTAGTTCCCACAAGATGTGAGGAATTAAAATCACATTGAGGTAGAGCCTCTTACCTCAGTAAGGTAACTTGAAACTGGAGGGTGCCTGGTATCCAGAGTTTGCATAGTTATGATCAGACTCGCGTCTGACCACTCATTTATCGGAATATGCTGTTCCACCTTGGATTGGGAGAATAAGCAGATTGTGAAGATAGTTGGAGTCAACAATAAATGAATATTCACATGTGCCCAGAGTATATTGGGACAGAAACAGTAGAGAGATAGAAAAGTAAAAAGTGAAACCCTGGTATAACCCTCGCTAAATGTTTCTGGTTTTAAGAAGGATTTAGATAGGAAAAGGGGTAATTTTCACATTTATACCGCTGGACACTCGGTCGCCATAGGCTCGTTAGCGATCACGGGGTACACCAGTAACAAGTTACTTATCGTGAAGTTGAGGTTGACAATAGTATGTGAGAGACTCTTAGAAATGAATCCACGTACCTTGCAGCCCTAAGGAGCTCTAATAGTAAAGCTATTGCGTGACACCAGTTGTGGAGAGTGGTTGTTTACAGACACTAGTTAATCCAAATTAAGCATAGATTAGCAGTAATGTAACTATAGTACTTCCATCCTCTCAAAGCAATTTGGATTTCGTAGTTTGGACCACTTCGCAACCTTTGCAGGTGATTAAACGTTTGTAACATTTCCTAAACACCATTCCTTTTTTATTGTGCAACATTTTACAAAGCCTTTGACAGTTCGAAAATTCCTCTTTTAAGTTACCTTCACTTAATAGATAATTAGTTTACTCTAATTTTCTTTCTGTTTCTGTTGAAGATACCCTTTTCATGCGCCATACAGAGATGATTGGAGTTCCCCAGGGTCGGTTATTCATTATTATTATTTCCAGGTCGGTTACTGTACTTAGTTTACAGTACAGCATACTTTACGAGTTTTTACATTCGTATGGCTTTTTGCTGATGTTAATAAAATATATTTGTTAGCCAACCTCATTTGAGACAACCACCAAGCAAGTCCACGTAAAGGCGAATATCCTCAACCATAGCTCAACTGCTTAATTTGTTGTTCACGATAAATTATTCCCAAAACCAGACAGTTCAAAGTTCCAGTATCTAATTTCATCTGACAATTCCAACATAGCACAGAGCAACTCTGTCATAAGATATTACAACTAAGCGTAATAAATACCTTCAGCGTAATAATTGATTTGATCAACCATCTTTAGAGGGTAGGGTGCTGTAATTTAAATTTTGAAATTTAAAGGGAGGGTTGAGTGATATCTTATTTTAAAGGTCTATTTAATCTTAAGTTATAGTAACAACCCGAATTTTTATCCGAGACTCAAATCCAAGTCAAAATAAAAAATTTACAAATTAGATTTTCACTATCGTAGATTGGGGTCTCACATGAAAAAAAATAAATAAATAATAAAATTAAAAAAATAGAACCAAAACAAAAAGTTGTAGCCCTATAGCTGTTTAAAATGAGGTGTCCAATCTCTTCACCGAACATACGCACTTTCAGTACTGTTCCAAGAACCTTATGATGACCAACTGCTCTTTGTTTTCTTTTTTCCGTGTTGTTTAAAAGCAAGACATCTCTCGCTCATCATTACCTTATAAAAAAAAGGAAGAGAAGAGCATAAAATAAAAAACATGTCTGGGTCGGAAAAAAACAAAATTTTGTCAAGAGGGACCTGATGGGAAAGATGAAAGAGGGGTCTAACCAAAGACTACGCAAAAAGGTTGTAGATCCAGTTAGGTTCCGTCGGGATTGCCGAGCCAATACTTATTACATTAAGCCCCTGAAAGTACCAACTTCATTATGAAGGAGGTAAAGAAGTAAAATAGTTAATACTAAATATGAGATCAGCTGTTGATCCAAATCACGTAGCCATTAACACTTTGCTCAGTTACTAACTGGTCTAGGTACCACGCATCATTAATCTTTTATAATATAAAAGAATATACAACAAGTGGGATGTAAATCGGTAGCATTGGATTCGTAAATTTGTAATCCACAACACGATGTCTGCTACCAGAGTTCATCGAGCGGTAATGTAAAAACCTTCTGGAATGTTTTCTTGTGTGTCCTGGACAACCTACACGTCATGTGGACATCAATTTATTACAGAAGAGGGGACCGCTCTGCAGGCGAACGTGACTGAAACATTTGAACAGAGAACTGATTGCCAATACTTCTACGCCCCTAGTCATTTCTTTGTAATCTTCAAAATGGGTTTTAGCGTTGATCCCCTCTCCCTAACAAACCCCACCCATTATAACTTATGTTCCGGCAGAGAGCACTAATAATCACAATTTGTCGATAAATGAAAAAAACTATTCGTTATATATTATGCTCTCACAAATAGATATACAACTTTTAGTGGTTATGTAATTTTCAGGTTATAATACTCTAGTAATAGTAGAATCAATGTCAATTTTACTTGCTTCATACTCATCATGACCACTTATTTGTTCATATAATTACTAAGTTATGTTCATACATATTAATCTGTTACTATTTCATATTTAATAGCCTACTTGGCATAGCTAGGCGCCTATTCGTTATTTTTTAATATTTGTGCATGGCTTACTTGTTACTGGTTCACGCGTGATTCATTATTGTTACTTGTTCACACTTGACATTGTAGGATTACTCGCAGTTGTAGACCAATATTGTACATATTTGTGCTTGATATAGGCCTAGGTCTACTGGTTACTGGTTCATAACCTTATGAAAACCTATTTGTTGCTATTTTAAACTTATACTACAAGATGTAGGTTTTTTGTTAGTTGTGTAGGCTATAATTTATACTTGGTGTATGGCTACGTTGTAACAGATTTACAAATAATGTACATGATACAGGCCTAATTGTTAACCTACATGTTCACCTTTATACATGATGTGGTAGAACTTGTTAGCCTACTTGTTAATATTTGTACTTGGAGTAGGTCTAATTATAACAGGTTCACACTTAGCCTATACATAATTTAGGCCTACTTATTACTTTTTAATACATAAACATAATGAAGGCCTAATTGTTAGCTTACATGTTCACCTTTATACATGATGTGGTAGAACTTGTTAGCCTACTTGTTAATATTTGTACTTGGAGTAGGTCTAATTATAACAGGTTCACACTTAGCCTATACATAATTTAGGCCTACTTATTACTTTTTAATACATAAACATAATGAAGGCCTAATTGTTAGCTTACATGTTCACCTTTATACATGATGTGGTAGAACTTGTTACTTGTTAATATTTGTACTTCGAGTAGGTCTAATTATAATAGGTTCACACTTATACATAATTTAGACCTACTTATTACTTTTTCATTTTTGTAACTTTATATGTGGCGTACTTGTTTATGATGTGTTAATTTATACTTGTATATGCTAAGCTTAATACTTGTACATAAGAACTGGTTCATACTATACAGGGTGATTCACGAAGTTATCCCCACACTTATACAGCTCATTCTACTAGTAAAAATAATGAAAAAAGTTCATATAAACATATGTCCTATCTCGTTTCGTTTAGCGTCTGTCTGTATGTGTTTTTTAGAAAAAAATTTCTATCTTTAAAATGGTTTGAGATATCAAGTTGAAACTTTTTACATTTAATGACCTTATTAGTGTGTATCTTAGACAAAAGTTTCAAAATAATATCATTTACAGAAACAAAATGGCGGTCATTTAAAATGTTCAAATCCTAATAACTTTAAAACGAGTGATGTTACAAAAAAAGGCAAGATACATAAAAAATAGCCCCATTTAATACAAGCATTTTGGTACCTGGTTTATTGATCTAAGATAAGTAGTAACAGAAATAAGTAAGATTTCCCAAGTAAAGGTTTGTGTTTTATTCATAATTGCAATGTATTTTCAAAATCAAATCACACACAACATTAAAACATCTTACTTATTTCTGTTACTACTTATCTTAGATCAATAAACCAGGTACCAAAATGCTTGTATTAAAAGGGGCTATTTTTTATGTATCTTGCCTTTTTTTTGTAACATCACCCGTTTTAAAGTTATTAGGATTTGAACATTTTAAATGACCGCCATTTTGTTTCTGTAAATGATATTATTTTGAAACTTTTATCTAAGGTGCACACTAATAAGGTCGTTAAATGTAAAAAGTTTCAACTTGATATCTCAAACTATTTTTAAGATAGAATTTTTTTTTCTAAAAAACACATACAGACAGACAGACGCTAAACGAAACGAGATAGGACATATGTTTATATGAACTTTTTTCATTATTTTTACTAGTAGAATGAGCTGTATAAGTGTGGGGATAACTTCGTGAATCACCCTGTATAAATTATTTACTTATTAATACTTTTTATGATGTACTCATTTATATTTGTATTTGTATTTTTTTATTCTTGTTAATTATGTAACTTTGTACTTAGGTCTATTCATGATGTACTAATTTATACTTGTACATGCTGAGCTTAATACTTGTAGATAAGAACTGATTAATACTTTATAAATTATCTACTTATTTATACTTTTTATGATATACTCATTTATATTTGTACTTGTACTTTTTTATTCTTGTTAATAATGTAACTTTTTTGTACTAAGGCCTATTCATGATGTAGATCTACTAATTAATATTTGTATATGATGTAGTAATTCATATTGGTACATGTTGTACTTATTAGGCCTAATACTTCTACATAATGTAGGCCTAGGCTACTAATTCATAACTTGTGCACGATGTAGGCTACTTGATTACACTTTTATATGACGTCAAATTGTTGATATACCCTACTTAGTCTTATTTGCAATTGTTAAAATTATCCATACTTTTTCATAATGTACTTGTTCATACTTGTACATGATTTACTTGTTTACATTTTTATATGATATATTTGGTGATACTTGTTAACTGAGTATTAATGGGTTGAGTCTATAACAAAAAGATAATTTAGGCGGAAAACAAAAACATTTTTTAGTTGTTTTATTGCAGTCTTACATCTTTATTTATTTCCTTTTTTCAATGATTTATCATTTCTCTCAGGAAAATGAAAAAAAAAAACTAAGGAACAACGGCTTATCTACTCTATTCAGACAAGGAACATGAACAAAAACATAGGAACAACGGTTTATCCACTCTATTCAGTCAAGGAACATGAACAAAAACATAGGAACAACGGTTTAGACATTTCTATTTTTATTAGCACATTGCGTACTTCTCGAATTTAATAACAAAATGGATTTAATTGGCCATAACTATTTTAATGATTTGTTGCGTCTAGAAATGTACGTTGCTTTGATAGCCTTGTAGGTATAAAATGTCATGTGTTGTGACTGACTGCCCGTGGTTATTAAAGCTGGTCGGCTCCCCCTTTAATACTGATACTATCAAGTTGTGGTGGCATTTATCTCTATCTTGGATGAAATCAACTATAATAATACAGGAAACTGCTGCACCTAATCATCTACAAAGAACCAAGTCTTTTAAACTTAATTGCGTTATAGGCTTACCCTATTTATGTGTTAAAAGATAGGCTACTAACCTCATTATTACAGTTAGTAGGCCTATCTTTTCACACAACAATATTTTTTCCCTACATAAAAATTCACTTCTAAGTTGTTTAAGAATTGTTTGTGAACGCTATTATAAGTTATATTTTGTGTTTATAAAAGAAAATAATATGATATTTTACGTTAAAACTATTTTGTAAATATTAGCTTGCTTGCAATAAAGACGACTAGCGAATTGGAAATATAGGCGGCAAGCTATGAAGTCAGTCTCTTCAAATTTGGCAAAACCAAATAATAAATCTTATAAACTAGATATCCTAGGAATAAATTAAGGTTTCTAGTGGCCGGAATTTTATGTCAAGTATTGAAATTAAGGAAGCTTTAACTGTAATTTGAATATGTTTGTTAATAAAATAAATTTTTGAAATTTTTCAAGGAGGTTTAAACAGTGTTACATGAGATGTAGTCTAAACTATGACCTATTGATGCGCAGAAGCTCTAAATGATTAGATTAATAGCGGAGGGGGGGGATACAAAGTTCAGTTTGCTGGCTATGTTTTGACCAAATATATTATTCTAGTGTACATGTCAATTTAAAAACAAATGCTGCTCTAGATTTCTAAATTAAAACAAAACCAACTGTCAAAAAAAAATAATGTAAGAAGTTCTATAGCCTACAGTTACAGTGGTAATAGAAATAGTAATCAATTGTTTAGGATTGTTAAACAAGAAACAGAAAATACAGAAACTAATAATTTAAATAAAATGCAATATCGAATAGCAAAAGGTAGGCCTACTAGGATGTCTATTAGTTCTTTGGCTCGTATTTTAAAAGAAGAAAATTGTTTGTAAAACTATAGGTTACAGAATTAAGCATATCAAAAGTAAAAAAATTACAGATATCCATTATTCAGATTTTGATTAATAAGAGAGTAAGAAAAGCAATAAATGTAAGGGAACCTATGCTTAAACCAACACTTAAAGTGTTGAAGATAACATGATTTTTAATAGAAATACGTAAGTTAGACATTACGTAAAGTTAACAAAATTAAAATGTGGAAAGAAGTAGTTACAAATAGATTTCTTGAGCAGTGGTAGTAAGAGTCTACATTATAAAAAACTCTTCACCTTCACGTAACTTATATTTTGAGTTTTGCACACATTGATTTCAAGATAGAGGTCGTCAAAGATCTACAAATATAACTTCGCGCCTTATTACCTAAGAGTGTAAGCTTATGGGTTGTGTTTTTATTCTCTTTTGTTTTCATATTTACTTAGGATTTTTTAAACATTTCCACATCTAACCACTGAAAAAGAAATTTGTAGGTCTGTGAGTATTTATTTGGTATTGAAACATTTATAAGTAGCCTATCTTTTCCTGCTCTCTTCGATTTATAAAATAGGAACAGCATGATTTGTAGTGAAATGATACTGTGTGGTAATAACAAATATCAGTTCTGTTGGAATTATAAATATGATAGTATAGAAAATAAAACTTAATATGGTACGATCTTTTCTATAGTTATAGCTTAGATCTTGAATATCTCAATAACTTAAAAGACTTCAAATTATAACTTTAACTTTAGTTTAAACATTTTTCAACCAGTGAATTACTTTAAGAATAAGCTATAATTTTCATAATTTTCTTTGGTGTATTATACTATAACGTAGTCCTATTGTACGATAAACTAGCCTACAGATAATTATAGTAGCCTATCAGTAACATCATTTACTCTTCAATTTATACAGAGATTTTTTAATTTGCCAAGAGTCAATCAAGGACAAATTGTGCTTTTTCTGTTTTTCAAATTCCCCTAGAATTAAAATTTTTAAAGTTTTTTCATCGATGTGAATGAAGTGCTTTCTAGGCATCAATTCGCTTTCTTTCAAAGTAGGGTGTATTACATTTTCCTATGTGTTCATCATTTGAAGCTTAAACAGCTTCATAAAATTTAGAGTATTTATTTCAACAAACTTTTTTTGGGCAAATAGGTCCAAATAACATTATTGAGTGACTCATTTGGGTTTTGCGTTTTTTCCAACACATACTTTTCTAGAAAAACTTGGTTGGACAAGTGACATTTCCAGGCAAGTGGAACCTATTGTTATGATTATATTTTCCCTTCATGTTCATCTAATCCTTGCACCGTCACTTTCGAACATTGTTACCGTGTTGGTGTTGGAAGGTATCGGTGACAGTTGGATCGTATTTGAAGTATCGAGACACAAGCCGTGTTGGGTTTTTAATATGACGATAAGACATAGAAGTAGTCTGCACAAATAACTTTCATGTTCTGCACTGAGCTTGTATTTATCTGCCTGACACCCATCCATAATATTTTCAAGTAGAAGGATTGCTGACTCATAAGGCAATTATTTTTTCCTTCGAGAAGCTTGCCGTCCGCTAGTTTTTTGGTTTTTATTTTTAAATTTGTTTAACCTAGTACCCATCTTCTTCTGGGTGTGGCCTATGAAATGTATTTATTTATATTGAAATACAATCGCCATAAGGTTTGGTTTCACAGACGTTAGTGTCACCATCTTCTAAATATTGTAAAAACCGTTGTTGTTAGAGTGTTCTGAGCAGTGAAAATTTTAACAGCTCCTGCCACCCCCATGTCGCCCCGTGTTCCCTCATAGTTTGCTGGACAGTTCTCCTCATGTATGCTATTTAATTCCAAAGTTAGATAAAATTTCAGTATCTAGAACCTTTTCAGTTATCAAAGAAATTGCCAACTCAACCCCCCATTCAATGAAGTATACCATGAGTTTCTGCCATGAACCATCAATGACTATACCAACGTCTCTACATCCTTCATTCTGTAAGACTACTTTTTCCACAGCATTTTATGCCAACACTTTTTAAAGTTTGGCATAAAATAACTTTATTAATTTGCCAATAAACAGATGAAAATATTTTGTCTCTTGTAAATTTTTCGTAAAACAAACGTTTTTTGTGAAATTTAACAGTAAACATTTTAAAAGGCCGCCATTTTGTAAATTTACATAATAAAGTTTTGGTTCTTAGTAGGTTCTTGTAAAAAGTAGCATAAAAAATGTGTATACCAAATTTAAATCTTAATCATTTCTGAAGTTATAATTATTTTTTAAATAAAACAAAATGGGCGAAAGTCAGAAATCGAAGTGGTTACCGACGTACGTTTATATGAAATTATTTTCTTTTACAGTATTTAGCTCTAGAATTAGTTCACTAAATATATAGGTTACTTTTTCTCCTAAAACACTCTGTATATAGTAGGCCTATGGAGTTTATGGTGGGAAATATTAGGTGAAAGTAAATTAGTAATAAATTATAACTCTAATTGGAATTCATAAAAATCCAAATACAACTATGCATCTTGATTTTCTGACAAAATTTTACATTATCTTTATTATCAACGTCGCAGCCGGTAATTTCATTTACAAATTCATTTGTTTTCACAGGAAATAGATTCACACTTTTTAAACATATTGTGCACTTAATACCAGCGTGAAAACATTTAAAGATATTGCAAATTACCAGTGTAACTGCATGTAAATAGTTACAAAATGAAATCTAATCCATGATTTGTCAGTGAACTACCATCTTTCTTCCAGCTCAAATTTTCAGGATTTAAGTCGTTATGTTCAAGACATATTTTTGTACTTTGTAAGTAAACTTTACAGGAAAATTCTAAGTAATTGATATGGAGAAAGAATCGATTAGAAATCGTTACAATAGTTCAACCGGAAACTATCAGTGAAGGGCAATCTGAACAAAAGTGCAGCAATATCCGGTTGTACAAAACTTAGTTGTTTTTTATAAGAGATAGGATGCAACTACAGTATTTCAAAGGAAGCCATTAGAATTCAAATAGGGAATGCATTTCAACACAGGTACATATCACGTGTCCAAGGGCCTGGAGTAACGTTTAGTCATCAGAACTAATGAACAATTGCCATATTTCTTCTTTTTCCTTCTTAACACACGTGCTGATTAATTTTTCAGATTAATTCAAAATAATACGAAGATTAATAAATTTGTTTGAAACCGTAATAATTACTCATCTAATATAAATCATTGAAGGACTTTACCAGTGAAGGAACAACAGAAAGGACTCCAGTTGTGTGGTTTATAATTGAAACAGGTTTGGGTGCGGGGATCCGCCCACTCTCTGATCCTATCTCTCTGCCTTGTGAATATATTTGCAAGTAAAAGCCGCCAATTTATTGTTCGTGCGCAACTCTTATTATCAACAGTATTTCTTTTCATTTTATTTTGTACATATATAAATAATAAATACTAAAAGTCATTGTGTTTGAAGATAAAAAACAGAACATAATTACGGGTGTTTCTGATGTGGTCATTTGTATTCAGTAGGCTATTGATAAACAAATAATTTGTATTCAAATATATTATAGGTAAAGAAGAGACCTTGAAATGTTTTAACTTGAAATTCACGACTAATCTTAACTCATTTATTTGTAACAAACTATGAATTAAACATTCTCGCCGGTGAAAAATAATATATGCAAGGTAATACTGAAAAACAATTAATGTCAATGTAATAAACACCGAAACATAAAGGTAATTTATATTCTTTGTTTTTAAATCGTGTGTTTAAGTGAAATATTTAAAATACTCATCATGAAGCTAACACTTTGACTTGATAGGGTTGGAATTTGTTTTTCCTTGTTCTCTAAAATATAGAATTTGGTATTAATAGAAGCTTATGCTGCGCACCATCTTGCAAGAAAGTAATTATTAAAGACTCACTCAGATAATTATAATTTTATTCTACGACATAAAAAAAAGAAATAAATGTGAAAAATAAACAATATTTAATTTAATTTGAAAAATAAACAAATAAAAAGTCAATTTTAGGTGAAGTAAATTGGTTTCCTCTAGGGAAACCTTTTTTGGGGATTTTCTTCAAAGAGAAAAGAAAAATACAAAATCTAGAAAAATTCTACAAAAAAGGCTGAACAATTAACTAACAAATAATAAAAATTACATATTTAAAAATTAATAAAATTCACCAAAAATAAAAAATCAACAAAACCACTTTCCGAAATAAAAAAAAAAAAAATAATAATAATAATAAAAAAAAATAGATACATAGAACTTATGAACTACATTTGACATTATTTTTATTAGGACTATCTAGAACATAGGTTGATATTACCGTAATTCAAATCAAACCCTTCAAACAATTTCCAGTTATAGGCTATAATCACGCTTCTATATACTCAACACCCAAATTTTCTAATTGAAACTCGCTCGCATTCACACAATCCAACACTCACAGTCCACGAGCACAGCCAATATAAAATAAATAAATAAAACAACATGCATTCTCCCAAAATCATGATACTGTATTATCATTTTTAATAATCTCCTACAAAAAATAGATTGTTGTTATGGAGTTACACTTTCTACCGAACATAAAATAGAAGGAAAGAAAGTAAGAAAGAACTAGAGTAGGCTACTATTTCAAACGGCCGCCATTTTGAAATTTTCCCTTTCATTTCTTCAAATTAATTCTAAAACCTAGTTGATATCACAATATACCTTAAATTAAACTAAAATTCCTACTAATTTATAATGTTGATTTTTTCTCATTTTGAGATAATATTTTTAACAATTTCTGTTTTTTAGTACTAACTCTTTGTTTCATCTAAAAGAACTCTTTTGGCATTATTTGGATACAGATTTGCTAAACAAAATGAACGTTATACGACATTGACGGAACAAATTATCCTAAATAAACATTAAATTTGATTATTTCACCAGATAAAAAACTAGCCTCGAAACACACAAACACACACACAGACGATGTCTCAGGTGTAGGGCCTAAGCATTTTCGTGGGTTATCGCAGTAGCCTACAATTGGCAGCCCTTGAAATTTAGAGTTGCTCTCACAGAGTATAGTATGAATAAGAGTGAAACATTTTGAAAATTAGAGGAAAACTTTTTGGATCGGCCGGGTTTATATAGGCCTACTTTGTTCTAAAATCAGCCGCCAGCGCATCACGATTTTAAAGTAGATTAAATCTTGTCATAAACTGGCAGGTAACGGTAACGTAAATGACTACGTCTTAGAAATTTGTTCATACAACTCAGAGCCTTACAGCAAAGCAGAATAGTTCATAAGATCATGAAAATATGAATTTCCTAAAATAAAATTTTATTACAAAGAAAAGAAATTGTACTAACCTTTATACGACCAGATACAGTAAATGTGAATTGAACTTTGGATGAAATAATAAAAGTATTTCTTACGTGAGATAGTGTTGGGGTTTAGCCTTATAAGATGTTTATGAACCAGTGGGATAAGGTTCTACAGGATCAGCTGAAGATTTTGAAGAGTACGCACTACCAACAAAATGTGACACTCAATGTTGTTACAATGCAAGTAAATCGATTGCAAGGACTTAAAATCTTACATGTGCCAAACTTACTTTTAATTTTAGACACATGTTTGCAACGGAAACTTTTGTAGAAGGTGGTCAACAAGTCTCTATGTAGGGGCCTATCTGATGATTGTGGTAGGCCTACTAAAAAAATATCACACACAAGTAAGCAATGTTGATAGTTTTCGTGACTGATCTCCAGACAATTCTTACACAGAATTGTGTTCGTAAAGACTGATCACTATATAGCATTGTTCAAATTCGGAATATATTCTATAATAGTTACTTTCAAATCATTTATTGTGTGGGGATTGTTGTAATAAGTCAAGTTTTTCATAGAAAGATCTGTGTGTCGGTGAAGAAAAATCTGTACGTCTAGACTCATTTTAAAGCCATATATAGACCGTGCACCAGCTGCGATAATTTACCGATGAACTTTTCGGACTTTGGAACATGCAGTCTGAGATATCCAACACTTTATCTTCCGTCAGCATGGCCTTCATATCGGGTAACGTCACACAGCAGCGTTTACTAGAATTTATGAATCAACTGCCTCACTCGTTACGAAGTGGCACTTTGGTCTCCGGAAACAGTGTCTGGATCATATTACATGCATTCTTCAACACACTGAAACACAGTGCCACAACAAAGGCACTCTCCTCAACATATAACATTATTATCACAACTCACGTAGTAAGCTTGCCTTATTATCAGTTTGATAAAGTCACTTACACAGGAATCTAGTTCATCCGACTAGTTTATCGCCAAACACACGTTAAAACTTGCCGACATACAACGTCAGCCAGGCAGTTCAATTCCTCGGCCTTAAATGGCTTTGCTTCGGCAAATACCACCACACAAACCCTGTAGTAGAAGCTTGCTTCTGATTGGGCGAGCAACTTCACGTTAGATGACGAGAGCGCTAAAAATCCGCGATTACACCACAATGAAGAACAATGAAACAATCACCAGCTCAACTCGTACCATGGTTGGTTCGCATCATCGTACCTTGGATACAATGGGCAGCTTATTGTTCTCACACGAATAATAAGCTGGAAATTGTATAAGTACCGACCAAAACTCATGGGGAGCCACCACAACTACATCTAGAGACAAGTCAACTGTATTAACACTCCCAACCATAGCCAGACTAACACACACAAGTTGAATCCAAGGATATTGAGGGACCTGCCTGCAGAGCGCCCACATGTAGCCCATAAAATATTGTTGATTTTAAAACCACCTTGTTCCAAGAAACTACCTGGACAAGAAACCGCTTGGCCCCTGAAAAGGAAGTAAAAAGGGGAAACCCTGGCACCCGGTCAACACAGGTGCCTATCGCCTCCTGAAAAGGAAATTGTAAGAGATAGTTGGCGGTAGTGGTGACGCCCCTCATGCCGAAGACGTAAACATATAACTCGGCGAGTGGCCCACCGATTAGGCAAGCTCCGAACTCAAAACCGGCAGCAACTACCTGTGTAAATCCACAATACCGCCCCTGGCGACCCCTACATACCCACATTACTTGGTTCTCTGGACGTTTAGTGGCTGACTGGCCCTTTTCAGGGCCAACGACTAGTCACTCTCCTCTTGAGGCCTAGTTGCCATTTTTAGGGCCAAAAAGCGTGCTCAACCATCCCCCAAAACAAACATCCCAGACTCTCCCGGGTTCACCTACCTACCCGTACCTTCCTCTGCACCTCCCCCTCCCGCAACCTAAGGCAGCTCCACAGGGTAGCCTACGTCAAGCTCAATATGGCTGCTTGGCAGCCGACCGCCAGGACAAGTAGGATACTAACGGCATCTGGTGTTACTAATTCTAATAAGTTGTAGGGAGATTAAAACTACTATTACGCAGTAATTCCCCGAAACCAGTCTTTACGTATTGTGTATTTTACGTAATATAAATCAACAGGTGCTCAGAAACTCTCTAACACCCTGTAATTAATTGTTTAAAATAAAATAAAATATATTATATTACTAGCTATTTTACCTACTTTGTCCTAAAGTAGAATAATTTCCTCTCACAGACGTATGAAAATTGTACTAAACAAACATCTATTTACAGGAATGAATTTGTGTTTTTATTCATGATGACCAAGATTATGAGCATCAGTTATTGTAAGATAAGAGTACGTTTATTTGTGGATCATGGTTTAAAAGCAATAATACGCATTGTTTGATTCTCAGTTTAAAAACAATTTTAATTGTTAGTTTGATTTTTAGTCATGCAAGCAATTGTATTTCTAATTTTTTTAATCTCTGAAAACTTTATAATTAAACGAAAATTTATATTGATCACGTTAAAAACTAAACACATACTACACAAGCATTATCACTCGCTGAGTACATGGATGGTGTTTCAGGATACGGTTCACTGAAGGTAATAATTAATCCCCTCCCCCCATAATGAAAGCTATCAAAGCCTAGACTACAGATAACGCTAATGCAATATTGTAACAATATGTTATCTCTGAAATGTGTGTCTAACTAATATCAGTTCAAACACATGTTTTTACGATCATGGAAACAAAATATAATTATTTCTAATATTATTATCAATAAGAGAATAACCTAATGTTATGAATTACATTCAAATCTCATTTTGTGATTTTACTGCTCTTTGAAAGACAGTCATGTTGAAAATCGTAAATAGAATTAATAAGTCAGCTGTTAATAAAATGAAAAGAATTAAATGAGACTAGTTGCACCAATTGTTGTAAAAATGAAGTTACAAAGAATCTTGTACTCCATCTTTAAAAGTCGATGATGTAAACAAACTAGATAACTTGTTTTATAATTAGTATTTCCTTGTGTGAGTGTATGTGTAAATTACCGTGAATAATGATCGTGTTTAACTTCCTTCATTTTGTTGATTATTATTCAATTAAATTTGAAGCTCACCAAAGATGTTTAGAAAAAGTGACGGGGAAAGGTTCAAAATTGATCTCGTTTATAGGATACATTTTTTTGACATCTAAAGAAATTTTACTACAGTTGAAAAACAAATTTTACGAGTAAATTTAAAATTAACAATCATAAATATATCATCTTTTTTTAATCTGAGCACTGTTTGTTTCATAAATTATTTTACAAATCTTGGAAGTTTTCAAACTGAAATATAGGCCTAACTAAATGGATTTTTAAACATATATACACAATTAATTATACCTGCTACTTAATTATATATATATAAATTAAGTATATAAATATAGTATATAAAGTATATAAGTATATAAGTATAAAGTATATAAATTAAAATATAAAATGATATATATAATAAATTCGAGATTAGTGCTTTATAATTATAAGTTGTACGAAACCGAAATTTGTTATTTTTATTTTTATAGTATGTTCGTGTTTATGTGAATGAGAGAAAGATTGTTCTAATCGATTTATAAATAAAGTTTCTTGGTTACAAAACGCAAAACAAATTATTTTAATTGTAACCCCCTAACCTAACCTAACCTAATCAAGCCACTTTTTGTAATGAATGTTAATCACCTGTTTTTGTTATACTGATCTAAGTTACGCTTTAGACTGTAATGGTACCTTTGTTCATGTAATCTTGCTTTTTTTGTTATGGGCTGTGATAGCCTCCGCCAGAGGCCTCACTGGCGTCGACCTAAAGGTCTTTTGCCGCCCCAAGTTCCATCCTACACCCACTCAGTAATACCTGTCGTCCTTATGAAGGAACAAATGCTACCTATAGGGTTGTCTAGGATGGTTTCCATCTCCTTCCCCGGAGGGCCTAGAGAGTATAGCCTGGCTCGTCCTAACGCATCACACTCTAAAAGAATGTGTTCTGCGGACTCTTCAGCCAAACCACATTTCCTGCAAATATTTTCTGCAGCAATCCCTATCCCGTGTAGGTGTTTTCTGAGGTGACAGTGGCTCGTTAAGAGCCCAACCACCCACCTCATGTTATCCCTTCTAAGAGAGATGAGTTGTTCAGCAGGTTTCTTGCTTGGTGTAAGTAGCCTCTTTGCAAGTCTACTTGTAGTTGAATTCTTCCAGGCTCTATTCATCCCCTCCCGCATCCATGTATCAACCGCTGCTCTGGCATGTCCATTCTTACGTTAGATTTCACCTTTTCAACTTTCTTATTATTTCGTTTGACAAACTCTTGTTCTCTTCCGACCCTGACGCTATTAGAGTATTAGAGGTCTAGGAGTTTTATTTTATGTTTTTTTTTATAAGGCGATGATGGCCGACAGGCCTTTCCATTTTAAAAAAACAAGGAAATAAAAAATCTACTTATACAATATAAAATAAAGTTTCTTAAAATAATAGGGCTACCATTTTATAAATAGTCACTTCACTGTTCTGTTTTAGTATTAGACAGTATAATACTTGTAACTTATTACTTTATTATTACAAAAAAAATTGTAAAATTTTTATTTTATAGGCTATATATATATCAACGGCACATCCCATTTATCAGCTGGTACAATATAATAAGTATTATTTATTTTTAAATAAAATAATAAGATAAAATAAATATTAACAAATCAAATTCAATCCTAAAAACAACAATATAACAAAGCAAAAAATCCATCAATACATCACATTAAACTAATAAATACATATCCATTAATTATTTCCATTGTTGTTTAAAAGCATAAAATCTCCCTGTCATAAGAAGAACAAAAGATAAAATGAAGACCTCCTAGCTCTTGAATACTCTAATAACGTCAAGGTCAGAAGTGAACAAGAGTTGATCAAGACAGACCTGATAGGATGGACGAAAGGGAGGGATCTAACCTAAGACTAAATGACAAGGAATTGTAGATCCAGCTATAATCCTCGGAATTACTACGCTCTTACTCACTACAGACAGTCATATCCATTAGTAACAAAATAAACCTAAAAACTACTCATAACATCATCACTTCACTCTTGAAATCAGCAACACTAGCGCTAACCCAACGGAAACAGTAGATGGGGGGATGGCTTCATAATACTCATAATTGGTGGTATGTTTTCTAGCAAACAAATACTAGTTCCGTAGCCTATATTCAAAGCCTACAAACTGCAGAAACTCACCCGAATCCACCATCCCATTAACAAGCAATAAAACATCAAAGAGTCACTGTATTTTACAAGAGATACAAGACCAAGATTGTCCATAGATACATCTTTGTAAACACGTCCAAGCTTCATCCCCACGATGCGGACAAAACTTTCCTGTATCCCCTGGAGTTCATCAAGTTGTAGTGGCAAACCATTAAATTATATATTCAAGTACCTGACGTACTAGTAGAACATTCTGGTTTGCACACTGAAGACATCTCGTGTTAATCTGAATATAAAGGTTAGTTTTTATTTACTTTACAATAGACTGAATTAAAAACAAACACACCTCCCAGGTCTCGAACTACAGATGAGCTAGCAACTTATGGCATTACAGCTGCTAGGAATTAAGATAGTTTTAGTTAGAAGATAGATAAATAATATTAAAGTCAGAATGGAGATCAACTGTTGCGAAAGACAAAAGTGGAACAATAATTATGATGAAATGTTTACCTTGCAAAGGTAGTCAAAGTTACAAACAAAAGGGGGCTGTATAAGCTCTTAGACAAAAGGAGACGGGGTCTTTTGGATCACAGTAGGAATTGCTGCTCGAAGAACTTTGCAAGAAAGGTGAGCAAATCATTGAGTATTGGAAAACATGTAATTGTTTAATACTAAAAGTAAACAGTAGAGTCATAACGGGTTGGAGCCATTCTGGGTTAATATTTTAGGTTATATTTTATTATATCTATTTACATAACAGAGGAGAGATCAATATTAATTGTCTATGTATAATGAATACTGAGTAGTGATAAACAAAAGAGTATTGAGTATTAGGGAAAAGCTGTACTCCAGTTTATATATGATTATAAAATATAAATTAAAGAGAATCTAGTAAAACTGAACCACTGAAAAAAAAGAAAGTTCCTAACACAGTCCTAATACACTTTGGCCTTTTCGATAACTTTTCTCTAAGCTTCTCTATCAACCGCCAGTCTTTTCCAGTCTCTCACATAACTTACACTGTGTCCATATTTCTTAATCAGGCTTTATTTCTTCTTCCATGCAGCTTTTCTTTCCAAATTACCTAGTTCCATTTATCCTCTCAACATACCCTAGCCAATTCTTTTTTAAGCTTTCATAAGCCGTACCATATCCTTGCCAATGTCCAATTCCTTATTTTTATTTCTATTCTCAAATCATCACCATCTGTAATTTGTCCAAAATTTTTTTTTCTTCAAAATGTTGTTATCTTTGTTGAATTTACTTAATAGTTTACCAAACTCAATAAGTCTCAATATTAAAGATAAAAACAACTAAGGATAGAAATCCCAAAGCGGAAACTTGAATTATGAGCTTAATGGAATTCCATATTAATGGAAATAATGAAACAATTATTTAATTCCAAAAAGAGTAATATAATTTCACATAATAATTGGCTAAGGATTTCCTTTGTCAAATTGAAATTTTCTTGATTTTAAAACTAATTTTAACAAATAATATGTCATTTAAAACTCCAATCAACGTAGATTTCCACGAAAATATCATAATTACGTTACTTTTCGTAATTTAAAAAAGATCATGGGGAATTACATAAAATTCGTACTCATGTATTAACAGTCTTTATAACCTGAAAAACTGGAAACTACAAAATTTCCGCCAATGTGATAACATGTTTTATTTTTAGAATTTTAAAAGGACTAAATTATCAAATCTACACCACCCTTATTTTTTCTCTTCCAAAATTGTAATGAAAAAGAAATCTTTGTAATAAGAAAAATAATCATAGACTTCGATATTGAGAAAAATTATATCTAGGTAACTCACAGACTTGTAGGTTAAGAAACACTTGACGTCTGTCCTTCTGTCTATCAATTTGTTCATCTATGGTTTATATTGACCGGATCTCAATGAAACTCTTCAAATATGGTCAAAGGCATAAACAAGTAGACTACTAAAATCAAAACTCCTCAACCCTTTTCAAACGGCTAATCACTTTTAACCGTAGATATTACACTCTTCTGATACAGATCATTTTATGCGGTTTGTAATTCTGTATAGAATAGTAGCCTACCACTAGTTACCATCTGTGACAATAGGCCTAAACATGAATGTTAGCAATACAAATATTATTAACTGAGTAAACTACAAACCATATCGAAATGACTAGTTATAAATAAATTATTTCATTCTATTTATACATTTTAAGTTTTTAATACAACCATGCTTAAGAATGCGTTAAAAATAAACTTCGTGGTGTAACAGCCCGTGAAAAGCGCACGCCTATAAAACAGCTTTTCAGTCTGACAATGTGTTGTTAATACATCGCCATTGTTTTAGCTTTCGCATTCAGAATTCACTACCTTTCCAATTTACCTCACGATATTGCCTCAACACCGTAAATGTTTAAGCCCAACAGGAATTGAACCCGGAACTTCTTACTCGTGAAACGAGAGTTAGAACATATTATTTTTATTTCAAGGTAGATCAAATGTTCAAGAAGCTTTTAAGTGTGTGTTTATAACAATGATTGGATCTATTCAAAATGTATCTATGATTATTTGAGGGTTATCTAAGATATCAAACTCTACCTTTTTTATTTCTAAACCTTGAGTTTAGCTCTAAACCACTGGGGATGATGACAATGTCATTGAAATGTATATAAGGGTATTATTGTAAACCTACTTTAGTTATTACAATCTTAGTTTGTTTCTTGTTTTCGTGGTTCATAGATGTTTATATATTTCTCTCAATTTCTAGTGAGAAACCGAATCTTCATTTATTAAACATAATAAATATTTGTAATCGTAACACCTTATCTTCTCAGTTTGATATAGCAGCATCTAATCTTTGTAGAAACATCTTTAGTATGTCAGCTTCAATAAAAGGCTACTTAGTGATAATTGTCGAACTCCTACAAATGTGAAAAGACGTGACTTGCACTCATAATGGTTGCTGTAGTGTTTGCTTGTTCAAAATTTAATACTAGACATATTTTGTTTTCAAATATTAATCAAAAATATCTTAAATACGTTTTGAAATTTCGCGGCATTAGATTTATTGAATATTTTACGCGTATAAATTACAATTACAATGACATTTGGTTGAAGTGAAACATTCATCTTGAAGTTAATCTTGGATCTTATTCAGCAGAATAAACCGTGGGAAATGTTAGGTTAATTTGTTAATCTCTTTATTCCATTTATTCACTTGAGAAAGCCTCCTCTCCTTGGAACATTCTTATAAGTCCTTGTTTACTAACATCCGTTCCTTAATTTTATATTGGAATGCCGTAAAAGCTGAACTTTAGAAACGGCAGTGATAGTTTGATGAAAGTTTTTCTAATGAAAACGAGAAGACATTTTGTAGGTTATGTAAAAGAAATTTTATGTTACAGTTTGTTTAATTCCTCCTCCTTGTTACGATTTTCGTATTTATAAAGAACGGTCGGTTGGAGACCCTTGAAGTTGAAACTTTTTAATTCTTGGTTGCTGGTCGTTCTGGCGTGAAAGTAGTTCCTGGGAACAACAATTTTATACAGGGAACAAATTTTTTTACAAAATTATCCAGAACAAAAAAATATATTGGATTTTCAAACAGACTACCTTAAATTTGTAAAATGATTTAGGGAATCGGACACACATAAATATTGTTTCGAATATTTTCTTACACAAAGTTAAATAAAGGTTTTCTTTTTGAAATTTTAGGCTTAGAATAGTTGATAGAGGCTATAAGTGATAACAAGTTGTCATGATGTAATATATGCCTATAGCCTCACCTACGAAGCTTGGTGTTTTATCTTTAAAAATTCACAGTTATCCATTTTATTAATCGGTTAGATTAAATACCTTGGTCATATTGATGTAATTGTAGGCTATGGTGAATTATAATTATCTAAACCAATAAATATAGGCCCTATGTGGTTAAAACTAAAAGATGTGCAATAAAGACATCAGACTTTAAAATTCTGAAAAATAGCTGTAATAACACAATTTGTAACAAGCGAATGGATGGGCCGATTTCAGTTTTTTAATTTTACAAAAAAATCGATATTTTGTATGATATTTAATTTTAACTATCATAAGATATCCTATAGGTTACAATTACAAATTTTGAAGTTTGGTTTTGTGGGAGGTGGGGAGAGGTAACCCCCTTTTTCAAAATATTGTATAATTTGTAACCACTAAGAATGTACGTAAATTGTCTTAATTTCAGTAGTAAATGTGGAAAGTTTTAATGAAAATTTCATAGACTATATATGGTGTGTTCCATTGTTCCATCCCTGTGGTAGTACGCACCCTTAAAAACTAGTTCAATTCGCAAAATATATAAATAGGCCCTATATTACACTATCAAAAAGGACGTAAACTTCTTTAATTTTCCGTTAATGATTTTCATGATACAATTTTTTTATGAACTTATTTAGACATGTAGTCTGTCTAATTTTGTATGAATTTAAATTAAGGGCCAAAAATTATATTTTTACACTTAATCATTTCATTCTTTAAAGGCGAAAAAACTATGGTTTAAAGGTGAAAAAAGGTCATCAAAAAGAAGAAAATAATATAAATGGGCAATCGACAAAAAATTATAATTTTGCAAATACATGTTGATTTCAAAAAATGAAGCTGGCTCCAAATTTAGACAGCGGTATTTTGCTCATCCGATGCACTCTTCTTGGACTACAATGGAAGGAATTTCTTTTTTATTATGCGTGAGAGGAGTTGGTTTTTTCGAAAATGTCGGTATAATGTTGTCAACATATCTCGACAGAATATATGATAGTTATAACTTATTATTAAAATTCGACGGAATGCGTTGCTTTTTTAATGATGGAGTGTTGGCATTCCCTGGAATGATTAATATTTCGTTAGGGATGAGGATAAAAATATGAAACATACTATATACACTCGTTATGAATGTCTTAATATTGTTGGGCGCAAAGTTAGAATTTGATCTCTGATTTTACATATAGACTATTATATAATCTTTGAAAAAACTAACATACAAAATAAACTTATTATTAAGAATTTTTTGTTTATTTAGCTAATATAAATCAATCTCGTAGGCCCTAGTATTTATGATTTTTATGTGTTGACTTATAATTTGACATCAATATTAAAAATCTGTAACTATGTAAAATCGTAATAATTCATGAAATGGAATAGGCCTACTTGTAATTTAAAAAATATTATGTAAGTATTGTACATAGAATGATTTTAGTGAAGTTTGACGGTTTTTAACTCAGTTGCTTCAAGAACATCAATTGTTACACCCATTTTTTTAAAAAGATTTAGCCTACAAGTGTTTATTAACTATTAATTGAATTATTTGTTAGTAACTTGTTTCACCACCTAACGACTTTTTTATGTATATTTGCCCTCGAGTTCAGTTTAGTATTTTCCAAATTACTTGTGAACTCAAATATGTTTTACTTCTAATTTGGTGTATTAATCTACGAAATTATTGGGGGGGGGGGGTTTACGATTGAACTTACAAATGTGTAACTATTATTTTGATTTTGTTTATTGGTAGATTTCAGTAACATATTTAACCATCATTCACTGACTGTTTGTAATTTACTGTCGAGTTTTTTTAATATCTTATTTATTTATTTATTAATTTTTTTACTTCCACTTTGTAGGTAGGCCTACTTCACATTTCATTGATCGAAATAGCTTTGCCAGATTTCAGATGTTAAACTTTTTATTTCTGTTCCATTTTATTTTCATATTTCGATCCCAGTTGAATATTCCTAGTGTCGACTATATATTTTTTAACTTGGATTTGGTTTTGTGAATAGTTGTGAGAGAAAGTTAAGTTACAATGTTTGTGAATTATTTCAAACCTTCCCGCCTCAATTTAAAATAAAAACAAATTAAAACATTTTAATTTTTAACAAATTTCTATAAACTATGTTTGATAGATTTTATATTTTTGAAATCTACATTCAATTTCAATACTGTTCAAGGAAAACCAACTGACTACACTGATATTCCCATAAACAAAATACAGTGCTAAGAACAGTCTATGTTTAAAACTAAAAGAATAAAATGATGCCACAGACGAGCTTCACAAATTAGGAAACTTAACATTTCATAAACTTTGGCATAAAGTAGGCCTACTTAATTCGAATTTTTATTATTAATATGGTTATATAATAGCCTTTAACGCATGCTAATATTTATTAGGCTATTAGGGTTATAAGTTAAATAGGCCTACGTTACGTTTTAAAATGTGTTTATCGAATAGGCCATGGTTATTGCTGAGCTGGCAACGTTGAAGTATGTCAAACTAATGACATTGCTGTAAAGTGACAGTAGGTTCAAGTTAAAACTTTATACAGTACTTCCAGCGTACTTATCGTACAGACTGTACTCGATTTGTTGCATGGACTGTACCTCGGCTTGTTCGGCATCCTGACTGCGGTGACGCGACCAAAATAACCTCTGCTGTGTAATTCTCTTACTCTCTGCTCTCTCTCTTCTCTACCCTAGCTTGTATTCCGATTCCGGTTTCTCTTAACCCCTCTTTGTTACTCTCTAACTCTCACTTGCCTCCCCCCATCACAACATGCTGTTTGATAACAAGCGCCACTCAGCTAATGTATTCTCTACACTCTGTCCAACGACAGAAGATATTTTACTATCTCAGTTATTCTGAGGTCAGGTGTTTTAGATGATAAATAATTTTGAAAGGTTGCACGTAATATACCGTTATTGTTGAATGAAATTTGCATTACTTATATTATGTAACTGATTTTGTTCGACTTCAGTGGAACGTCATCTATTGATTGGAATACACTTCTATTGATGTTTAGTTCCAAGTTTCACCAGACAAAATGATAGCAGCACTTCACTGATATATTTTAACAACTAAACTCCTCGGAAGATCCGATAAGTAAATATTTCTAAGTTGTAGATGTATGATTTCCACTCGCCAAATTGTATTAGAAGAAAAAAACAGTTTTCACGGTATTAATGTGTTTTCATATTTTTAGATAATGTGAAAATCGCACCTATAGGCTTAACAATCTTGAGACATAATTTTGTAAACAATTGTTTTACATTTGGATTATTAGCTCAACAACCATAAAGTTAAATGTAGAAACATAGCCATAAAACATTAAATTATTTTTAATTGCATTAAATAATGACGAGAGAATAAGAGATAAGAAGAACTTTACATAGACTACATTTTTCTATTTTTACTTAGTAGGCTATAGGCCTACTAGTAGGGGCGTGGCAATCTCGTAACCATAACTGGAGGTACAGTACACCTTTTTACATGTAGTCTTGGGTTAGATCCCTCTCTTTCAAATTTCCTACCAGGTCTCTCTTGTTATCTTTCGACCCTGACACTACTAGAGTATTCGATGACCAAGAGTCTTTATTTTGCGTTATTTTCTTCCTTTTTTTATAAAGCTGTGATAATTAAGAGGAAAAAATACAAAAAAATGAAAACATTTTATTTGTAAAAAAATATAGGCCTATTACAACATATTCTTACATAATGTCGTCTAACTAAATCATGATGTACGGAAATTATAACTGACCCTTTTCATACAATTTAGTTTATAATTAAATTTTCATTTTAAGTAGCCTACATTTTAATATTTTTAACATTTAATTGTTTACGTATATTTCATGAGACTCAGGGGGTTAATAGCCTAGAACTGAATTGGGTAAACAACTTTCATATTTAACAAAATTTGATAAAAACTATAAAGGAGTGTTGAATAATAAACTGACTTTCAACAGTTTATTATCCAAGTTCTAGGCCTTATCAACAGGGTTTATTATAAACAGTTTATTCAGGCCTAAGATTAATTATTATGTATTTGTCCATTATTTATTCTGATTCATTAACCTCTCCTGAACAATTATAATTAGGGACGATAAAAGCTCAAGATTAGGTAGATTTTCATCGTCCTAGGCTTTCTGGCACCTTCCTCCCTGCACCAGCAACTCCAATAACCGTGTTTTGCGACGTGGGAAAATCAAATTTGTTACTTGTGGTAATCGTATCCAGAATTATACTTTCGCCCTTTTCGGATAATTAGTCTGTCGTATTCGAAGACCCCAAAGGTCAGGATAGGTATTGATCATGCCGTAAAGCATGACTTTTT
Organism: Aphrophora alni; assembly: GCA_963513935.1. Classification (NCBI taxonomy): domain Eukaryota; kingdom Metazoa; phylum Arthropoda; class Insecta; order Hemiptera; family Aphrophoridae; genus Aphrophora; species Aphrophora alni. Next base: position 105,887,820 of record OY740767.1, on the reverse strand, counting down.
GTCAATAGTCGGCCTTCTAGTATGCCGGTAACCTGCCCGGCTCGATGCATTTCCCCCCACATAATATTTACCTTTGGATAACCTTTCTAATTAGGAGAATTATTTAAAATGTTAAACGTGATCCCTTCTTTTAGCCATACGATTGTCGAGTTCAACCCTCAGAGACTCATTTAGTGGGCAAGCCCAAGCGGCATAGCTTAGCGGCTAATACGTCTTTCTCTAGACTAGATCCTTCCCTGTCAGATCTCTCGTAAAGAACTCTTGTTTTCTTTCGACTCTGAAGATATTAGTCCAGCATATTCGAGCGTTAGGTGTCTTTATTTTATGTTCTTTTCTTCCTTTATTTCATAAAACGATAATTACCAAGAGGTTTGTCGTCTTTTAAAACAACAAGAAAAAAATTGTCGAACCCAAGTTAAGACAATTGACTGCTGCAAGTTGAGAGAGAAACAGTGAGATGAGTTCCTCATTAGGTTTTTTTTTTTATCATATTTTTTTTGTAGCTAAATTGATGCTTAGCCTAATTAAGCTGGGGGAAAAGATAAATAAAGTGTCAAATCCGGCGTTTTTAGAATGGAATAATATATTAAATATGACACTTATATGAACTTAATTAAAAAAACTTGAGAACAACCCGATTAAAAATCATTTTCTAATTTTAGATGCGAAATTTGAGATTTTGTTAAGAAAAGTTATTCCATTTATTTAAAAAACCCACAATTTAAGAAAGCAATTTCAGCAGTGGAAAGACAGCCTAAACTCAATGAATTTTTTACGATAGAGCGATGATGATCTTAGGAGTTCCCATTTGAAGAAGGAAAAGTTACAGATTACGGGGTACGTAAATATGTCCGATAGAGAAACTGATTAGAGAAAAGAGAAAAGTTAAAGACGAAACAATTAAATGCATCCAGGATTTGGATAGGAAGAGCGATGCTAGGCTCAAACCAGTAATCAATTCAGTGACATAAATAATATTTCATCATGTCATCACATGTGCTTCCTCTCAGAATGCGCAGTTAAAAAAGAATAAAACCACAAAAAAAGGATTCCCCTTGTTACCACATCTGTTTTCTCTCTTAAGAAAATATTTGTGTTGTAATAAAATTTAATTGTAGGCTACGTATTTTGAAAACTTCCACTACTACTAAAAAATCAAACACGTTACACCTTCTTACCACGTCGGATTCCTTTCGAACTTCTCTCGTTTTATCAATCGATATTTACAAAAATCTTTGAAAACAAATAGCCTACACCGCTACGTTATAATAAGCTGAATTTTTAGAAATCCGACTGTTATTGAGCAGTACAAAGTATATTTGTCTGCGTTATCATTATTGATTCTTCTCTCATGGCAGCCTTTGTAGCAAACAACATTTATAAAAGTCACAGAAAATGTAGACTACTTAAACCTTGAATAACGTTTTTAAAAACCAACTGAGAGGTGTAAATAATATTTTAACTGTTGATGTCTGCTTAGTCTCTCACTTCGGCTGTTTAGAAACGTCTCAGCTACAACATGAATATAATTTTGAGAAATTAAATTCCTGTAGGCCTAAGCGGCACAAATATTTCACCACATCTGCTTCTTCTGTCCAGTTGGCTGTTAAAGCCATAGTTATTTACAAAAAAATACTTTATATACAACACAGAATTAGGAATTTGACTACATATAGGCTATAATTTCTTCGCCACGTCTTCTTATTCTCCCACTGTTGTCGTTGGAGTGAAATAAATTGATTTCACCAGTTTTATTACATCGTCTATCAAGGCAACAGTTTGAATGGGAAAACCTTATAAAAAATGTAAAACAATTGGCAGGCGTTTTTATTTAAAAAAATATTTTATAAATCTGCCTACGAAAGAATCACTTTACCACTTTACCGCGTGTGCTTCTTCTCGTTGGAGTATTCAACATTTACCCAACAATCAGAAATTTGAATCTACCTTAAGTAAAACAGTATTTTGAGGAATCCGACTATAACTGAGCGACTATAGGCCTTTAACAACGCCTACTTTTTCTTTTATTTCTGCCTTTGGAACAGATGGAATTTAAAGAAATCTTTCAAAGTTTAGTTTAACTTGAAACGAATTTTGCTGGTTCCGACTGTTAATTTACGAAATTAATATTTCAACAGGTTTGTATGTTGCTTATCTCAACATTTTTTATTTATGCTTTTCGAGATTATTCCTGAAAATGTATTTTAATCACTTCGCCCAACCAATCAGAATAGATTAGCACATAAAAACCGCCTTCATCTAGTCATGGTCGAATATGCTCTACGAAAGTCAACCACTAAGTATAGACTCCAATTCAACCATCTGAGTAGACAACAGATTTATAGAACTTTTATCAAATTTACTTTATAGATTTAGAAACACACTAGACCCACCATCAAAAATATTTGGTTTTATATATAACCTACAATTAAATTAAAAATCTTAAAAACTGGTGTGATCACGTAATCAACTTATAAAGAAAGCATAATTGATTGATAAAATAAAACTCGAACACAAATCTCACAAAAATTTTACTTAATTAAACGCGTTTCAACGACAGAGTCGCCATCCTCAGTGATACATAAGCTACAATAACTAAACTATAACTATACTAAAGTAAACGTAATTTGTGAGATCTTGTGTTTAAGTTTTATTCTATCTAATATTATCTCACAAGTGAAGCTGAATATTTATTTTTAATTGATTGGGATGAAAAAAGTTAACCTAATTTCCGTGTAACTTTTGCATAGCATGTAATGAACTTCTAAATACTTATTTTTTTAAATCTCTCACGTGAGTACAGAAAGTTGTTTCAATTGTAAATAAACACTAATTCTTAAAAAGAGAGACTTTTAGGAAGATGAAGGCCGCGTCGAACGTAGCATAATTGCATCTGACTATTGCGAAAGTAGGTAATGTCATTAGAACAACTTTCATCAAAGGTAAGGAATTGAAATTTTAGATCTTACAGAATATTAAAGAATTTTCCTCTTCGGATTTGCTCCAGTTTTCTGCGAGTACAAAATTTAGTCAATCTATTACGGTCGTAGGATCTAACGTGGACTATTAAAGAACGTAGCGAACTGTCGGTATTAATTCCTACCAACTATTCATACAAACCGTTCTTTCCAGAATGTTCCCGCAAAGAATCTGTTCACTACAGATAAAATTAAATAGGACGCTAAACAGTTTACTAGACACGATTAGGCAAGATTATGAGCCCAGTAATTCCAAAATATACCAACTTTTATAACTTATTAAACTGAAGCCAGACTTGTGACTTAGTCAGGGTTTGCTTCTAGATCTTGGGTTTTGATTCAGTAGTCCACGCTTAATCCCCAAAACCTTCTTATATGGTTTCATGACTTGTTATCTTGATATCTTATTGTGTAATAACGCTGACAAGGAATTTCTGATTTTTGTTTTACATACTGATATTTTGGTAGAACTTGATAGTTGTAGGCCTAGTTGTCCTTCAAAGAGACTGATCTTTTTAGATTCCTTTTTTCATTTTGATCGGATGATCTTACTTGTTACTCTTAACAATGTTGTCTTCTTGATTGTTGTAATCAGAACTATTTACCCGATACTGTGTAAACAAATTTAAACTACATAAGAGCTCATGTGTCTAGACCCCTCTGTTACTAGCTGTAGGAGGCCACTTAGCACAAAACACCACCCAGCCAAAAGAAATCACTAGCAATCGCTATATTAACGGAAATATAATTCAGAAAGGCAACTGAAAAATAATTAAACCAGTTTGTTTAAATTCACCAGGTATTGTCTTCTTAACTTTTCGCTGAATTTCAATGCTCTCTTCTAGAGTTCAAAGGAAGTAGCTCTCGTTAATACACTAAGGACAACGTTTCCTTGATATTCAGGTAAGCTCTCTTGGTTTAATTCCTTGCAATGATGCGTTTTCTATAATTTTGAAACTATTAGGTAGAAACTTGATCATGTCTTTTCGGTTTAATTAAACCGAGGCACATAATGTCCTCGAAGTTGGTAGAGTGCTTACCATCAATCTTGCTTACAAGCTAGAGGAGCCAGGATAAATTCCTGCGGAAGCCACTAAGGGTCGTAGCCCTTGTGGCCGCTCGACCCTCCAAGAAAACCCCTTCCCTATTGTAGTCTATCTGTCCACGAGCCAGTTCAAGGTTTTCAATAAAAACATTTTGAAGTATATGGGATGAAGAGTCTTTCAGTGATCAGATACACCCTTAGTAGCCTTGAAATAAGCATCACTCTAACACGTCTAAATAAATTAGGAAAATCTCATTTTACCATTAATTCATTAGGTAATATGAAGTGTACCTAACATAGCTATTTAGTAGTGAAATTTAAGCTCATCGTATTCCTCATACCTCATTTTGAAAGTATTAGATCATCCTTAACCTGGGACGAGCCTTTTGAAGTATCAAATCCAATATTTCTGTACAAAATAAGCAATATGCAAGTTTGCATTCGATGTTCAGAGTACACAATGACCCCATGCGTCTAGGTTTCATAAGTTACGCATAGGTAATAGAATAGCGTGCTGTTAGACGCATTCACATTAACTGTCTTCTAACAGGTAAATATTACTACGCTGTATGATTTCAGAATCATGTGAACTAGGTCTAACCAGATCAATATTTGTGTATACATTGACCTAGCCAGACCTAGTAATATATATATATATATATATATATATATATATATATATATATTTATATATATATATATATATATATATATATATATATATATATATAAATATATTCGTATGAGTAGACTAATATTTATAATTACAATTATTTTAACTTACGTTATCCCAATATCCGTGTATGTAATTATATAGGCCCTAATTACCCAACCTGACCTCTTTGCGTGGATGAACATAACCTCATAAGCCCAGGATTTCGTACTTTTAAATTGCTTATTTTCGACAGAAATAATAGATTTTGAGAGTTCAAAAGGGTCTTCCCAGGTAAAAGATGATCCAATTGTTTCAAAATGAGGTAAGTAGAACACGATTTGCTTAAATTTCACTACTAAATCGCAACGTTAGGTACACTTCATATTTAACATTTATAATTTCCATAATGCCTTGTGACTGCTTTGGTAATTATTTCTATATTAGTATTTACGTCAAGCAGTCTATTTTGGATATTACCTTTGTTACAGCTGTTTAGGTACTATCATAGCATCACCAAACAAGAAAACAAAGTGTTTACATGTTCAAAGTGTTTTGTTGTCTGACGATTGTATAAATAGATTGCTAGATGTAAATACTAATATAGAAATAATTAACATTTATTATTGTTGCACCCTCTACCACAACGTTCCAGTTACTCTAAAAATTAGCCCGTTAGCCATTAGGTATGCTCTAGCAAGAAAAATGTGAAAATCTTGCCGTACATTACTCCATTATTCTCTTTGATCTCATTAATCTTTTAACTATATTTACTTAGTTAATCACTAGGAATCTCGCCACCATTTTCGTGTATCTTTACTTGAGTCCCTCCTTGACTTTTAATGATGAAACCAACAAAATGATTTCAATACATGAACGCACTACAACACCAGTTCATTTGACCTTGAAATAACCAAATGTTGAAAGTTTACACTTTAAAGAACCTTAAAATAATTTAAAATATCGTAATTTAACCAAATTGGTTTTTAAAACGACAATTTAATATTTTTAGGCAGAACTTTAAAATTTCTATAAATGTTACTATTACTTCTTATATTTGAAAATTCCACGGTAGTTAAATGATGTTTCTTCGTCCCCATATGTTTATTGTAGGATTTTAGAGGTTAGGAACAATAAGTATTAGGACGAAGTTAGATAAAAATGTCACTATTAATTTCCTAGAAAATGAAGTATCTCAAAGCTTATACACTAATTTTGACAGTATTTTATTTTTATAATGACAACAACAAAAACAAAAAACCTACGACAAATGTTATCAGATTTATTATTTCATTGCTAAGTTTGTTTATAAGTATTCAATAAATAAGCAAAATACTGTAGGCCTAATTCAGTTTTAACCGAAACGTAATTTATAATGTTCGAGTCTCACTATTTAAACCAAAATTCATAATGTAGAAGATAAAGGTATTCATAAATACAGTAACTACTATTTTACTTTTTTAAACCATAACTATTTTAGAATTACCGTATGCTGAAAATGGAAAATTCATTCCCCACACGAGCTAACTTGCTCAAGTTTGGTAAATACAACAATACACAATGCAATTCAACCATCCCACATTGCAGTTCTAACTAGATGAGTTGCTAAATACACTTAATTGTAAGGTTCCTGTTAACACTTTACAGTAATCAGTATGGCGTAAATTCAACTCTAATATGAAGATTCCTCTTCAATGAACTAAAATGTTAACATTTTGTAGGTTCACAGGAAGTTCTTAATTAGTTCTTTTGAAGTCTTAATTATGTATACTATGAGTCAGCTTTAAAGTTGAGATTATTTTTACAATGTGAACAATAAAATATGTATTCCTGTTATAATAAATAGATCTATTTTTAAAGACACGTTAATCTACAGTGGGTTTCGCAAAACTTCATAATTATAAAATCAATGTATGAATATTTTTTAAGTTTTTTTTTTAAGGGATATTGTATTAAGCACCCTCCGAGTGGGATTTTCTCCCATTAAAAAACCAATATCTTCTTCTGGTTCGCCATAGTATCACGAGTATCATAACTTATTGGTTCTTAATTGCTGTGTTTTGGATTTCAATATCCCTGTGTTAGGATTTAGGTTATAGCGATACGTTTAATTGCAGCAGTTTAGATTGAGAATCCAAGAGTGTAACAACAACTATTTTGACTTCAGAAAGGTTAGGTAATTGCTTACCGTGCATCCCTCAGAAGACGTCACTAAGTGACAACGACTATAAGCTATGGAAGGAGAGAGCTACGGGTCAATAGATATCACGAAAATACTGCTGGAGGATTTGCTAGGATTCGGACTTTCCAATCCTTTATTTTGGCCTGGGTTCTTCAAAATACAAATGCTCGTTGGTTCAGTTCAACTTGTCTCAGATATTGAACAATAATTAAACATTAGCCACTCCTGTATTATTTGTACATAACAATATTATGGGAGGTTAATTAGCTTCAGTTTCATTGCCCAAAGACACAACAGATTTTATAGTTGTAATACTCATAATATGGTTAGCTATTGTAACTTTTATTTTAATATATGTATTGTTCAAGGTATACATGTTATCTACCAGCTCACATCTCAGTGGCATAGAAATTTTAAACTTTTTTTATTATTTTATTTATTTATTTTTTTACATATTTTAAATGTATTTTCCTTGTTTATGTACCATTTTAATTACGATCCTCCGATGTTTCTTTTGTTAAACATCGGGACGATGTTTCAGTGGCGCAGGTGATGTTAGGATTTAGCATAGCTATACGTATAGTTGTAGAAGTTTAGATTGAGAATCCAAGAGTAACAACAATTATTGTGACAGATTTCAGAAAGTTAGGTCATTGTTTGCCTTGCAGGCCTCACAAGAGGTCATTGAGTGACAACGATAAGCTATGGAAGGAGAGAGTTGGGGGTAGTGGATCACGAAAGGACTGTCGGAGGTACTGCTGATAGCCAGACGCAGTTGGCGAGAAAGACTCTCTAAAAAGCAGAAGCGAGTCACAGAAGGAACGAGAGTCACGATAGAAGGGACACAGCAACAATTTGCTGTGTATTCACTAACTTGCAATTAACTTGAAAACATTGATATTGTCAAAGTAAAGCCAAGTCGAGATGTCACGATAGTTGGAGTTATTCTGGGTTCATAAAAAGATAAATAGTTTAGTGATTGATAGAGAATAATATAAAGTTCTTTTTGTATACATTATAAGATAAAGTATTGTATTTGTTTTGAGTAAGAGGGTATTCTGTATAATAATAAAGACAAGTTGGTTTAATCTGAACCAACGAGCATTTGTATTTTGAAGAATCCAAACCAAAATAAAGAATTGGAAAGTCCCAATCCTAACATCTGTTACACTTGTTTCGACGTACCTCCATTTATCCTTCTACGAGTAGGCTACTATCATATTATCAGATGTTATTCTTCCCCTAAACATATTGTCAGCTTCTTTGTCAATGTTTTCCACGTCTCACAAAAGAACAGCGTATATCCTGCCTACGAAATCCTAAGGAGTGCGCTTTGTTGGATAGATAGACGCCTTCTTTTGTGCGTCTATCAGATGGTTTCCACCCAGGCTGGTATCTCATATAACATGTTTGACATTTACACTCATCAACAATCTTCTTTCCTTTTTCTCTGAACCCAACTATGTTTGGTATGAGTTTTGCTAGCCTACCCCCGAAGCATTAAAGACCATCTTTTCGACGGTGGTCTAAATTATTTCGTCTATTTCCACCCCAAGATAGATAAGTTATTTTTTCACTCTACATTAACTCCACCTATAACGAGACGTGGTTTTCGAAAAGCTTCCCTTTTTGTCACAAGCACCGCCTCTGTCTTGTGAATCGCCATTCTAAATTTGTCTTCTACAGCTCTCCACTGACTAGTGATACGCTTTCATCCAATCTTGCTTCTAAAAGATTTTCAAGCTCCGCTTGTACTATGATGATTGCGTCAATGGCGAATCCTATAATTTATACTATAATCCGCCTCCTTCGTAGACAGATGACTTTCTTTCCACTCATGTAACTTGCGACAATGTTCTTCAGTTAAAGTGGCGCGTTCTTCCGGTTTAGTACCTCATGGACGTCTCACCTTCAGAAGAAGTTGAATACACTGGGGATGGGGATATCTATGGCAATGAGGGCACAAAATCTTTTTGCCTTTTCTCTCGCTTAGCTACCCCATTCACATCTCAATGATTGCTTCTACTGTTATAGACTTTTACGCAAGCCATATTGAATTCTAGATAGGTTATTCTTCACCATAGACAAATGACCGATAAGAGAATGCCATATAGCTTTTCGCTCTTCCTTAGGTGGATGACATTAATTAATTGTCACTGATGAAGATTAATTAATCTGAAGGAGTGTGGGGGGCGTTTTTCTTCTTTTTTTAATGGATATAGTTCATTTTAAATGACCTATCCTGATGTAAAATATAATTATAAACATATTGTATGTTTAGCAATAACGTAGATATCTGTAAATGTAAAGAACATTGCAAATGTGTCTTCGTTGTAGCGAAACACACTTAAATAATACGAAAACAAAACATTCTTTTAATTGGGTTTCACATATTAATATCTCGTAAAATTTAATTTTAGATTAAAATTAGTACACTCCAAATCCTAAATAGTGAACGGATTTGTTTGATTATTTATAATTATTAAAAATAATTAAGACATATTTAAGCACTTTTTACTCTTATACCTTTCTTTGCATTTATGGGTAAGTTATTCCTAAAAACAAGTCCTAAACCTTAAGTTTATAATGAATTCATTTTTCCAGTATCCAAGTCACTAATATATACAATAAAGTACTATACCTTAATTTTCCGTCAGTGAACTTCTTTTTCTTTAATCTTGACGCGTTTCGAGATTTTTATCCCATCATCAGAAAATCCCTCTATGGATGGAGGTCGTCAAAACGTTAAATACACAAACACATACACATAACACACAACACATTTAAAAAACACAGTCTGTAGATGCGCATCTTACGGCTCCCGGATATGCACTCCGTAAGATGCATTTGAGTGCATATCCGGGAGCCGTAAGATGCGCATCTACAGACTGTGTTTTTTAAATGTGTTGTGTGTTATGTGTATGTGTTTGTGTATTTAACGTTTTGACGACCTCCATCCATAGAGGGATTTTCTGATGATGGGATAAAAATCTCGAAACGCGTCAAGATTAAAGAAAAAGAAGTTCACTGACGGAAAATTAAGGTATAGTACTTAAGTTTATGTCTCTTTCATTTTTCATTATCATTTTATTTACATACACTGCTCATGAAATAAGTCAATTTAAAATATCCTATACTTAATAGTACATATTATGCAGTCAAAATAATACATAGTCATACATTATAAACAAGATAAAATATAACATAGGCCTATATAATAATTTGGACTTAATCATAGTGACAAAGACATTACAATAATATAACAAAATACATAATTCAATAAATACAACACAATCAAATACATATAATAAACAGGGAAGCAACCTAAAACCACAAAACAAAATTAAATTTATACCCAAGCACTCATCAACCCTGATATAAATTCCTGACAAGAAGTTCTTGTACCATCAATTAAAAGTTCTTTTATACATCTAATCAACACTAGGACGCTGAAACGTTGTCTTGTTAAAAATACAGCTTTTCTTGTGGGAGTTGAGTATGTGTAATTATAGCATATTTGGAGATTGAACTTTCCCCAAATTTAAGTTACCGGTACTCATTCTATATGGAGCACTACTAGGCCTATAATATATCACATTAATGATCTTAATCTGTATTTATAGAGATTTAAAGAAAGATTCTAACTTCATAAATTTGATTTAAAATAGTAAAATAAAATAAATTTAAGGTCTTGTTTAAGTTCTTCACTCTGGGGAAGTTCTTCATAGCAGAATTGAAAAGGGTTTTAAAAATCCAGAAAAAAGCTATTAGAAATATTCTGAAAATACAAAAGGCTACAATCGTAGCGTAGGCCTAATGGATTTCTGTCATTAATAATTATGACATTACCCAGCATGTTTATTTATGAAAGTAATTTATATGTTGTGGTAAATAGAACAAAACTACAAAATTTTGGATATTATCATTCCTGTGAAATACGTAATAAGTATAACTTTTATTTAGAATAGTAGGCTACAAGTCCAAATTACTTGAAAAAAGCCGTCGTATATAGGAGCAAAATTATTTAACATTTAAAACTAAGCTTTTGACTAGTACAAGATTTAAAACTGCCTTAAAGATAGGCATATAGCCTACCAGCTTCTAGCAACTGAATTGTGGCAGTTGCTACCCTTGTGTGATTAGAAATTAGAATAGATTAGTTCCAGGTTTATTTCTTTTACTTGAACTAAATTAGAAAGATATGAAGAGATGATAAAAGAGATATAGGAATATTATCTACATATTAATAAAAAACTAGAGATAGGCTACTATGTTTTGATATTTTGTTTTTACTCATCATCAGTTAGTAGACTCTACAGAACATGTAGAACCCAGTATATAGCTTTAAGAAGTAACTTATTTGGACTACGGCTATCTAAAAAATCAGAAAACGGTAGTTAAACAATTTTAGTATAGCCTAAATAAAATGTGCCGAAGGCTGAACATTTCATCGTGAAAAGTGAAGAATGTTTTTGTAACAGGTAGTATATTTCATTTCCTAACAGATATCTCGAAGGGAAATGTTTTCTTTTCATTAAACTAGGTTCTGATGCAGAACTTAAAGGCAGAGTAGTGTGAGGGGTGAGTAACATAACTGACAAACGCTTCTAAAAGATAAGGAGTGATGCAATATATAGGGACAGGGTGCTTTGTTGCCAAGTAAGGGGAACAGCTGTAAGAAATTACACAAGGGGAAGAAATAGGGTGTCCAAGAGAATGTACGATGTTTTCGAGAAAGTTAATATAGATTAGAAAATGTTTTCAGAGCAGTTATTACTTCCAAGTCATTCTCTCTGTAGGTTGTTTGCCTTGGAAGGAGACAAGGCGGGAAATGATGAACGAGGGGAGGCAGCGAGAACAGATAATGAATGGTTATTCGCTGTAAGTTGTGTTGGGAGTTGGGGGGAGAGGGGGGACTACCTCATATATTTGTCTGCCAGAGGCACTCGCTAGTCGCTACAATATTGATTTACAAACGTTGTTGGCGCTTTCAGTGGTTTAAAACCTGACACTGTAACTTATGTCGTGCATGCAAGTAGACTACACAGTCAATATAAATCTCTTCATAATACTCTTTTTTTGATGCGTGACCAACAAATGTCTAGTTTCTGAGTATGAATGATACATTAGTATGCTCTCTCACATACACACGCGCACATGCGCACACAAACGCACCCACAAATCGTGTACTGCTTGCAGTCTCGTGTGAGAGTACTTTTCTTTTTTTATTATCAAAGACGTTTGTAATAAATCATTACGAAAGATGGGGGTGGGGGAGGGGGAGAGAGAGAGGCAGTTGGCGTGTTGTAGTCCCATTAGGCTTATACGTATAGGAAATTTATTCACTGGTAGTGATTTGAATAAACACGAGTTTCATTATTTGTTCATGGATTGCATTAAATTTTTTATAAAATTAGTAGACTATAGAGAAAAATCTTTCGACACTGAGTTAAATGTACCATACATAATACATATGATTTCCCAATGTATTTATTGCCAAAACCCAAATTTATAACGATTTAATTTTATTACAACAAAAAAAAATAAAACAGAAAATCTGTTTAGCAGTAAACTAAATATTTCGTCTAAACCTCTAAATAACAAAATATCATATTTTATTAAATAGAAGTTTTTTTTAGTTGATTTCCATTTAGGAGAGATTAGGAGCTATTTGTTATATCCGTCTTCTATACTTCTATATCTGTTTGACGGCTTTTGCCACATCGAATTCCCGTCGCTGTTGTTCTATCATTCTCAACCAGAGTTCGCTACCAATAGTAGCTTCCCAAATACCTCACGTTGCTAGGTCAGCACTGTAAATGTTGTTTGAGAATCCCGTAACTTCTCACTAACCATTGGACGAGCAAAGTGGTCTATTTAGTTTCTCTAGAACTACTACAATTTTCGTTTGATTTTCAATCAATATCTGTATATATTTTCAGTTTTTACCTTCTTCCAAACAAATTCCTTAGCTTAAATATTGCACAGACATTTTCATTCAACCATTTTGGACTCATTTTAGTTTTACAGGCCTACATAATCAATTATTAACCAAACTCCACATTTATAGTGAAGTTGCCATAATATTAAAACTCAAAAAGTCTCAAAATCGGCTCTAACGTTTTTTTATAAAATTTTTACTCTAATGGCCCACACAAAATGTATCTTTCAAATAATTCGGTTCAGGCGTTATCGGTAAAGAGCGAAAATTAACTATGGGCGCCTTCGAAATAATTAGATATATCACAATCAGCAATTTTTTGTAGAAAATTTGTAGAAAGTTGCAGATAGGCTATATACAAACGTCAAGTATGAAAGAAAATTTAGGTTGTGAATAATAATTTTTTTAATTTATCGTTTCTGACGTAGGTTTATTTTTATTTCTTCATATCTTTATTTTCCAAATTACTCACAAACCGTAATTTTCATAAACTTGAAGTTTTTGGGCCAGGTACCAGGTATTCGTCAGCATCTTTCAGCCGGAAATCCATGTTATTGACCGGTGTGTGCAAAGGAACCTTAATAGGCAAAAAGAAAAACATCGCAACCCTGTTAGGTAATTCTCTCTCCAATATTCAGTTCAGGGATGGTTTGGGAATGCCTATAAAAACTTAATGAGCTTGGCAGTAGTAATAAAGTAGCTCTCCTCTGGGTACCAGGACACATGGGAATAGAGGGGAATGGAAATACAGTGATCATCCAGCCCATTAGTAGGACCATAACCATTCTGTGGACTTGGAGAAAACTATTCAAACATAAAACTAAAAAAAGGTGAAGAAGCCGGTAGGTCGAAACTCTGGAGATAAATAAAAGGACTAAGGAGTTCCACTAGAGATCCATTAGTTTATGTAGACTAATAATAGGTTAAGACTACTAAACTTAAAATGATTTTGCATGCGTTCTAGTCTGTCCATATCATATTTGGGGTATCGCCTCTATATTACAGATACATGACTCCAGAACTCTTCTGACGCAGTAGCAGTACAAAATCAGGAGAGCTTTGGGATCTTTTATATCCCTTACTAGTCTCTTCATGAAACACAGCATTTGAGAAATCTTGTTACAAATTTAATCAATGGGAGGTTGGAAGGTAAGGGTGTCCAATAACAAGCCAAGATCGTGAAGAGTCTCAGACTTCCTCAAAGTCAAGTTACCAAGCATGTAGCAGTATGGAATAGTCTATTGGATTTTCTGCAAGTGAATGTATGAACTCGCACTTGTTTGTATCTAAACCGATTTAATTGCTATAAAACCCTTAATAAATCCTGTTAGATCTGACTGCAGCTTTATACAGTGGTTTTCGGAAATTATCCTTACATAGAGTTTCATATCATCCGCAAGTAATAAACACACAAAATGTAGGAATATCGTAAAAAGATCATTTATGTAGATTCAGAATTAACTCCGGTCACTCGATCAATCAAATATGTCTTCAAGCGCATCAGAAGATGACTAAAAATCCCATGCAGACAATCTTGGCTTCTTGTTTTCAATAATGTTTTAATTTTTTAAACATGAATTTTTTATTTTTGAAATCGGACACAGTTTTCTCTTAACTTTATCATTTTGTACTTTCGTACTTTCTTATTTTTGGGGCTCTAGTGTTTTATTGTTCTGCAGAGCGTCCATTCTGTTTTGTTAGCTTTATTTATCAACGTTTATTCCTATCAGTAATATTATTTTTTATTTGCTCTTGTGCTCGTAGAAATGATCGCATTTGATACACATTTAGAATGTCTTTTTTTTCTTGAAGATGAATAGTTTTGTCTTAATACTTCACTAGTTGTTGACAGAGAGGAATCTACGAAGACTAATGTGTCACTTCATGAAATGGTTGGATGAAATCAGTGTTGAGATGAGGACGGTGAGTCACCACATAATGAAGAAAGTACTCTTCCGTAAAAATGTTAGGGTTGAATCCTATGAATCGTAAGCTAGCCTTAATATTCCAAGGCTTCAGGGAGAGACGGTTGTAATATTCCAGGAACATCGTAGTTAGAGATGGCAACATGAAAACAAATATATTTATTGAAAGACCAAAATCGCAGGAGTCTACAATTTTAGTCGATTCGTTGTATTTGACAGGAATGCCAGAAGTATCATACTATTTCTGAAACGTGTTCAACGATAGATAGGACGAATGGTTTTCTAAGACCAACAAAAAGGATTTTTCTTTGTGCAAGGGACATTAAGAACGAAATATTTCATAAACAGTTTTAATTTGATGGAAGGCGAATGTCATTAAGCTCGATACTTCAAAATGTTGAAGTTATACCCTCATTCACTCACGTTTTATATAAATCACTGATGAAAAGGCCAACCAATGTGATTGGGAAGAATAATGAACACCTCATTTAGTCTTTGTAAGTATCTAGCACAAATTTGCAGTAGAGTAAACTCTATACTGGTTTTGTCAGATTTTTAACAGACTTTCGATCTCTTTTGGCTCTCTTCACCCTATACAATGCCATGATTGAACCTATGCTAGAGTATGGATTTATAATATATTCGCCAGATTGTTCACATTAAAATGGTTGTTAGACAACAGAATCATTTTATAAGGCTATTGGATTTATAAGCTTTGACACAATTAATTATCTCTATACTCAAATTCAAGATATTTGAAAACAGTTTTGACCTACTCCAAATCCGAAGGATGGTTCTCGACCTTTAGTTCCTATTTAATCTGGAGAATAGTTTTGTTAACTATCCAAAACTTCTGGAGAATGGAGATCTCCGTATTTGATGTGGTATCCGCTCTAGAAAACAAAATGTTATAAACTTCCTGTGGTTTGTAAGGTTTATAATACGGCATATATAAGATGTCATACTGTGATGATTTTTATTTAAGGATTTCAAGAGAACGCGAAGAACAACCTGTAAATATAAATAGATGTTATTTTTATAATTTTGTGTTGTTAATTATCATACTTTATCTATTACTCATCCTTGGGATCACTGCCATTCGATGCCGTGGTTTCCTGCCAAGAAGATTCCGTGAGGTGTGGTGGAAAGCGGATGAAAGCGATGCAGGACAGAATGTGATTGGAGTTCTGTATTTCATTATTACAATGCGAAGAGATATCCGAGTCTGTGATGCCAAATTTGTAGAAGCGGCCCTCTGTACTGTAGTTTCGGATGTCTCTGTACTTCTGTATTTATTCTCCTCTTTGCTGATGTTATGGAGACTTAAGCTGCAGGTTGGAGGAGGACTGTTCCATATTTTACTAGGGTGTGAGCGCGTTAGATATCTGTTACATCAACGTGGCCTGGAATTCATTGAACCACAACGATGCAGCCGCCATAATTTTGTTGTGATAAGAGATCTCAGCATGTGAGAGTCACAGGTCCTGCGTAAATGGGGTTTTCATAGTAATGTTATTTATCATAGTTTTGTTTCATTTCTTATGTTTCTATCTTGTTTCTGTTATCTTAGATATTTAGTAGGCTGTGTTATGTTTTGTTGTAATCTTTGATTATTGTAAACTTAGCGTATATTGATTTTGTGAATAATTTAGGGGAAAATAGTGGATCTTAGTGTATCAACACGCTGCTTATACCAATTATAATCTGTTTCATGTTAAGTTAGCAGTGTGTATTTAATACAGTGAAACTGAGCTATGGTGCATCTATAAAACATGGTCTAAACATATCATGTATCAAAACATGTAAAACTCTATTCGTATTATTCAAGGGAAAAAAGGGAACAATAATAAAACTTATTATTAACCATTTCCTTTAAAAAAGTGAACCTAAAATTCTGTGACACTACTTGTGTTGAAACTCCTTTTGATTAACACAGTCAATGCATTGCGTACAATGCCAACTAAACAAGAAAAGGAGGATAATTCTGGCATCCCCTACACGTGAGAGTGCAAAAAGTCGGAACACCCTATCACAGCTTACTTTTTCATCTTGCTCTAAGAGCCATTCTTTCTATAATCAGGAAAACTCCTCTACATGCTGTCTACCTATTTCCTATCTATTGAAGACCTTCTTCACTTCCTCTTGTTTGATTCTTATGTTTCATCAGAACCCTAATGGTGTCACGAGACCCATGCTTAATAGGGTGAATGTCTCCGGGCTCTATTGAACGGAGCCTCCAGGGGTTAGGTGAACTCCTAGCAGTAAATAGCATTCCCTGGACATGCGGGGCTCTGGCTGGGTTGACAGTTCTTTCCCTAGCTTCATGTGAGATCTACATGGATAGCTTCAAGAAAGGGAGAAGGATCTAGATACTCCTTAAGGATCTAGATACAATATGTTTTTCTGGTTCACTTGACGATGCTATAAAACAACTCGGTGAACTGAAAGTCAAAAGACATAATCTCACCATTAAAGAAAGAAGAGAAGGTATGAAGACAAAGCTTTAAGGAAGTGTTGAAGAATGAGATTCCTCCAAATAGCGGAAAAATAATAAAAAGAAGTGGAAAGCGTCTCTGGTTCTGAAGGGGGTTCTGAGGCAAGGGTGGATATGGTCAAACGTTGTAGAAGGGAATTGACCACTGCACCTCCCGAGGGACCCTCAATAAGGCCAGGGTTGAGACTCAAATATCTGATACAAATTCTCAATATTCGGACCCATCTGGAAAGGAAGTAACGACTTACAGAGACATTCTATCCATCAAGATGTGTATCGTGGTAGAATCCTATCCTGATGCTAAACTTACAAATAAACAAGGTGAGGACATCGAGGATGTCTTTCCATCATTTTCTGTTTGCTTCATGGAGAAAGGTGGTCTAATACCTACATTCCATCCGTTACTCGTTATTGAGGCTGAATAGAGGCCACCTAAATAAGTTATGGCGTTACTTACTAGACACGGCCACTTCAAGGAAGATTTGGTAACACTCAGGATCAGGATTACCAATAGTGAACCCGCTTGTAGGCTATGGAAACGGTCTGATGAGACTGCTAGGCATATCATCATGGAATGCGAGAGGCTTAAGGCTAAAGGAAGAGCCATTTGGGCCTCTTCAACCGGGTGATGACTTTGACTCTTAAGACGGAAGCTCCTGAACCTCGGTGAGGGCACAGATATCAGTTTGTCTTGCTAGTAGGTCCTTGGGGTGTACAATAAGTTTATATTAACGTACAAGGATCTTGAGTCCTCATACCCCAATAATCTAATCTAGTGTGTTCACTGAAAACTAAAACCTTTTCACTAAGCGTTATTCCTGTCCTGAGTAAAAAAAACACTTGTCAATCTGTGCAAGACACTGAGTAAATTTGACTAATTTTGGTAAACAGTAAATAATTTTAAAAAATAAAAAGACCCTTAAGTACAATAAAAATCTTACTTGAAATTTGACTTTCTTTTTAACTGAATTTCCTCAAAAGCAAGTATTTTAGCCTTTAAAGTGTGGGGGGGGGGGAGAAAGAAAATGGTGAATTTGTAAATTGATTAAGATGACAGTAAACAATTGTGGAAACTTGAATATAAATTAGCCGTATTTTCTCGAGAGCTGATGACTTCAAATTAATAATTAGATGTGCCGGACTTGATGTATATCACCGAATACCGTTCAATGTGAGAGGGATTGCAAAGTATTGTTGATAGTCACATTATCTATTTAATTTGTGTTGTAGGTTAACATAAATTAATATTTGAAACAAGATTTCTGTAGTGAAATGGTGGAGGACATAATTTAGTAAACCAGCAATTTTTTAAACGGTTTATTTTAATGTTGGTAGTATTACTAACCATGGCAAACGCTTTCAACACAATTTTATTAGACTTGTCGGTATCAGTACATAGAGACAAAATGTGTAATGTCAAATAAACCTTAAAAGTAATAACAATACTTTGTTACGTAGATGTGATCAAAACCTATAGTTGTAAACAAAAATAAACACTATATCGTCATTCAATAAAAGTTCATATTTTCCTACACAATTTTACATTTAATGAACTTTTCATCGTACTATAGCAACAGAAGATCCATTTTGCAGGAAATAGTAGGGGCCTATACTATTTTCATTGAGTTTACATAATTAGTAAAGCCATCAATAATTTATCTAATACTCAATAGTGCTTTAAAATATATTGTTCATTAATTTTAGTATATAAGTAGATAAAAATTAATGAAGGATAATTTCATTACTTTTCCTTGAAATAATATACTTTTATTCTTTTAAGGTTCTGGAAAAAAAAGAGCTTTTGCTCCGAGTTTAGACAAATTATTGTAGGAATGTAAGTTTATCAATAGTTTTTTTAACGTTAACTTCAGCAATTTTATTTTTGTACTAATTGTCATTCTCTTCGCCCATGAATATAATTTTCCTTAAACAACATTGGAACTTCACCAAAACTGTGTGCTAAAAATATCGTTCCTGCTGCACCATTAGCTCTAGTGCAGTTTGGGAAACCTGGTTCTAATAATATCCTGTAGTTAGAGGTCATTTATATATAAGTAAATGAGGAATGTCAATGACAGAATGTCAATTAATTAAGTTTAATTAATTGACATTCTGTAATATGTTTATCTAAAAAGTATGCTTTGTGACTATTAAATAAAAAACAGTATCATCTTTCTTTTCCTGAAAATGTCAGGAACAGTAAAAAACTATGGATTATTGTTCATAAAGTGATAAATTATTGTAGTTCTGTAACATATTTTAGAATTTTGTCGCCATTTAATATAATACGTCAATATTAAATTTACTTACTGCAGATGGTGAACTTCTATTTATTTGTTGGACAAATTGTCCCTAAAAATTACCAGATAACTATTTAATAAAAACTATCTTCAGTACATTTTGCAGTTTAAAACAAAAGTTCATTAAATTAAAATAAATCTTCATGATGAATCCATCAAAGTGTTATACATCGTTATTGCTTGAAAAGTTTTGTTTCCAATAAATTTATTAATATAAATTGTTACTGTAGTACACCGTCAGGTACTTCCAGGTAGAAACGTAAGTTGTGTAATGCAGGTATGACAAAATGAAGAGAATAACTAGAAAAAACCAACTTTTCAGTTAGTAAATTGGGTTTGATAGTGTTTAAAATCTTCCTAGAGATAAACTATGTGTTACTAGACAATAATATTTTATCCACTTAATAAAGTCTAATTTTATTATATTTTTTATTGTCTCCTAATATTGCAAAAATGACCCATAATTTCGAAAACTTTAACCTATCTTCCAATTTTTCGAAACTTTAATAATAGTTGTTAATTGAGTTAAAATTTTATATGGGCTATGTTTTTAAACACTCGTTGTCACCTATAAAATCCAAAATGAACTTTAATGAATTCATACGCATTTATTGGACGGTTTTCATAAATTCTTTTAATATAGATTTCTTACACATTGAGTAAAGTTGTGATTTTGAGAAGTTCGGTATGTTCAATGGTCGGTAGTTTTTTTTTAACCGATAACTCGCAAACTGCTATTTTTGGAGATGTGGTAACCAGTTTGGCTCTTTAGAGACTACATTAAAAATGTTCTTCAAAATCATTAGAGTCCATTTTTATAAAATGGAAATTTGAATTTTATTTTTATAGAAAGTCCTCTAAATTTTTTAGTTAGGCCTATATATAATATTGTATATATTAAAAAATGTAAAAAAAAACTATGGCTAAAATATGCTGCTACCAAAATCGGTTCACCGATTTGGGCTGTAGCATAGGCCAACATAATTCCAAAAACCAATTTCTGGTTGACTTAAAAATTTTAATCATCCTTTAAAATTTTCAAAAACAAGTTTTTAAACCAATTAATGACAGATTTCTTAATACGCGAATTACCTGGTTAAACTTTTTTCATAGAAAATTTAACAAATTAAAATATTCATATTTAAAAGTAAAGTTGTTTAGTTAGTTGACATAACGTCGTAACTTCGTTGCGGTCTTAAAGTGTTAAGATTAACTAGAACACTCAACTCCACCGAGCATTTGTACTTGTTCCTGTATAAATCTAAACTTGCTTGAATACAGTACTTGGTGAGGGGGAGCACTATCGTGATCCTTAACAGAGTCTCAAAGGTTTCGAAATTTATCTAATTATTCGTAATCGACTGAACTTATTGAATTAAAAAATGATGATCTAGATTTATTTTTGTCAATCATTACAGAACACCAACTTATAAAACTTCTAGTTTAATAACATTTTATTGAGCTATAATGTCGCTGGTATGGGTTAGTTTTTTTAATTGTTCATTGATAACTCTCCTTATTATTGAACGCGAAATAATAAAGAATATGGTTTGTTACTCCTTATATTTATATAAATTTTCCAAAATATAGCTAAATTTTACACTTTTTTTAAAAACATTTGTACTGGACGTAAATTAAAGTAAACTAAATATTTGAAAATAGTTATAAAAATTAAAATCTATTTAACCTACATAAAACCTCAAAAATAAAAAAGCAAATATTTATTAAACTTTACATATTTACGTAAATAAACATATTTACATGTTTACATAAACATAATAGACAAATTTACGTAAATTTTCAAAAAAGTATAGTGATTTTAATTCAAGCACCTTATTAAAAAGCATAGAAAAATAATTTGTTCGAGTGTTGAGCAAAAAAACACATATTTAGAAAGAGTTGTAAAACTAAAACATATTTACATATATGTTCAAAAGATATAGTGATTTTATCTTTTTAAAACGATTTGTTCGAGTATTGAGCAAAATACCACATATTAATAAAGAGTCGTAGTCTAATAATAAAATATATTAACATAAATTTTCATAATATAATATCCATTTTTAGGTAAATTAAGATCTATTTAAATATATATATTTTTTTGCAATAGCTCTATAGGTTTGGTTTTGTCTATTTATCGTGGCTAGAGCTCATAGACCTCATAAGTAATGGTTTAACGCTTTGCTGTTTAAAGTCGAAAAACCTCGTCTGTTTCGCCTAGAAAAAAAAGAAAAGAAAAGAGACATAAAAATAGAAACTCCTAGAGTCAGGATCGGAAGAGACCAATCAAGAGAAACCATATACAAAAGTTAAAAGAGAGGGATACAACCCCAGACTACATGAAAAGAATCAAGCCAAGGGCTTCGGACCTGCGACACCTCTACTCACTATAAGCAATGACTACATAAATACTATAAGACACGACATGGCCATGTTAAATATTCTACGCTTATTCTTGAGTTGACCAATACCCGCTAGGTCGCTCTGCTAGAGAATCTGAAGTTGATGTGACTGGCGCTAGGTGGCTCTACGGTCAAACAATGTTTTAGGCGGGTAAGAGAAAACGCACTGATGCCACATATGGGACCAGAGATGCGAGGGAAGGTCGAGAATCGCGCACGAACTGACAACACTGACTATGCTGACGGAAGTAAGTGAGAAGGTTTGTGAGAGAGAGGTCAACAGTTGTACAGTCTCAACCAAGTGGGACGCGTACAGTCAAGCACCTGCTGCTAGCGCTTTCTGATAGCTGTGTGTCAAACTTGTGACGAACAGCACCCGTAAAGCGTAGACTATTTCCCTATCCTATGTCGTGTCTTATAGTATTTATGTAGTCATTGCTATAAGTGAGCCCTGATGGGTGTGAGTTTGAAATGTTCTGCAACGTTCATCAGCGAATATTATGCCTAGATAATATATAGGCCTACTGTACTACAAGTTTCTTAGGATTAACTTCCAATTTTTTAGTTTAAATTCGAAACATATCACACTTATTTGTAAACATTCTATCGTTTCAGTATGAAAATGTTTTTTCAAAAAAAACTTGTTAAATAAGTTTAAAATCGATGTTGAGAAAAAATGCTTTTGTTAGGTTAGGTTTGTTGCAATAATTTTCAATTAAAAACTGTCAATTGAATGGATATTTTTTACATGTAGGCTTGAGTTATAATTTTTTCTAACCTAAAGAGTAAAATAAATTTGAATTTAAAAAATACATTCAAATGGGTCAAGAATTACTGATGAAACTCTTTTTTTAATTTTATGATTAAATTAGTATGAGTGATAAAATCGCGCCAGTTGAAGAAAAACAAGTTAGTTGAATCATCAAAATCTGTTACAATTTAATAAAAGAATAACTTGTTTCATTTGAAACCACGTTTTGGGTATTAATAGTAGATATTTCTAACCTCAACTTTTCAAATTTGTATATTGTTTGTTTTTCTTGTGGGTTAGTTCCTTCAATGACATTGTACAAAAGACATTTTGTTGCACTTTTAATTGCTCTAAGAACAATATTTTCTGTTCAGCACTCTTTTTTAGTGCGGAGTATACAGTTTTTCCGACCTACCACTTTCATAAGTGTAAGGATGGTTATAAAGTCCCTTCCTCCCTATTTTTTTCTATAATTTATATTAAAGTGTTTTTCAATCATACCATTCATTATATAGATAGAAACTTTTGAGGTATTCTAAAATATTAGGAGTTACCTGAGGTCTAAGATATAGGAGTCAACTTCCGAATTCTTTATGAGAAGTGAGTCATGCGACATGTCGATTAACACTGCTTTTCCCCCCTGAAAACAATGGTGCAATTAAAATTCAAAAGGGTTGTACGGAATACTTTATTTTAATTACAACTTCTCATTACAACTTTTAAGTCAACTCCTCCATCTTTGACCTACTGATTTCTTGGAAACGGTATAACATTTCTACACATTCTCAAATAAATAAAAAACACAAAACACAAATATTAAAAAAATCCTTAGTATCTTCCCAAAATTCCAAGTCTGGAGTTATTGGTTTGAAAGGGAAAATGAACCATGTATGGTGTCATAGAGTTTCGAACCTCTAAATTCTAAATCATCCAAGCGAACACAGTCAAATTTAAAGGCATAATAACTAGGTTATAAGTGCCCTGGAACAGTTTTTACGTCGAGATTTGTTTATAAACAGTTTGTCATTGAAATCAAAAAGAATGGCTCGTGCCATTTAAATTGAAGTCACGGCCATCTTTATCGATAACGAACCTATTACAACGAGTAATGTTTTTTTATTTCGGAGGCGTATTGCAATGATCCCGTGTAATATTTAGACTATTAAGTATATACATTTGTTTGCACAATCAGTCTAGTCTCAGACAAGCTTATTACAATGAAGACTACTATGCTGCAGTTTTAATGGAATGAAACTTCTCTACTGCAGGCTTTTTGCAATAAGACTTCTCTACTGCAGGCTTATTGCAATGAAGCTACTTTGATGCATGCTTATTGTAATGAGATTTCTTTGCTGCAAGACTTATTACAATGAGAGTACTCTGCTGCAAGTTCAATGTAATGAGACTTCTCTGCTGCAAGCTTAATGGAGTGAGAATACTCTCCTGCAGGCTTATTGCAATAAGACTTCTCTACTGCAGGCTTATTGTAATGAAGCAACTTTGATGCATGCTTATTGTAATAAGATTTCTTTGCTGCAAGACTTATTACAATGAGAGTACTCTGCTGCAAGTTCAATGTAATGAGACTTCTCTGCTGCAAGCTTAATGGAGTGAGAATACTCTCCTGCAGGCTTATTGCAATAAGACTTCTCTACTGCAGGCTTATTGCAATAAGACTTCTCTACTGCAGGCTTATTGCAATGAAGCAACTTTGATGCATGCTTATTGTAATAAGATTTCTTTGCTGCAAGACTTATTACAATGAGAGTACTCTGCTGCAAGTTCAATGTAATGAGACTTCTCTGCTGCAAGCTTAATGGAGTAAGAATACTCACCAGCAGGCTTATTGCAATAAAACTTCTCTACTGCAGGCTTATTGCAATGAAGCAACTTTGATGCATGCTTATTGTAATAAGATTTCTTTGCTGCAAGACTTATTACAATGAGAGTACTCTGCTGCAAGTTCAATGTAATGAGACTTCTCTGCTGCAAGCTTAATGGAGTGAGAATACTCTCCTGCAGGATTATTGCAATAAAACTTCTCTACTGCAGGCTTATTGCAATGAAGCAACTTTGATGCATGCTTATTGTAATAAGATTTCTTTGCTGCAAGACTTATTACAATGAGAGTACTCTGCTGCAAGTTCAATGTAATGAGACTTCTCTGCTGCAAGCTTAATGGAGTGAGAATACTCTCCTGCAGGCTTATTGCAATAAGACTTCTCTACTGCAGGCTTATTGCAATAAGACTTCTCTACTGCAGGCTTATTGCAATAAGACTTCTCTACTGCAGGCTTATTGCAATAAGACTTCTCTACTGCAGGCTTATTGCAATAAGACTTCTCTACTGCAGGCTTATTGCAATGAAGCTACTTTGATGCATGCTTATTGTAACGAGATTTCTTTGCTGCAAGACTTATTACAATGAGAGTACTCTGCTGCAAGTTCAATGTAATGAGACTTCTCTGTTGCAAGCTTAATGGAGTGAGAATACTCTCCTACAGGCTTATTGCAATAAGACTTCTCTAATGCAGGCTTATTGCAATAAGACTTCTCTACTGCAGGCTTATTGCAATAAGACTTCTCTACTGCAGGCTTATTGCAATAAGACTTATCTACTGCAGGATTATTGCAATAAGACTTCTCTACTGCAGGCTTATTGCAATAAGACTTCTCTACTGCAGGCTTATTGCAATAAGACTTCTCTACTGCAGGCTTATTGCAATAAGACTTCTCTACTGGAGGCTTATTGCAATGAAGCTACTTTGATGCATGCTTATTGTCATGAGATTTCTTTGCAGCAAGACTTATTACAATAAGAGTACTCTGCTGCAAGTTCAATGTAATGAGACTTCTCTGCTGCAAGCTTAATGGAGTAAGAATACTCACCTGCAGGATTATTGCAATAAAACTTCTCTACTGCAGGCTTATTGCAATAAGACTTCTCTACTGCAGGCTTATTGCAATAAGACTTCTCTACTGGAGGCTTATTGCAATGAAGCTACTTTGATGCATGCTTATTGTCATGAGATTTCTTTGCAGCAAGACTTATTACAATAAGAGTACTCTGCTGCAAGTTCAATGTAATGAGACTTCTCTGCTGCAAGCTTAATGGAGTAAGAATACTCACCTGCAGGATTATTGCAATAAAACTTCTCTACTGCAGGCTTATTGCAATAAGACTTCTCTCCTGCAGGCTTATTGCAATAAGACTTCTCTACTGCAGGCTCATTACAATAAGACTTCTCTACTGCAGGCTTTTTGCAATAAGACTTCTCTACTGCAGGCTTATTGCAATAAGACTTCTCTACTGCAGGCTTATTGCAATAAGACTTCTCTACTGCAGGCTTATAGCAATAAGACTTCTCTGCTGCAAGCTTATTATAACGAGACTTCTCTGCTGCAAACTTATTGTAATGAGACTTCTCTACTCCAGGCTTATTGTGATGAAACTTCTCTACTGCAGGCTTATTGTAATAAGACTTCTCTAATGCAGGCTTATTGCAATATGACTTTTCTACTGCAGCTTTATAGCAATAAGACTTCTCTGATGCAGGCTTATTATAACGAGACTTCTCTACTCCAGGCTTATTGCAGTGAGACGGTTCTGCTGGTAATAAGTATTCTCTGCTGTATACTACGCGGATTATTTGTTTTACGTAAGGAGTGGGCTCATGTGTTTGTCAGTTGTAAATAAAAATAAAGTTTCTTACCTTGTTTTCGTCAAATGACCTCTTTTTTGTGTTAGTGATGTGTTTCGGGACTTTTATACCATGTTCAGATACTGCATAATTACATTATTCAACCTAGGTCGTCAAAGACTAAAATTATTTACACAAAACACGCATATCACATTAAAAGTACGTTTGGTGTACACCTTCTGGCTACCGGACGGCAACTGACAGTCTGTTACCTCGCGCACTCGGAACCTGTCCTTACCGCGGGCTTCTTGAATTCTTATTGCCGTGTCGTACAAGGTATTTGAGTCGAAATTCCGTTGATCGTTCAATAGTCGATGTTCGCCATTTGCATTTGAACGACTTATAAATCTCATATTCCTTGACTGCATTCATATATCTACCTTTAGAACATATTTTAATTGGATTCAGGTTATTTTGTAGGTTCGTATAACCATGGTCCGCGTCTATTAGATGCCGTGAAAAATTCAATTGGTAACTGAAATTGTTCTTTTTGGCAAGTGTTCTTTAAATCGATTTTAAACCCACTCCCAGTTTGGCCTATGTATACCTTCTCACAATCATCACATGTCAATCTATACACGCCAATTTCGTTTTCTAAGGGTCTTGGGTTTTGGGGATGAAGAAGTAGTTAATGGTGTTGTTAGTTTGGAAGGTTACTATTCTGTTGAGTTTATGGAAGGTAGTAGAAGTGACTCACAAGGCCTCCATTGTTACTGTCATTAGTCTGTTGATCATGCTGTTATAAATAAAACACAATTGTAAACAGCTCACCGCAATATTTGCAACAGAAGCAAAACTAGGATTAGCATCCTTGAAGACATTCCTGAAAATCACGTATCAGTTCCTTAAGCTGTTGCTAATGTATCAAAATGTGTGGTGTGTGGACTGTATACAGCAGTTGCAAGTGTGTAGTTTCAACAAAAGATTGTCTAACAAAAAAGTACAGGGCAAGTAGAAGACAAATTAATTTACTCTGCAGATCAAAATATCACAACAGTTCCCTAAATGTAAAAATATTAAAAATTTTACCTTGTAAACTGTGATGTATGAACTGAATTGGTAAATTTTGAAGATTTCCTTGCAGAAGATTCTGTAACTTTTTTTACAGATTCTTTTAAGTAGGCGTTTTAAAGCGAAGTTTGTTAATATTTAATCAACCTTCACTATCTCGAAAGACGATATCTTGGACGATACTAGGCGGGTTGAGTAAAAAAATATGCATTTTCTTAATAAAATAAACTTATGTGTGCACATTGCAACCTAAGAAGGCAAACTAGAAGACTAAAATAATATTCCAATTGCCCGGCTAATTGAAAAATAACTGCGATATTTGATATAAAACTGGATTTTTCAATTCGTCTAAGACATATACAAATGATGTTATCATTCCTTATTTAATTTGGACGAACTGGAACAAGAATTTCAATAGCTGTAGTACTCTTATTTCCATCAGGGGTTGCATTATAGTGAGTACGGGCTTGGCAATCTTAAGGGACCCTAGCTGAATCTACACTTTTTATACTTAGCCTTGGTTAGATTCGCCTTTTTTTATCTTTCCTAACAAGTCTCTCTTGACCAACTCTTGTTCTTTTACTGACACTATTAATGAGTATTCGAGGGTTAGAGGTCTTTAATTTATATATATTTTATTTTTTATATAAAATGCGATGATGACTGAGAAATTTAAACGACTAGAATAAACTCGATAGCAGTAGTACACTTTCCCTAAAAGGTTTGTTACAACTAAGTGACTTATTCATAAACTTTGTATATTTACATATTCAGTTTTAATATAAGACGAAACAAATGCTCTTAAATTGTTGACAGTATTATTTGCATTGTTAAATTTTTATACAATACGTGATAGCCTATATCTAAGTAAGGTTATATGGGCATCTAGTTGTGTATTATAAGGAAACGATTCTTCACTAGAAGGCGTAGGCTTAACGTCGGCTCTGGCACGAGAATGGAATAATTATTTTCTAGGCGCGGCCAGAGAGATCTCAAGTATAATAGAAACACTAAGTTATGTTGATTAGTGATAGAATCAGTTGAGAAGTCACTTAAATGTATTGAGCAACAGCTGTAGAAAGTTACACTAGACATATTTATTTCCGCAATAACATTTTCGACAATACGACCTTCAACTCTCAAGGTCAAAGGCTCAAGTATGTTATATTATTTTTGTGAGCAACTGAGGTCTTTTTCTTAAGGCGAAAAACCTTTCGGTTATTGATGCTTTATAAAAAAAGAAGTAAAATAAAATAACGTCAAGGTCGGAAAAGAACAAGAGTTGGATAAGAGAGACCTGATAGGAAAGATGAAAGAGAGAGACCTATCCAAAACAACATTAAAGAATGTGTAAATCCAGTTTGGTTCCCTCGAGATTACCCTACTCACTATACATGAGCCAGTGAGGGATTTTATTTGAAACGTCATTTTCAAGTCCTGTCAAGTGCGTATAGGCTATGTAAAACAGGAGAATAAATAAATTAACTCCCGTTATTTAGTGAACCTAAACCATAAACACCAACAAATCCTAATAAGCCTGGGTGCATATTTGTAACTAAAACTAAATCTATAACCAAATAAAGGGACCCAGATCTACACCTAGGCCTGAGCAGTCAAAACTAAGACCAAATACAAACGAGATCAGAAAAAAAACCACCATACAGGACTGCACTACACAAAGAACAACAAACCAGTGATTGTTAATGAAGTGGTACTAACAGAAAGTGTCTTAACTGTTTATCGGGGTAAACAACTTTTGCTGCCTCTTTTAAAACTTTAAACAGAGATAGAGTCATTATTGCCACTCAAGATTTAAGGAGCAAACATTTCAGCCATACTTAAAGTAGAATAATTTTTATTTCCAGTATTTAAATACAGTTTTTATTAACGGAAGTTTTACTTCTAACGTTTTACTTCTACGTTAGTTTGGCTGATAGGATTGTCTGACAGGTTTAAATATGATACTTCAATTAGTTTTCGTTTATCCAAGTTTTTCCCGGTGTATTATTTCTGCCTCTTCCCAATTAAATTTGTGATTTTGTCATTTTGTTGATAAAAATTTGTTGTGGAAATAAGTGTGGTTATTACATTTACTGAATGAATCTAGATGTTTAAATAAAATAGTATAAAATAAATACTCAATTTTAAAGATAATTTTAAATACGTGTTTAACCAGCTAGTCATTCTGGATTTGTGTTAAATTAGGTTAGATTACAAAGAATAGTTTATAACGAATGTTTAAAAATTATTTTTTAAATCTATTATAAATTTCATCCAAGATATAATTAACCCTGTGACTATATATTATTAAAGCTACAAATATGTAATATCTATTTGATTATATAATATGAATTAATCATAATAATCTTTGTAAACAAAGCAGTTTCATTTTGTTTGTTTGTTAGATAATCTGTTTTAGATAATTTAATTACTTTTATTTATAGCTCTTAATTTTTGCTTTATGATAGAAATTGGCCAAGTTATTGACTGAATTAAAATAAAGACACACGTAAACAAAAATTTAATAAAAATCCGTAAAATCGTAAACAAAAATTTTATAAAAACCAGTAAAATCGGAAACAAATTTTTTATAAAAACCGGTAAAATCGATCAATTTATAAAAATAACAAATTTGCCCCAAATAATAATTGCACATTAGTTTTTCATTTGAAATCAATACAAATTTTATGTTTTTGTAATTTTGAATTTGATATTTGTAAAAATTTAGTAAAAAACACAGTTTTTTCACAAAATCGGTATTTTACGAATTGCATATTTTTGTATATTTATCTGCATGAATATCAAAACTCCTTTCACACCGTAGCAGTGTAATAAATTATCTTCAAAATTTCGTAATAAAGTAAGTTCCATATAAAAGGTTACAACTTTGTCAACCCCATTTTGTAGATTTATTGAAATATTTAAAATTCGGTACTTTTTATTTATAAATACAGTAATTGTAATCTAAAGTGCAACCGTGCATTATAAAAAATCAACAGCAATGGTTTTTATATATTTAGATATAAAACTAACAATCCTATGAAGTAATTATTTAATTGAATTTTCGTATCTTAAAATATAGGTCTTTAAAAATAATACATTTTCGTCATTATTTTTAAAAAAATGGCATTTTTCAAGTTTTTATTCAATATCTCCCCACCCACCAAAAAAGATGAATACTAGCTAAAAATCTGAAACCATCTTTTTTAATGCTGATAAACTTTTAAAATTTTTATTTTATGTGATTTTCTACAATGAACACGCTTTAAATTACAAAGCTTTAAACTGAAAATGCGATTTAGTACCTAAAATTGTAGGTCAAATTTAAACGTTAATATACATTTTCCTTAAAGATCAAAAAATTTACTTTCCCCGTCAATTTTTCATCCCTTCCCTTAAAAAGTATCTCTTCTGAGAACTCGAAGACTCATCAATTTCTTAAAAAGGAAATACAGTATTTTAAAGCAATTTCCAATAGCTTTTTTGAAACTTAAATTTTTTCTTTTTAAAATATATTTTTTCTGTAATATATGTGGATAACACTTCTTCTTTGTGCTATGTAATGTGTTTTCCATAAAATGTCGAAAACTTCTATATTTAGTCTACACCAAGAACTGTGGAACACAAATAGTATAGTGTGACCCTTTATTTCTAGAATAATAAAACACAGTTCACACAATTATAGTAAAAAAAAAACTGATTTCATAGCTACTTTTAAAATGTCCTTTGTAAACAATGGACTGCAATTGCGTCCAGGTTTCTCAAGGCTCCATTCAACAATAAAAAAGTAATAGCAATGGATTTCAACAGAGTTAAGATTTGTGCAGTAAGCAGAGTGACGCATAAGCAATTCCTGTGAGACTGCTTGTGAGGTCCTGTGCTGCTAACTTGCATTCCACTTGAGTTCTTTGAAATTCCCCTGTCCTTCATAATAATTGTCTCGTTACGTTACTTCACTCAGAATAGGGATGCAGCAATTAATTGCATTTCACTGCAAATATTTGGTTTAAATTTGTACTTTATTGTTTCCAGTTTATTTAATTTCTACATTTTAAAATCAACATTGTACAAACTTTCTCACGCCCACACATAAAAATCAAATTCCGATCAAACTTAATCTATGGGAAAATTGATTATTGAACAAAAATACAATTTCTGTTTTCTATAAATTGGCTCAATTAGTTCTTATAAACTTTCTAAAGTGTAGACTTAAAGAACTCAAAAAGTATCGCCATATTTTTTTCGTTCAGTTAAGAGGAGGCTCCACTAACCGGCCGGTGCCGTCTGCCGCCCATAAGACTAATGCAATAGAATAATACCCATAAATTCCTTGTTTTTAAAGATATAAATATAAATGAAGTATCAATAGAAAGATATTGTATAGCTGAATGTGTTTTGTTGAACCAAATTTAAATTATCTTTTTCTGTTTTACATGAAAACCAAAACAACATTTTATTACTTTAGCAATTTTTAAAGAAAGTACCTTTAAAGATACGAAGGATTTTTCTCGCAGTTAACATAAAGCAGTTTGTTCTCTTCAATCATAAAAAATCAACGAAATCGGATGAAGAATGAAGGAAAATATGGGTATCAACGAGATTACTGTCACCCGAGTTTTCTTCCGAAAAGCAGACTGTTTTTGGCGACACCTAAGGACGGACATCGACATTTTTGTTAACTGAAACCTAGTCTTAAGACACCAGGCCGATTTATTTCCTACAGATGATCCTTACTTCCTATGATGGACGTGCTATCCTTTGGAAGCCCTAGTGTAAAAATGTCAACATACATTTAACAATAGGTTGCACTTTTTCTTATGGTATGTATGTAAAATGTATAAAATTATATTATTATATTACAAATGAAATCACCAAAACATGATATTTTATATACCGACTGCAATCTGTACCCACAAAGAGTAATTTATAGTTTTCCTAATATCCATGTATTAAAATTAAAAACAATGTAAGTCAAATGTATGTGTTAAAAATGTAGTAAAAGAACTTTATATATTTTACATACATACCATAAGAAAAAGTGCAACCCATTTTTAAATCTGTGTTGACATGTTTACACTAGCGCTTCCCAGGGATAGCACGTCCATCATACTAGGGATCATCTGTAGGAAATAAATCTAGTTTCATAAACTAAATTTATGCAAACTAGTTGGAAATAAATCGGCCTGGTGTCTTTTGTTTATTGAACGCAATTAAAAGTTTCAATTATGATCTTTCTTACGCTTATCTGATTACTAAATCAATTGAATATGGAATATAGACATATCTAATTACTAAATCAATTGAATATGGAATATATATGATTACTAAATCAATTGAATATAAAATATAGATATATCTGATTACTAAATCAATTGAATGTGTGATATAAGTATATCTAATTACTAAATCAATTGAATATGGGTTATAGGTAAATCTGATTACTAAATCAATTGAATGTAGAATATAGATATATCTGATTACTAAATCAATTGAATATGGAATATAGATATGTCTGATTATTAAATCAATTGAATGTGGAATATAGATATGTCTGAACACTAAATCAATTGAATATGGAATATACATATGCCTGATTACTAAATCAATTGAATATGGAATATAGATATATCTGATTACTAAATCAATAGAATGTGGAATATAGATATATCTGATTACTAAATCAATCGAAAAATCCAATTTATAAATAATTGGTTAAGTTAGCATTTTAAGAATATTGGACTAATACATTTCTTATTTTAATTGATTAGAATCAAAATCTAATTATTATGCAAAACTACTACTCTTAAAAGACAGAATTAAAGTTATTCAAGTCACCTAATCTCGATACAAAATAGCTGTGTCATATTTTCTATAGCCTCAAATGATTTGCTGCAAACTGTAACCAACCCAAAAAACCTTTTAACATTTCCAGACTTTTTGATAATTATTACTAACAGAAATAACATAAAACATTTATTTCATAAAATTCCATTTTAAAAGCTAAGCTAGTTTAAATTTATTGTCCTCTTTCTTTCTCTACGTATTTATTGTTTTTTAGCGAAGAAGAGCCCTAGGCTTAGGAGTGAAACACATTATAATATTATGTGTGCTATCAAAACAATGCACCTAATCGACTATAGGAAAGATAAGCCTGTTGAACTCATTCCTATATCTTTGTATAGCCTATACAGGGAAAGGAACGAAAAGCATTTCAGGACGAGTTCTATTGGTGAAAATAATGAAAAATGGTTTTAGGTTTTTTAATGATAAATTAATTATTTTTCAAGGTAAATAAGAAAAAAAATTTTTTTTTGTCATTAAAAAATATAAATATTTTGTCTCTTATAAAACTAACTTAAAATTTATGGTTTCCGAGATATTTAAATATTTTCATAGTAAAGTTTTGAATCTTGTTATACTGATAAAAAATAGTATAAACAATGGGTATACCAAATTTAAACTCATAATCTTATTTATTTCAAAAGTTATTAAATTTTTTAAAACACAAAACGGCCGACAGGCGGAAACCAAAGTGTTTCCGGACCTATGATTATATGAACTTTTTTTATGATTTTTATTAGTAGAACTTGTATGAAATTTGTTTTCGTTTCTTTGTGAAACACACACTTATACTTAGTGATTCCCACTTTCATGTTAAAAGTACACACTATATGAAGGAGAAACACACTCTTAAAATTTTTCTCTCGGTTTGCTTTGGAACTATGAATTTTTCAGTTAGTTCAAATATTGTAACTTATCGACGTAAAGTTCAATTTTCTCAACTTTCTTGTCACTAATTGTTACTTTTGGTATTATTTTCTGAAAGCACATAAAATATTGAGTATAACACAACCATTTTTATTTTGAAAAGTGATAATTTTAGTGTATTTATTTAGTGTAAAACAAACTAAATATTAGTTCTCAGAATAAAGTTGAAATATTTAAACACTATTGTCAGATAACAATTGTCGTAACTATTGTTACGCATAACAATTGTCAAATTGTATCAGAAACTGCCTCTATAATAAGCTTTCATTTGATATAAGGCACTGCCGATAATACTTTTAAATTTTAAGAGAAAACCAACTTGAAATAGAAAAATACGTTTTGTAATTAATTGTTTTAAAACGGAACTTAACAGACCACTGTATTTATGACAGGAAAAATAGTTGAGGAACTTTAAAATTTAAAAGGGCATGTTACCTTTAACCAAAATTTCATATTTGCAGTAATCTTACAATAGGTTTCATCACTTTATCTTATCAGTGTTCATAGAATCCAACTTGCTTGGATTTTCCCCAAAACTTATATTTTTAAATTTTAATCAATATTTATCTTACAATTTAAAAGAATAAACTGAAATGACTTTACCAAATGAAAGCTAATTACAAGGGCAAGTTTTTTGATACAGTTTGACAATTGTTATGTCTAACAACATCCGACAATAGTGTTTTGAATATTTCAGGTTCTTTTCCGAAAACACCTATTTTGATTGTTTTAAACTAAACAAGTACACTAACATTATTACTTTTCAAAACAAAAATGGTTTTATTTTAATCAAAATTTTACGCGGTTTCAGAAAATAATACCAAAAGTAACAATTAGTAGTAGGGAAATGGAGAAAATTGAACTTTTCGTCTATAGGTCACGATATTTTTGAAAAACAGTTATTTATTCATATTTATTGAAATATTTATTGAAAAATTCATAGTTACAAAGCAAATGAAGAGAAAATGTTTTAAATAATGAGTTTCTACTTTTGCCCAAAAATTTATTTTACACCAAGTGCCAACCACTGTTTATACTGTATTGTGCAATTATTCAGTTAAATATAACAAATCTAGGTAAAAATTAGAAATAATAGTGTTTACTTCATAATGATGGTAATATTTAAACAAAAACCATAGATAATTGTCAAATCAAATACTAGGAAAACTTTCATTTACCTTCATCAATCATAAATCTGATTTTGTTATAAAGGTTTAAAAAGTTTGAAATTTAAAAAGTAAAAAAGTCGATTTTTTTCAAATTTAGTTAACTTTCTTCCTCTATTTCTCTTGTTTAAATTTTGTTTCTTATTGTAATTCAAAGCAAGTCTTTTGGCTAATGTTTATCCAGGGTAGTTCTGCCACCGACAACAATCTTCGTCTCTGGAGAATTTTGTAATTGTACTTTGAGCATTTGATCTTTTAATATCACAGACAGGCCTTGGTCCCTTGAAAGGTAGCGATGTTCCCTTTTTGGAGAACTTGTGTGCAAGCTTGTCGCCTCAATATTTCTGTCTTGCCTCACAAACAAGGTACATATTGTTGAGAAGTTTAGAAAACATTTCCAAACAAGCCTTTCGGAGATTTGGATTGAATCAAGGGATTTGAGGGCCGGCTATCTGATAGGACTAGGATACGCTTATCAAAGAAGCAATTAGCTAATCCTATTTTGTAAAAGCTAAGACTGCTAAGGTTGGAAAACTGTACAGTAACTTCCAAGACTTACATTGATGACCGCCTTGGGAGATGCACTTTACACGCCAAAACCAGATTTTTGTCCTTTAAGCGAACAACAATGTGTTAATATCCTTATGGAAGAGTTGCTATATGTACGGCAATAGAAGAACATGCTTTATTTTCAATGCCTCTCTTCTCTGCCCTACACGCATTTTCTAAATGTTGTCGGTATTTTGACTATTTAAAAGGGTAAGTAATCCTTTTAATAGGTAGGCTAATTATGCATTCTATGCTACAAAATAATAAGTACAGATTTTTCGATGTTTCCTCTGCATTCAGCACTTAATTTTTGAATTGATAAACAGCTACGTGTCAAAACTCCACCCTCGAAGTCGATTACACTTTCCTATGCTAATAACGTTTGTATTGTTCTATCTAGACATCAAGGCTATACTCAAGAAGATTCATACTGGGACACTTCCCGCTCATATCATTTTCATGGATCAGTGATAAAGTAGAAGTAATGTAGGGATGAAATGCACAGCGACCTCTAGAAATCGATCGTTCCCCAATTCTTCTACGACGAGGAATTCCCGTCTTTAGAAGTCCATCCAGCTTCAACTCCTTTAAAAAACGAGTCAAGGGTAGGTATCTCCAATAAATCTGGAACTATCCCAGACTTCTAGCCCTTTTGTGCATTACTACATCGGATTCGACTCATAGATGGTCTTGGGTCTCCTCCGTCTCATGGCAGAATCTACGGGTAGTGTCCCACTCGGAGGTATTCTTAGTAGATCCCGCAAAGTTATTCTAGTGGCGGGAGCAGAACGTTCCTCTTCTTTATCCTTCTAAGTCCTTTCCGCCCTATCTTTCTCTCTTTGTTAGGTCCTTCTACTATTAGGAGTGTGATTCCTCCAGAGTGTGACCTTTCTCGACTACGTTAAGTACATCAGCGTTGTCGAGGAAATCTTAATAAAGCGGAGGACTAACCATACTGATAGTCACCATGGAGGACACGCTCTATTTTATCAGCATGTTGAGTTGCGATTATATCCTGTACAAGTTTGTTATTTTTCATTTCTCTCTCCATCTTTTTCTGACTAGTAGCTAAGGAAAGGATGGTTCACCCGGTCAGAGCCCTGTAATCAAATTAGACTAAGTCCTGCAAC
Source organism: Aphrophora alni (assembly GCA_963513935.1). Classification (NCBI taxonomy): domain Eukaryota; kingdom Metazoa; phylum Arthropoda; class Insecta; order Hemiptera; family Aphrophoridae; genus Aphrophora; species Aphrophora alni. The sequence continues at coordinate 105,850,825 of OY740767.1, read as the reverse complement.
AGGTCATTAAATCCCCTCAGGCTCTGTTTGAAACACGTTTTGCCCGGTGCTTTTCACTATATCAGCACAAGTGGCATTACACTTTAGCGTTGGACTGAAAACAAAAGAAATATAGAGGATGGTGACTAATTTACCTTACTAATAGTAAGGGTGAATTCAGGTGAAAATTATCTGACAAAATGGGTCAAAAATATACCTCCAAGTGAATAGAAAAGACCTCAGATAAACATGATGGGTCTGAAGAGGTTGTTTTGCAGTGATAACCACTGAACAATAGTTTTACCAACACTTACGCCACGAAAGTATCAATGATAATTATATGATTCAATTTCACTTAATAGATTATTATTAGTGTGATTGAGCAGATTGATTACGCCAAAGATATAACTTTCTGCAAGCTGTAGTAAAACTAATTACATCTATGAAGATCACACAGCACACGTGGCCATTGTACATCTCTAATGCAATAACAATGATTTACATTGTAATATTAAAGTACAACAATATTCTGGGAGTGGGATTTGGAAAACCCTCTCATTACTAAAGGGATCCCAAAATTATCTTTCGTAAAACTCTTACTCATAAATTTTCGTGAAAACCGTCCACTTTTTTGGTTAAATGTCCCTTTTTGGAATTATTCTGTTAACCTACTATATTAAGGTAACCTAACATAAGGTATATGTCGTTATATAGTAAGTGCGAGGTAGCAACACAGTAATATTTAGAGTTGTGCGTCAACGCTCAATTGCTTTCTTGCTTGCTCAACCGATGTGAAATTTTAAAATTTAGTCCATTACACTATTTAAAATTGATTTATTAAAGTTGGATGGATAAAATAACATGCGTTTGAAAATAATTTTATATTTCGAATATGTCATACGGGATTAAATATGGGGATATTATGTAAAATGTTTTTTTAAGTGTTAGAAATAAAGTTGACTTTTATAACATTGATGCTTTGAGGCCGTCTAACCCAGCTTTTCTTTATCTTTAAAGAAAGCATTTTACTTGTTCATAAATAGATTAAAGAAACAATTAAAGATAAGGGGAATACTGTGTGAAGCCGCCGATAGGGAGACAGACATTGGACTTGGCCGCGCGATGGCCCGTGTTGACTCAAGATAGTATCGCATCTCGTCACTCTTGAACGGTCGATAAAATCCTTGTTCCAGTTTGAATTAGGTTGTTGATCTATTCTTGAAGACCTTTATCGAGGTATTGACTATTAAAAAAAATAATAAATTTCAAATACGTGATGAATAAGTGCTTGTAAACGCAAAGGTTTTAGTTAATTCATGGTCGCTCATTGGAGTTGCCCCTCCAATAAGAATTAATCAGTCCCCTATCCCATTAGTGCTGAACTTGGCCCTATAATTTCAATATATTAAATATTAATTACAACATAATTTACCTTAAAAAAGATATATGCTTTAATTTGATGCTTGTATCATTTATCTTAAATTTATATAAAACAAAAACAAAAATACTACGTTTTTTACCGATAGTGGAAACCCTAATGGAAAAGTTTTGGTTTGTGCGTTTTGAGCTGTAATAGCTAAATCGTTGTCTATATAAAGTAGCCTAAATTTATAATGTAAACTTCACTCTAACCTGATAGTTACACCTAAAAATACTTCAGTCTTGTAGTAGTAATGTAGGGGTGATACGCACTGCGACCTTTAAAGATCCTTTCTACCTTCTTACTTCTTCCAAGACGTGGAACTCCTGTAGTCTATAGAAGTCTCCAACTTCAACTCCTTTAGGAAGTGCACTCTATGAAGGTGGTCAAGGGTCTCTACTATATAAATCTGGTACCTCCCCAGACTTCCAGCCCTGTTGTCCATTACTACACTGAATGCGACTAATAGATGGTGTGGGGTCTCCTCTTCCTCGTGACAGAATCTGCAGTTCCCATCATTTTATATTTCGATCCATCTAAAGGTATTCCCTGAGTCTATAACACCCCTATAGAAACCCTAACATCATTTCAGATTATCTCTACTTAGTGTATGCTTTTTACCTTCTCCAGTTATAATCCCTCAAGAGTTCTTTGGCATGTCTTAGCTTTGGTTATCTCCATAAGTGGGCTTTTACCGGATCTTCATCCCTCGTTGTTGGATGTTTCTTCTATCAGGAGTGTGATTTCTTCTGAGTGGTCAGGTTGACTTTTCTCCAATAGGTTTATTTTTTCCACCTTGTCGAAGAATTCTCGACGACGCGGACAACTCCCCATGCTGATAGCCATTACTGAGGGGTTGCTCCATTTAATCAGGACGTTGAATTGGAGTGGTATCTCCCACAAACTTGTTATTTTTCATTTTTATCTCCATGATTTTCTCATTATGGAAAGGATGGTTTGCTCAGCCAGAGCCCCACTTGGGCGGGTAAAGCTAAATACCGACTGTGAAATGTAAACAAGTATGCGACACCTTTTGCCCGGTGACATTCTACCCATCAGCACGAGTCCCTTTACAAAATTTTGATGAAAACAGAAGAAACTGAAGAGAGAAGTTAAAGTGTAAAAGGGATGACAGAATAGATCAAGAAAGATACGGTAGTGAGATGTAGTGCAGGTCACAGGAACGATCTCGGAACAATAGGGTTCTGAGGAGGCTGCCCACTGGGCGATGGGTTCGCCGACCTCTAAACTTCACTCTTCAGACTATTTGTATTTACCAAGTGTTTTTTAAATGATTATTTCGTGAAGTATTTTTTGAAGTTTGTAATCCATTTATAATCCTCATTATATTCTCTCTCGCTTTCTTTTTTATCTAGAGCCTGTCCGAAATCATTGTTTTCTTTGATTATCAGAGTTAGTTATTTTGTTAGAGGGAATTTTGGATCGGCAGAAAGAAATAAAATTAATTTATGGATGTTCAAATATGGCAAATCATATTAAATAATTTAACTGTTTTAAAACCAGCACAAATATTAAATATGTTCTGCGGGATGGTTATAGTGCGTACTTATAGAAAATTACACAATTAATTAAATACTTAGGAATCAAACAATGACAAATTTTTATTATAATTTTCAGTATAAAAGGTGAAAATTTTACCACGCATTAGCTCTAATTTTATAATGAAATAAACGAAACTTTGTAAAATCAAACGACTTCAAGAAATCCTAACAAACAAAAAATAATATTCAGCTTTCATTTTTAAAGTTAAATCATTAACAATTTCTGTGAACTTTGGTTACCAAGTCTCGGAACGCGGTGCTATATACTACGATTTTTTTTAAATCTTATAACTTTTACTTGTTCATATATAAGTTCAGAAATTCATGTTTCAATGTTGTATTTTTTGCCGACACAGTGAGGCCACCTTAATCCAAATATTTATTTGTTCGTGCTGTTCGGATAATCAAATTGTTCGGATTTTTAAGAAACATTAATAAACAAATCCAAAACTACAGCAAAACACAAATTTATTACATCAAATTCTTAAGAACATTTACAAAAGAACGTTGTACACTAATAAATGTAAAAACAACAAAAAGATTATACAAAAATGATATTGTATCACGCTTTTAATTATACTGTAGTACGTGTTAACATTCTGTCTACAGAATTACCGATTTAAACAAAACAAAATCAAATTTATCTAATTCAGTAAAAAACTTCATGTAGGCCGTTCGGACCAACGCAAAGTTTCGGACTACTGTGAATTCGTATTAAAGCTAATCGTTTTGAAGTTCTTTAGATCCAAAAAGTGTTTTTAGAAATATGTCTGACTGTCTGTGTAGAGTTCTACAGCCCAAACGCTTTTACAGAATCAAATTATATATATATATATATATATATATATATATATATATATATTGCTATATTTTGCCTACATCTCTGAATTAAAGGGGAGCTGTTATAAAAAAAACTCACAAAATGACGATTTTCTCAAAATAGGCTTTTTCGATTTTAATTAAATTATGCTCAAGTGCTATGGACCAAACAAAACGTATTGGTCGCCATTTCTTCGATAATGCAGGCTCGTGAGTTGTAGGTAAAAACCACAAATGGTCCATTGGGCTGTTTAATATTTGTTTATCGTTTAGAAATAATTTACAAACACAAAAATCAACCTTAACTGCTGTCACTAAAAGCTCAGTATTAATCAAGTGCGGTTTTATGGTGTAGAGAAACAAGTTCAGGCCGTTTTAAAAAATATAAATATTTGTCCAAAGGCGTCCAAGGTTCATTTTTATTTATTAACTGATAATTACCGAACAAATATTTTTGATAACAAATAGTTCTGGGAATGTGTTAATGGGATAGTTTGGGCACCGTTTAGCCTATCTCCTTTCCTTACTTATGGAATAAACATTTGTACTATGAACAAGTTTTTATCTGTCTAACTTACTCTGTTAATAACAGATTTAATAGTGATAGTTGCAGGCTTTCTAAGTAATATGATGCTAAAAGTTTACATATTTACGAGACTACATTTCCACACTTATTTTGCGCAGAAATAAAGAGAATAGTTAACCTGTATTGTCTTTGAAAAGTAAACGACATCCAATAATTCTAACATAGTTAAGAGAAAAAGATGGTTAAGTAATAATTAATTAAATTACTGGTGGGAAATGAAGAAAGAGCTTAAGAAAGTAATAAATTTACATCGAGATGAATTGTAACCCGATAGAGCATTTCGCTAAAAATAGCCACCATTAAATAAGGAAATAAGTCTAGAGTGATAAAACACCGATCAACTAAACGTAAAATTTGGTGGTTAAAAACTAATCAACTCCATTATTGTTTGTTTTTTTAACGATTGTTGCGTTACGTTTCTAGGTTTTTATGTTAATGGCAGTAAAAACATCGTTAACAATAAAATTAAGAGGCAACTCATATAAAAGTAGAAATAATTGAATTTTCAATTACAATTCTATGACTTTACGACAAAATAAACACAGTTAAATAGTAGTTTAAACAATTAAACAGTTTAACTAAGTCCCGAACTGTACAGAGTCAATCTTGGCTGATGTAAAACTTGACAAAATGAAACAAGAATTTATAAATTAATTTAGTTTATCTTTCATTATTGAACCAAAACGTTTTTATGATAACAGAATGGACTTAATGATCGAAAGTAGATTATCAAGGAAAATTGGCAATGAACTACTGTATCTTTTTAAAGTCTAAACCAAACATATATCGCTGAACGTTTGAAAATAATGGAATTAATTGTTTGTTTAACTCTCTATTTTTACGTGAATATGTCTGGTTATATATCTCCGGAACTACTGTACTTTTAACATCGCTCTGTGCTCATTTTATAGTCCACTGTCTGTATATAAAACGTAATGTCTTTCTTTCTGTCCGTCTATCTGATTGTAAGTTTTTAATTCAGTTTTCATTTGTAAGTAGATATGATATCTGGTCAGATATGAGTCAAATTCAATTTCATTCAAATTGATCCAGCCGTTTTCAAGTTATACAGTTTCAATATTTCCTGCAAGGGTAATATGAAAAACAGAATTTTCGATATATTTTACGCTTTAAAAAAAAATATAGTCTATTTTATCAGTGATAAAGCTAGTACATAATTTCAACACAAGTGGAAGTGAAAATTTGTTTGAAAATGGTGCAGTTGTTTCAGAGAAATAACCATTCTTTGGTGTTAAGAAAAAGGAAATACGTTGTTAGTTGGTTTATGATTTAAACGCTAATTGGATCTTTCAATGTTTGAAATAAGTCTTGTTATTCCCATTTTTAACGATTTTTTTATTAGCAATTAATGGGAAACCCGTATTCTCCAGTATATTTTTGATATTTCAGCAACAACATTTAGTTTATCAGTAACAAAGTTATTTAGAATTGAAATAATTATTAAAATCGTTTCACAGGCTTCAAACCAATAGGTGGTGTCAATTGAATGCTATAGCGGAGCTCGTGAGGTGCACCCTGAGCTTAGAACTTTAGAAACGTTGAGGATTGGTGAAGAGAAAGCTTAAACCTCTAGAAACGTTGAGGATTGGTGAAGAGAAAGCTTAGACCTCTAGAAACGTTGAGGATTGGTGAAGAGAAAGCTTAGACCTCTAGAAACGTTGAGGATTGGCGAAGAGAAAGCTTAGACCTCTAGAAACGTTGAGGATTGGTGAAGAGAAAGCTTAGACCTCTAGAAACGTTGAGGATTGGCGACGAGAAAGCTTAGACCTCTAGAAACGTTGAGGATTGGCGAAGAGAAAGCTTAGACCTCTAGAAACGTTGAGGATTGGTGAAGAGAAAACTTAGACCTCTAGAAACGTTGAGGATTGGCGAAGAGAAAGCTTAGACCTCTAGAAACGTTGAGGATCGGTGCAGAGAAAGCTTAGACCTCTAGAAACGTTAAGGATTGGTGAAGAGAGAGCTTAGACCTCTAGAAACGTTGAAGATTGGCGAAGAGAAAGCTTAGACCTCAAGAAACGTTGAAGAATGGCGAAGAGAAAGCTTAGACCTCTAGAAACGTTGAGGATTGGTGAAGAGAAATTCGTTGAAGAAATGCGAAAAATCTCTTGATCATCATCGCCTTAAAAAAAGAGGAAAAAGAACATAAAATAAAGTCATTAGCCGTCGCATACTCTAATAGCGTGAGAGTCTGAAGAGAACAAGAGAAATAATATAGGGAAAATGAGAGAAAGATGACTTCATAACCCAGACAACGTGAAAAAGGTGTTGATCCAGCTACTTCATCGGGATTGCCACGCTCGTGGTGAACGAAAAACATGGTTCGGATTGATCAAGTAACTGTTTCAGAAATATATTAAAAACATGATTATACAATAAATACATTTTAAAATTAGGCTAGACCTTCAAAATTTAATACACCAAACAAGCAACGACGAAGGAAATAAATAACTAACATTCCTGTTTTTGATTAATAACAATAACAAAGCAAATGGTAAATTAACTACATTTAACGGAAGAAGGACGGTGTCAACTATACTTTTATCAAAATTTAGGATTTTGCTAGACAAAATTAACTAGTTAAAAGTGTTTACTCATGAAGAGACCTCATTAAAGGAAGAACAGTTATTTATATAAACGAGACCTACTTGAATATCAATCTAAATAAAAAAACATTAAATCGAACATCGGTCCTATAATATGCTGAACTGAGCTAATGCAAATCGTTTAGTCAACTCGGGCGGAATTCAGGCTTATTAAGGATATACACACAAAGACCGATTTACACAAAGGCGGAGCTAGTTCATTCATAAAATCCTTCTCTTATAATACTATAATCCGAAGGAGGTGCAGACTAGCTGATCTGATAAGAGGGGGTTGCGTCCCTTGGTGTCCCCAGTCAAACACTCACAACATCAATATAAACTATCATTCATATAGTCATATGCTTACACTCAGTTCACCTTCATTATACAGTAGTACCTTACTTTCACCTTAACTCTTCTCATAACAGGAGGTTGCAGACTAGCTGGACCTATTGAGAGGTGTTTAGCGTCCCTCTCGGAATCAGAACTATAAAGAGGTAGAAAGTTAACACAGATTCTCCGAATATAAACGCACATAAAACATATATTTTTTACATTTTGTATAGGCTGATATTATTCGCATATAACATGGGTTACATTATACACTGTACATTCATATATAGAGGAGTTTTGTCCGTACACAACCGCAGCGTCTAGACTAAAGCGTGACAACCTTTGAATCTGGTAAACAGATGTGAGTCTGCTCTGCCGAAGACGTATGCAGAGTTTCTGTTCAGTAGCCAGCCAATTCGGTCCTTGCTTGGTCAGGAAGTATTCGCAATGGGGGAGGTGTCGGAACCTTCCTTTCCAGTTGCGGGCCTGGACTGATCCTCAAAAAGTCTACTTAAAGAGAATAGTCGGGGACCCCAGATTTCTGGGGTTTGGAAAATGATCGAAAGTGATCCAAAAGTGTACCCATTCCCAGAGTCTCATTTGCACGATGCGCTGATAAATTCTTTTATGGGCTCTACAATAAATAAAGTCACCCGGGTTGTGAAAAGCGACAACTATCCGCATAGTCTGAAGAGTCTGTATGGGTCGAAACCAATAAAACTTGATTTGGACCTAAGGAACCAGAGACCAGCTCCCAGAGTCCTTATTTTTCGAAATAGTGTCGAAGGGTCAGATTTGTCTAAGATCGCCCTTTGTTATCAACAAAGATGTCACTGGTGCTACAGGAAATGTACGTTCCATTCGAAAACTTCAAAATGGTACTTTATTGATAAACTTAAATTAGTTTTGATTAGGCAATGGGAGGAAGAACTAATAAATATACAGTCCAATAAGTTGAGGGAAGTAAAAGACACTGTCCGCTCGTAGAATAAATCCATACGTGTCAGTCGTCGAGAGGAAGTGGTGATTACCCGTGTTCATATCGGTCATTCCATAATCACTCATGGATTTCTGATTCAATACGAGAATCCGCCATAATCCGTGTAGGTGTGTTGTCAATTAAGCACATCCTCATTGACTGTGAACAGTTTTTTTAGATATTCGATGTCAAATAGTTTAAATAATCGTCATCTTGAAATGGGTAAAGGAAATTGTTTAATTATTTTTATCGAATTGGGCGTTTATAACACTAAGTACCATCCAAAATTTCAACTCCATATCATTAATATGTTGTCATAAAATCAGTTTACTCTGCACGTGTTTGTTCTCGGCTGAGGTATGGGGGAACTCTGTTGATGCTTTTAAAATTTTCCGTATTCAGAAACGAATAATTAGCGTAATGTTTAATTTGAAATTTAATCAATCATATAGAATTTTGAGTTTTCCATATATATATATATATATAAATTCTTCGAACATACTCTGGTTTGCTTTAATAAACACCAAAATTATATATATGAAATTTTGGTGTTTATTAAAGCAAACCAGAGTAGTCTATGTTCGAAGCGAAACAACATAACCATAAATATCTGATGAGGAAAAAAGTGTTGCAATATCCTGTACACAGATTGGAATTTTTAGGACATGGCGATTATTACTCTGGTTTAAAATTATTTAACAAACTTCTGGAAAATATAAGAAACAAAGTTGTTTCAAGAATTTTCGTGGATCACTCAGAGGATACCTCTTGAGACATGCTTTTTACTCAGTGGAGGAGTACCTCAGCTCATAACCACTGGATGCCTGGGATGCATTTTGTACTCAGGATGACGACTCAAATAATTGATTATTATGAGATAACATGCATACATGGTTCACTGTGTCTTAATTTGTTTGTTTTTTATAAAATTTCTATCTTGTTTATTTGTTGTATTGCATATTGTGTATTTGTAATGTGTGTTGTAAGTGATTTTTGCATAGTATGACAACTCAAATGTATACCGCAGCACTGCTTCACTATGAACGCCATAAATGATGCAATAAACAAATAAAGAAATTTATCATTAAAAAGATATGATATTTTTTGTTAAAAACACAAAATGAAGGCTAGATAGAAAATAAGCGTTTTAGGAAATGTGTTTATTTAAACTTTTTTCATTGATTTTGATGCAAGGAATAAGCTCCAAAAGTTTGGAACGATTTATTGAAACACCCTGTATAAACATGGTTTTAAATAATATTCATTCTACATCTAATTTTGGGTCCATTGTTTATAATTTCCCTTCTTTACTGACAACTACGGAGCCCTAATTTTTGAATTATAGAATTATTTTTGAAGAATAGATTTATTTGGTTAGTATTTCGATAGAATTTCGTGAATGGATGTGTAAGAAAGTTTATAAAATGTTTTTGAAAAAATAAATTTAGAAGTCAGACTTCCTTTTGTCAGACAAGCCTAAATTTATATCTAAAAAATACTAATAAGTATTCAGAGCTAATTATGAGTCATATTGTAGACAAATTTGTCGTCCTTTAAGAGTTTCTGTTGAAGATTTTAAGTTTAGGGCTGTTTTCATATCTCGAAAAATTTAAAATGCTATACTTCAAAGAGAATTATTTAGTAGCCCGACACATCTAAGAAAACGTTTAATATTGTAATTTATTTAGCAGCTAAGAAATAGATGAAGCGTGCAAAATGTGATTCCATCATGTCCTTTGATATGGATATTGCACTGGAGCATCATAAATATTAATTTGAATATTTTACTGCGTTGTTTTTTTAAAAATTTTCATTCGAAATTAACGACAAAGGTGCTTTATAAACTCCTCCATTTCTTAAATAGTAAAAACAAAAACAATAATATAATTCGTGTTACAGTATATTTTCGTAGGTTTCTTTCAAATGAATAATAATTTGCAGAAAACTAAAATACTTAAAGAAGCGTATCTCCACAAACGTGGCGAATTTCGAACACACTTACAAAATTTTTAAAATGTACAATTTCGGAGGAAATAAACTCCGTTTTTAGAAATTAATGTTGCGTAACAGATATCTCCGGATTCTCCAGGAAGTACGGTTCGCTGCTTGTGAGAAGGATGGACGACTTGTGTACGCTTGAAATAAATTAACATGTGCCAGGAACCAAACATAAATCGTTCTTTTAAATCCAACGTTCTTACTGTCTAGAGCGCAATGTGAGTCACAATATTCATAGAACAAGCAGTAACAGTAAATAATAACACAGCTACACACTACTCTCGCAGGGAGAGAAATAATAAATGTTAAATGCTTTTTGGATGTGATTACTCCTTGCATTGTGACTGCAGAAGGAGTAAACATTATATTGTACTCATCGATGTATATAATTATATTTTTCTTATTGTTTAAAGGGGAAAAACTCCCTAGGTCATCACCGACTTATAAAAAAAGAAGAAGAACATAAAATAAAGACACCTAGCCCCCGAATACTTCAATAACGCCAGGGTCTGAAGAGCACATGAATTGGAAAAGAAAGACCGGATAGGAACCTAAGACTACTTGGCAAAAAGTCTAGACCCAGCTACACCTCGCAATTGCCACCTTATCCTTACTATAAGAAAGCCACTGAGGGTACGATGAATATAATCTCAGTAATACTGAATATCTTAACTGATAAGTCATCCTTTTTTTCCACCACTGTAGCCCTCGGTGTTTGGTGGTCCCATTAGTCGGAAGCATAAAAATGATCCGACTATTGTTTATATTGTATTCTGATTTACACTGATACATAAAAGTTGTTTGAAAGTTATTTAAATTTTTAGAAGAATTCTCAGGGTCAAAACAGTGTAACTAATATGTAAATAATATTTTATTTGTTATTTTCGTATTCCTATAAAACTCGGAAAGGTTTAAATACATTTAAATGTAAACATGAAAAAGTAATGTGTGGAAGTTTTTAATTTTTATCAGCTATAAATTTCCTGTGGGAATGTTTTAGGAAACAGTTCAAATATCATTTGTTTTTTGTTGTTTTTACAACCGCTCATTATGTATTACTTTAAAGCGTGGGGTTTATTCCTAGTGGGAGCACCAGCCTTGCAACCCCGGAGTTGTAAGTGTTTCAAGTGCCCGCCATTTTAAAATGGAAAACCTTGATCATACATCGTTCGGCCCTTTCTTAAAGAACACTACTTCTAAATTCCATAACGATTGGTACACCAGTTTTGCCGGACGAAATTATATATGTTTCATTAATAAAACAGAATATAATTTGTTCTGTTTAATCAATTATGTCTCATATAGCACAGAGTTGTATTTTATACATTGCTTTTCTTTTTTTTTATAATTGTAGAAAGTTTTTAAAACCAAAACAACAAATTCAGCAAAGTTATAACTCGTATACGTAATGTTTTAGGAATAAAACTTCTCTAAAATGTAAGAGACTACAATCAAAAGTCAGGGTTATTAAATCATAGATCTTTGAGTTTTTAAAGTTCTTCATTCATTTCTAAATGTACCAAAAGATTATACAAAGTGTGATCGATAATACAAAGTGTGTTGGCTAGATGGACCAACTGATATAGTTCCTTTAAGTAAGTTAAACTAAAATTGAAATCGAAATGTTCCCATCACTATTTATTTTATAACTTTTATTTACAGCATGCGGAACATGTAATTGCACAAACTTTCTCACGTGAACTTTCTTTACATTCGTGAGAAACATTTATTATTGCCAGCCTATGTAATTTCATGGTTGAGTTGCGTTTATGTCAGATGTAATGATGATTGAAAAGACAGTAAAATATTTAATGAAGGTGTACCCGAGAAAGGTGTTGTGCTATATTATCAATTTAAATGTCAGGTACAGGTGAATGCAAAATAATAATTTAATAGTTAACGAATTATTTATAGGAAGAGAAAATAAACCGATCTTTGAATATTAAGTTGTAAAATCGCATATAATTTATATATTTGTATGTCATTATTACACCTTTCTCCAACTAGCTCTCTTATTGAGAATACCCACCCCTCAATTGTGGTCAACTCTAAACGAAGTAACAGCTAATTTGGCGTTCTTTGTTTGGAACAGTCCTGTGTAATGTGGTTTTTCTGATCATGTTTGTATTTATCCATTGTTTTGACTGTTCAGACCTAGCTTTAACTCAGGGTTCCTTTCTTAGGTTATAGATTTAGTTTAGTCTTTCATTTTTATGCTCTGGGTTTATCACTTGATTGACGGGAGTTGATTTATATTTCCGGAAAGGTGTATATTATTATTTTTAATAACAAATGATGGCAAATTTGTGTAAGCCAAAATAAATCAAAGTCCGATTAAACCATATTAATAATATGAATAATCCACCTTTATCAAATAAATTTAAAACCAAAATATCAAAATGTAAAATTAAAATTAAAAACTTTCTCTTACAGACTTCCTAAACGAGCAGGATGAGGAGGGGAAAGGTCTCTGTAATACGAATTTCCTTAAGCTAATCTATAAATAAATTTATTAACTTCTTTCTCCACTTTGGCAAGAACTTATTTCAACTCTAGTTACTTAAGATTTTGTAATGAGTATCAAATACATAGGGATTATAAAATGTTTTAGACCACAAATCTTAAATGTATTCCAGAAAAAACAGTTTTATTTAAATAGTTGCGGGAAAATATTTGACAGTAGGCCTATCACTTCATTTGAGTTTTTAAATGTATAAATTCTTAAGTTGTTAGAACCGAAGGCCTTTTGAGAGGTTAGTAAAAGTTTTAAATTGTAACTATTACTATTATTTAGTTTGCCGCGTAGTTAGATCATTATGCGTGCTTTTTATTTACATACTGGAGTACACTTACTTCCTCCCTAGACTGTCTCCGGTCAACTAGGCGCGGAGATGGTTCATCCCATATTGAGATCTTTGTTCAAAAACTCTTCTTTCTCTTCAATCTCTTAGATTACCCACAATCTGTCCGTTTAATCCATCACCTTTAATTCTGTTTTCAGGACCATTCTACAAGTAGCTACTGAAACGATAGGCAGAATGGTCTCCTCGTATAATCAAGTGCCAACTCATCTGCTTTCTTGTTTCCTTCCACTCCTGAATGGTCTGAATTCCATACTATAGTCTGTATACACTAACTTGGCGTCTGAACCCTTTGCTACTTGCGACCGTCCCCCCGTCGCTCCCTTCCTCACCCAGCTGTTTCCGGGATGAGTCACCTACTAGCGTTAACACTGCACTGTTTAACTTTTTTATGGGAGACACAATTTTAAATTTTTTTCAGCATAGTTAAAATGTTTAGGAAAATATAAGCAAATTGATACCAAACACGACACTATTCCGTTTGTAAAAGCCGCCAGTAGAAAGCTCTTTACACAGCTACTATTTGCGTAATCACATACTTATTATTTACATGTTTACGTACTATTTACATACATTAGTTATTCAAGGTAGGTTATACTTCTATGTATCCAATTTTAACATCTGTTATAAAATTGTATTGAATCAATATTTGTTTGAATCTACACAATAAATTATTTTCTCCATGAAAAATTAAATTCAATCAAAAGAAAATTAAAGATAATACAATAATTACAATTTATTAATTCAGTAAAATTAAAATAAAACACGAAAATAAAACTGCACCAATAATTACACGACTTCACACTGAAGTCGTCAACTTACTTACATACTAAATATTCGCATAATAATTTACTAGTTAGGTTATATTTCTGTGTAAAACAGCTATATTCAACACTTTAGTGGAATTTTAGATGTCTTACTTAAATTTAGAATGAAGTTAATTAATCCAATAGTAATTGTAAACGTGAATATGTGTACGTATATTTGAAAGAGTATACATTATGTTTCGTTTAATTTAAGAGTTTGAAAATTGTAAACTAAATATAAAATTACAAATAGTAACATGTAACATTTTTATGAAGAATATGACGTGTCTAAATTGCTGTTTTTAGCAATATATTTTTATAAGTTTTACATATTAGTTAAGTTTTACGCTTCCAGTAGCTATCTTTTGTCAGATGCACACATTCAGTGTTTGAGAGCTAGAATACATAATACTGTACAAACAAGTTTTGAAGTAGATATTAATACATAATACATGCTTAACAACGTTGTTGTTTTTATTTAATTTCCTAACAAAGTTAAGTAGAAATGAAGTATTGAACAAACACATGGCTATAATAATGGCTTTTACAAACGGAATAGTGTCGTGTTTGGTATCAATTTGCTTTTATATTTTCCTAAACATTTTAACTATGCTGAAAAATTTTAAAATTGTGTCTCCCATAAAAAAGTTAAACAGAGCAGTGTTAACGCTAGTAGGTGACTCATCCCGGAAACAGCTGGGTGAGGAAGGGAGCGACGGGGGGGGGACGGTCGCAGGTAGCCAAGGGTTCAGACGCCAAGTTAGTGTATACAGACTATAGACTCACCCTTCCTAATGTTATGTTGAATGCCCACAAACAGCTTTTAAGGCCGTCTATCTATCAGAGCAAAACACTAACTCCACTTACCCTAAGATCATGTAGTAGTGGGCACTGTAAGAAAGCATAGATCTTTGATTGGTAAACTGTAATGTACTCCTCCAAACAGAAGAACCTCTCCACCTCCATATTTGGTATATACATACCTACCCCCTTTAATTTCCCCCTCCACCTTGAAACCAATTGTGGAGCAAATTACACTACCCTGATAGCTAGTCTTGAAAGATAGTCAAACCTGTATGAGCTGCCATTTGATTCACTCCTCAATCATCACAGCTACATCCGTTATTAGAGTTGCCCTATATTAGTGTGCCCACTCTTGTGATAACAACTTTTCCAGTAACCTCAATTTGGTAGCTTGTCAACTTCGTCAATACAATATCCAATGGTAACAGTACTTCTCTTTCTGCAATTGGTATGGGATATCTTAGCTCCTGTCCCCACACACACAAACATACCAGCCGTTACGCTTTTATTTAATCTTTCTTATGAAGTCACTACGTGGGCTCCCTACCACTATATCAATGCAGTATACGTGATATCTACTATATCTTTGAAGCATAATAGTCTTGTTTAACCAAAGGACCACTTTAGAATCCTGCCCACAAGTTTTCCATATCAATCTGAAATGTTCAAAACACCTTACCATTTTCTTGTATTCTTTATCAATATGAAGTTCACAGATCAGATTGTATGTAGAGTAACCTATATATTGTTTCCAATAAAACCACTTATGGAAACCTTCACACACATGTAAACCTCCACTCTCTCTTTTCTTACTCTAAAAAACCACCTCTGTCTTCTCTGATTAACAGTAACAAGCTTCCTTTCATACCATATTTTAATTCGTTCACACCTACATAATGTCTTGAAGATGACAATTCATAGATGTGCTTCTCTATCAGGACTACATCTCTATCATCAAAGGATGCTTGTTTTATCAGCTCAAGCAGTAAAGTGTCTACTATGACACACCATAAAAGGAAACAAGCACCATTTCTGTAGAATATCATTGTCCACAGTATCTTCTCATTACTTCCGGCAATTTCGACCTTTATTCTATGTTTTATTAAAGTTTTTCTTACCCAATTTACCAAAATCGGTAAATTTTTCTCAGATTTTTTAGTTTTCTTGGAATTAATGAATGTCTAGCTTTGTCCATTTCACTTGAATAGTCTCAAACTACCCTGATACGTACCAACGGATTAACCAGAAACTTTTGTCCTTTCTGCACCATTGCTGGAATAATTTCATCCTCATCTGATGCGTAAAAGGTACTAAATTCACCCATTCATCTTACTTTATACCAGTAATAATCGTTCCTATTGGAAAATTGGGATCTTTTGATTTTGGAGAGAGCTTTCCACCGTTCTCTGCAGTAGTAACTTCCATGTAATATTGGTTTATCCTGCATAATACCAGCTACTCTTTGCACAATTTCGCAATGCCTGTAAAACGCAGTCGAGACTATTTGCTGTACTCCAAGTTGTCCTGTAGAAGATAAAAAAATACAACCACTTCCCCAGCTGTCTCTTCTATGGATATACTCGATTAGAATGACTTGTTTCTATTATTGGTTTATATGTATTTCCGCAATTAGGAATCTGTAACTTTGTGTAGGCCTATCCAAATTTATTCAATTTCAGGGGCTCTAATTTTATGTAGGCTATGTTGTATATTTATTTACTACACTTTTACCTTTTTAGTAAGAATTACTGCATATCATTCATAAAGTTCATTTGGACACTTGCCAACATTCGTTAAAACTACGTTTCAAGAGTCTAAGACTTTAGGAACGTGATCAGGAAAAAAAACCACACAACACAAGGAATGAGAAAAGAACCGAGTAATAGCTTATTTATTTTTATAGCTCAGGGATAGCTTTATCAATGGGATCCTTTGTTAGTTTGCTAGATTTAATTTTAGGCTTATCACTTGATGACAGGTGTTAATTCATAATCTGGAAGCTTAGTGAATTAGTTTTTAAAATCATTTTGATTATGGGAAGTATCCGAATAAACCATATTAATAATATGAACAATTCCTCATTATCCAATAACTATTAAATCAGGAAAGATTAACTTGATCTGATCTTAGTTATTTACCTGACGTAATCGCTACAAATTCTGGAGGCTCTTAAAAGATGATATATATGGCACCAAATATATAGATGATCATTATTGTAATCAACAAATAAAAAAATTAATATTTGAAATTTTGTAGAATAAAACACAAATATGACGTTTATTTATTCAAATGCGTTTCAATAACAAAGTCGATTCAGTGATACAGGAGTACAATGACTAAACGATAACTAACTAGGCTATAACAGTTATGGTTTAGTTATTGTAGCCTTCACTGAAGAAGGTTATTTTGTTGTTGAAACACGTTTCAATAAATAAACGTACTATTTGTGAAATTTTGTGATCAAGTTTAATTCTATCAAGTCATCTCACCAGAAGTTCAATATTTATTTATACAAATTTGAAAATTAAACCATTGCAATAATTACTTTATTTTGAAGTTTTTTAATTCATTGGTTGAATTAAAACCTCTTAGGCACACATTACCCACAACTTTTAATGTAATTAAAAAGCTGATGGTAGCTTCTCTACCGATTTTAGTTGTCATATTACTTACCCAGTAAACGAAGTATAGGGTAAGTTTGGTAATCGCAAGAAATTTTGATTTCCGTTTTTCGACTGATCTTCACATTTCATAGTGATTTTAGACATGTCGTCCTTCCGGCGTCATTGTCGTCTGTAATTTAGCACGATTAGGGCCACAAAAAAATAAAATAGTAACACGAAATTTGATATAAAGGACTATAGTGTGGATATATAGAACCTTATTAAAATTCAAAAAATTGATTTATAAATTTTAAAATGGCGGCAATTTTAATCAGCTTTTGTTCATATCTCGCGCGATATTCAACTTGTAACACACTAAATGATATAACAAATTTATTTCTGCATGTAACGGTACCAACCCCACCTATCTACGATGAAAAATAGTGAAGTTATTGTTAAAAATGTAAATTAAAACCCTGACCACTCAAGAAAATTTGATATATATTTCCTACAAAGCCCAACTTTTTTGGCATACATTTAAAGGATCTCCTTGTGGCTGAGTGAGTATCATGAAGGCCTCATCAATTTGTCCTTTATTGACTCCAGGTAAAACACAATGTTGCAACTGTGTTGGTTATGTAGACAAAGAGAACCGTGGGAGATGGCGTGACTAAACTCCATTATGTACCCAGCAGTTCTTTACACACCGCGCGCTTATAACGTGACTTGCACGTATAAAACTATACAAGATGTCCTGTGCTTTTTATAGGTTAGGTTCTATTCAACCATCGACAGTACCTGTGTGGAACAATTATCCGAGTTGCTACTCCACTTCAATGCACAAATTAACAATCGTGACGGAAGACCAGTTTCTAATTGTCATCCTGGAAGTTGTCTAAACTAGAGGATACTATTTCGTCAATACAATTTGTCATGCTTAGCCTACTGTATTTCATTGTGTTTGTTGTATTACAAATATTTAATTTATCCAATGTATCAATGACAAAGAAAAATGTATATATTTGTTTAATTAAATAATTTTACTTCTTTAATTAAATATTTATGCTGAGAACAATTTTCCTAACCTTGACACCTTATTATTACTAGTTGACGTGTTTCGGAGTACTGTACGTCCATCTTCAAAACTTTCAGAATATAACAGATACCAAAATTTCCGGGGGAAAATACCAAACTAATTCAATAACATTTTAGAACTTAAATATTGCAAAAAATATGATTTCAACTGACCTAACAGTTTAAACCCTGTGGCACCGTTGCTAATTACCCCATTTAATCATATTTTGCCTCTACACCGACAGATGTCAACTATGGAGAAATATTCCAATCTGTACAGTGTATAAACGATTTGGCACTAGAGTGCATGCTTACAATGCATTGAGGAAATCGGTAGAGAAATTCAAATAAAAAATTACAGCTATGAAGAGAAAAATCCATGAATACGTTGGGGTTAGGTTTTGACTTTGAACGCCGTGAACAAACTTAGGAACTACTGGCTTTACCATTATTGACATTCACAACTCACATAACTTGAACGGAATATAAAACGAAGATAAGGTAGTCAAATGAAGCAAATTCGTCAGGCAAGGAAGAATGTTACAGAAAAGATTGGAATACACTTTTTAATGCAAACACACTCAGAGGCTCACTAGCATTGGTTTGGTTATTCAAAGAGGCCCTAGCTGGATATACAGCTTGTTCTACGTAGTCTTGGGTTAGATCTTACCTATCGGGTCTCTCTTAACCAAATCTTGTTCTCTTCTGATCCTGACGCTTTATTTTACCTTCTTTCCTTCTATTTTTTATAAGGTAATGATGACTGAGAGGTTTATCACTTTTAAACAAGAAAAACAAGGAAAAAAATTAGGCTATCAGTTGACGTGTTTTTTTTTTAAAAGTTACTTTATATTGACTATTAGTTGAGTACATAAATTGTTTTTAAAGATGGAGGTATTCCGAAACACGTCAACTAGCTGTTGTATTCATGTATAAACATTGAAAAGGTAAGAACGTAATATTCTGCCTTAGTAAAGTAGTTTTGTAAAACTGTTTCCTTATCTGTAATAGTCTTTAAAATGTTATCTGTAAAATTCAAGGTCAAAATTTCTCTGTCTTCCTCACCTTATCTCTGTGGTAGACTATTTTAGAATAAAATATCCTGTTTGAACTTCAGTGAGTCTCTGATCAGCTGTCATATGTTAAACTACTAGTGCAAGTAAAAACAAAATGAAAACAAATGATTATTTCTAAAAATGTACAAATTTAACAGTAAATAACTTGAAGTGAGTTTTGTTTATTCGAGTGAGTCAATTTAATTAAAAAATGTCTCTTATGGATTAATAATACTTTACTAAGTTTGTTGACTAGTTAGGCCTAATCAGCCGTTTCTACAAAACCAGATAAAACAAAACAAACATTATTTTATATACTAGCTATGATTAAATTTGAGATTCTAATTGATTTTGAGTTAATAATGATTTCAAAACAATTTTTTTTTTCAACTATAACGTTTTTACTTGTACGCTCTAACCTCACAGAATAACTCGTTTTATGCAGATTTACCATCTATATCCTCTAATATACAAACGAGTTTTCTACGGCAAAAAACAAAATTGTTAAAACATAACCTCTAAATTAGACAAAGCACAGCCATTAATAATTCAAATTTATAAAATTTAGTAGCTATGTATGTTAGGTTTAATCGTTACATTATTATATGAAAACTGGTTGGAAAATTTTAAAATGGTGGCTGTTTTATGGTAGTTGTTCTATCTAGGCCCTATGTGAGCCTATATAACCTAACTAATTTTATGAACTGGAAGTAATAATATCAAGGTCGAGGCCTACAATCAAGTTGATGTACAAAATAAACGGTACGAAATCATTGCACAAACCTTCTCACACTCATTCACCATCAAAATAATAAACAAACAACTATTCGTCCCCAAATATGTCAGTTGTCAGTGAAAAAGTGATTATAAACCAGCGTTCAATTTTTTATATTATTTGAATAAAATATATTTATATATATATATATATAAATTCTAAACTTATTTCACTCGTCTCATAAATAGATTTAAATATTATAAGATGAAATCAAGTTAAAATGA
This sequence comes from Aphrophora alni, assembly GCA_963513935.1. Lineage (NCBI taxonomy): Eukaryota > Metazoa > Arthropoda > Insecta > Hemiptera > Aphrophoridae > Aphrophora > Aphrophora alni. Next base: position 105,830,344 of record OY740767.1, on the reverse strand, counting down.
AAGCTGTCAAAATTCGTTTTTTTTTTTACATTTTTTCACACTGGTTTGGATCATTAATCTTCACATTTCACCAAAACTTGAAAGAAATTATTAAAGTTGATTTTGAGAAATTAGGTTACGTTTTTTATAACAGCTCCATGGCCTATATTTCGGTTTTTACCTACACCTAACAAGCCTTCATTTTTGGAGAGATAAATATTTATACATTTTAGGAAAATTTTAACAAAATTGTTGGAACCGATTTTGAGTTTTTTCTTAAGGCGGCAACACTCAAAATTTAAAAATAATTCTCGATATATAGCCACATACTCTTAACTTGCTTAAAACTGTTTCAGGTATTTGGGCTGTCACTTACGACAGAGAGATACATAATTATAATTTCAAAGTCATTTTTTTGAATTCGAAGGACCTCAAAACGAACACGTCTGTAAAAAACTGGATATTGATTTCTGATATAATTTTGTATTCTGTACGTAATAATACAAAGGTTAATGTCTGAAAATAATCCAAGGTACGCATAAAGAGTGTAAAAATATTGCACTTACTGTCTCATCGTATCCATAAAACCATAAATAATAATTGGCATTGTCTTCCAAAAAATTCTCTACACTGAAGAAAAAAAGTCAAAAATGTTTTGCGCCATTTTGAAATTATTTGTTAGAAATTTAGAGAATAATGGTAATTTGACGTTACCATTAAACTCCATACTATTCTGAAGCAGAACACAAATTTTCAGGTATTAAACCAGTATCTTACTTTCCCATTTATTTTGAACACTGGTTTGGGTCATAATTCTTCATATATCACTGAAATTTGAACCAAATCGGTAGGTCCTTTTGAACGACCATTATATCATTTATATCGGGTCCATGACAGATGTTTTTATTTTTACCGATGACTCACGAATCGGTAATTGGAGAGATGGCGACCAAAACTTATTACTTACATTTGAATACGTTTTACTACTTAGGGTCTACATTTGAGCAAAATTTAGACAAAATAATTTTAGCCGATTTTGAGAAAATTAGAATAGAATTTATCTTATGCTGATACTTCAAAAAATGGTTGTCAAAAAAAGAAAATTTCCTGAGATATCTCTCCACTCGTAAAGGTTGGTTAGAGAGGACTGTAGAGACGACAGAATACTGATACCAGATAGACAGACAGACATCATTTGCAAAATCTCTTTTTGACCACTTTATTTACGCGAAAAACTAGATACCAGTTTTACACACCACACAATTATTCTATCCGCTACTACATACGTATGAAAAAGGAAAACATGCGAAGAAATTAATGTCCTATTATTTCAGCTGCATCCGTAAGTTTAAAGCATTTCCTTTCATTTGGAGTTTCACAAGTGTTACTCGTTTCAAGTGACTTATCAAGTAACTATATTTATTTTACATATTACGTTTAATATTCATGTTAGTCTAATCTTTAATATTTGCAGTATTCTACTCTTAAATATTCACATTAATTTATTCGGTAATATACGCAGTAGTCTACTCTTTAATATTCAGATTAGTCTACTGTTATATATTCATATTAGTCTACTCTTTAATATTTGCAGTAGTCTACTATTTAATATACACATTAGTCTACCCTTTGTTATTCACATTAGTCTACACTTTAATATTCACATTAGTCTACCCTTTAATATTTACCGTAGTCTATTCTTATATATTTACATTCGTCTCCCCTTTAATATTTGTCTACTCTTTAATTCACATTAGTGTACTATATAATATTTCTATTAGTCTACCCTTTAATATTTCTATTAGTCTACCCTTTAATAATTTCAGTACGTAGTCTAATCTTTAATATTCGCAGTAGTCTACTCTTTAATACTCACATTAGTCTACTATTAATATACACATTAATCTGCTCTTTAATATAGGCAGTAGTCTACTATTTAATATTCACATTAGTCTACTATAATATACACATTAATCTACTCTTTAATATACGCAGTAGTCTACTATTTAATACTTACATTAGTCTACTATTAATATACTCTTAAATCTACTCTTTAATATCCGCAGTAGTCTACTCTTTAATACTTACATTAGTCTACTATTAATATACACATTAATCTGCTCTTTAATATAGGCAGTAGTCTACTATTTAATATTCACATTAGTCTACTATAATATACACATTAATCTACTCTTTAATATACGCAGTAGTCTACTATTTAATACTTACATTAGTCTACTATTAATATACTCTTAAATCTACTCTTTAATATCCGCAGTAGTCTACTCTTTAATACTTACATTAGTCTACTATTAATATACACATTAATCTGCTCTTTAATATAGGCAGTAGTCTACTATTTAATATTCACATTAGTCTACTATAATATACACATTAATCTACTCTTTAATATACGCAGTAGTCTACTATTTAATACTTACATTAGTCTACTATTAATATACTCTTAAATCTACTCTTTAATATCCGCAGTAGTCTACTCTTTAATACTTACATTAGTCTACTATTAATATACACATTAATCTACTCTTTAATATACGCAGTAGTCTACTATTTAATATTCTCATTAGTCTACTATAATATATACATTAATCTACTCTTTAATATACGCAGTAGTATACTCTTTAATATTCACATTAGTCTACTATAATATACACATTAATCTACTCTTTAATATAGGCCTACGCAGTAGTCTACTCTTTAATATTTGCAGTAGTCTAGTCTTTAATGTTCACTTTGGTTTACTTTATTAATTTATAATGTTTATATTAGTCTACCCTTTATGTTTAAAGTAGTCTACTATTAAATTTTTACATTAGTCTACCCTTTAAAATTTTCAGTAGATATTTTTCAATATTGGCAGTAGTTTACTCTTTAATATTCATATTAGTCTACTCTTTAATATTTGTAGTTGTCCACTCTTTTAATATTTGCAATAGTTTACTCTTTAATATTTGCAGTAGTCTACTCTTTAATATTCCCATTAGTCTACTATTAATATATTAATTAATATATTAATCTACTCTTTAATATACGCAGTAGTATACTCTTTAATATTCACATTAGTCTACTATAATATACACATTAATCTACTCTTTAATATAGGCCTACGCAGTAGTCTACTCTTTAATATTTGCAGTAGTCTAGTCTTTAATGTTCACTTTGGTTTACTTTATTAATTTATAATATTTATATTAGTCTACCCTTTATGTTTAAAGTAGTCTACTATTAAATTTTCACATTAGTCTACCCTTTACAATTTTCAGTAGATATTTTTCAATATTGGCAGTAGTTTACTCTTTAATATTCATATTAGTCTACTCTTTAATATTTGTAGTTGTCCACTCTTTTAATATTTGCAATAGTTTATTTACTCTTTAATATTTGCAGTAGTTTACTCTTTAATATTTGCAGTAGTCTACTCTTTAATATTTGCAATAGTATACTCTTTAATATTTCCTATGTATGGGTTTAAGATTACCTAGTAATGTCGCTTCTATTTTTGCAATTTAAAATTTGCTGTAATAATTTATACGTTGAAGATTAATTTTGAAAATTGTAAATTAATTATTAGTCTATGTACTTTAATATAGAACCAAACAGTAGGTACTTCTTAAAAGTTAAAATTTTGGCAGTGTGAACTGCCAGAGTAAACTATTCAGAATTTCAGTCTGGTACATTTTATTTTTCAATAATATTGTTCAATTACATTTCTAATATATTTAAGTTTATCTTTTTATGAACATACAATCTATCACTGCAACATTAATTAAAAAATTTAAATTTAATCTTACATCTAACTTAAAGATAATAAATAAAACACATAGATCATATTGTGAAAGTTGATTTATTCAAACTTTTGTATCCCAGCTGAAAGACTCACTCATAATGGAGTGTGTGTTGTGTGCATGTATGCGTATAAGTCGGTCCATGAATGGTCAGCTACCGGGAAAGTGGAAACCACCTAATTTTTCTTTGGTGGTTATCAACCCCATATTTGGTACCGATCCTAGTCTATCTTACATAGCAGTATAAAAAATTTATCGCGCCTGCTTTCCATTGCATTCCTATTTGCATGTTTTGTTGTGTACTGGAACTACAGCAGTAAAAAATAATAAAAATTTTAATACAGGGAATTAAAAAATTAACTAACATTGAATAAAGAGAGTCGCGTAATGCATTCCTAGTTGCATGTTTTGTTGAAAAAAATAGATAAATATTCTTGTAAATACTTAAATACCGATATCAACGTATGATGACTTTTACCCTCGTTTCACCGCTAACCAAGTGTTAACAACCTTTATATTGCAAATGTCTTTCAGCCAGCCTCCTTCTCAATTCGGAAGATGTGAAAGCGTGTGAGTCTTGGATTTAGAATGAGCTCTAACAATAGAAAATTTTGATTAGCTATGTAATCTATACAATATGAAATTATGTTTTGAATTGTTGCAATCTATCTATTAAAATTATTATATTTACTTTTTAACTTAAAAAATGTTATATTGTTTAGTTTGTAATATGAGGATGAATATGATATTTACAGTTGTCTGGAATTTCAAAACTTTATTATCGCAATGTAAAGATAAAATGATGTTACAGATGGAGATTTGTTTATTAATATCTAAACTATCATTTGTAGTAAACATACATTTTAAATTATCAATATCATCTAATATTTTTTTTTTAATTTCAGAGAAAGCAGTTCGTTAATGGTCTTCAAGATTTAACAGGAGCTCAATAAGATGAGAACACTAAGTTTTAATTCTTGGCGGAGATTATAAAGCATTTTTTCGCCATTATCTGATTTGATATGAATCGTTTTCCTTGTAAATACAACTAAATATTATTTCAGAGTTATATCTAAAATATCGATAGAGCTGTTTGTTCAAAATACCGACACAGCTATGGCACCCCGCTAAATGAAACGGCCCACCCAAGAAGCTGGCAAGAGTTATGGCTTGTTTTAAGAAGTCTATTATTGGTGGAGGGTTCTAACTTATTTATTTTAGCAACGTAGTTTATTGGTTTATTCCATGAATGTATAGAATAAATTAAGATTTTTCTAAATAATTATTGTATCCGTGTCTCACACCTGCTGGTTTCGGTATTAATAATAAAAAACACAAAACTGACTCTGAACTTGAGTCAACTTTGATTTGATGTTTCCTAATTAATTCTTTCTTTTTTCCAAATTGCAATCCTAATATTTTTTAAATCCTGTGCGTTTTTTAAAGTTTGATTCTGTACGTGACTCTATGAATATAATATTTAACTCCATTTAATTACTTTCTATATACAATTTATAAATAAATTGAAAAATTAAGTTTTATACAATTATAAACTTACGACTCAAGTTAAAAAAAATATAATTGGTTTACAAAATTTAAAAATTAACTAAGCGGTAGTGTGTACTTTAACTTGTCCCCCGCTCATATATAAAAAAAATCATACCACATTTACCAATACTGAATAGTTTAATAAAAACTCTATTGGTATTTATTTTATTATTATTGTTTTATTTTCTATTTATTTATGTTACTAAATTCTTTAAATCTTACATTTTTAACAGCTGTTTTCGTGAGCTGTTTGTTTTTGTTGTTGTTTACATTCATAATCAGGGAGATTTTGCGATATTGTATGGGATCCTCTAATATTATATATATATATATATATATATATATATATATATTAATTTTTTTATGAATTTAAACAAAATTAATTACTTTGTTACTTACTTTGCTTAAACAACGATTAAGTAAAACTAGAATATATAAACATACCAACAATGCATACAAGCAACTGTAATCGAAAACATTGCCTAAGGTGTTCAGATATTGCTATTTATCAATATTCTACATTTTGAAAAATCGATACTACAAAGTACCTGCATTAATTAACTCTGGTCCTAGTCTATCTCCATTTCACTTTGAAGCTTGCTATAGGTCACTATTTATGTAATCAAAATAACAGTCTGTCTAAAAGAGGAGTCCAGAACAGTGTCAGAGTGACAACTCACGGGTTTGAATGATGAGCAGTATCTGCTTGCTGTAGTCTTTAGTAATGGATGAACTGTTGAGAAGACTGGAAGATAATAGCTTTAATGTAATAACTTTTAGAAGGACGAGTGATCATGCGGTATGTGAACAAAAATAAATCATCCTATTCTTGATTTGGGCGTAATGCGTCAAGAGCAAGAATAGAGAAACTTAGGTGTCAGCCTCTGTTCATGTGGGCGGGGGAAGGGGCTCAATTAATTTCCAGGGAGAGCAAATATTTTAATCTATTTCTGGACCAAACATTTATGTGGAATATAGACAGGACAAATCGATAGCAAGTATGACGTTGTGAGCATGACGACGAATCTATGGTAAAACTTAGGTTAGATAAGATCGACTTGGTCAAATCGACTGTAATCAGGGTTGCTTCGATGAAGAATGTGCCGGTTGGTTGTGGATTAAATTACGTGTGGTGTGTCTGATGTTTGAAGGAGCAGGACAAGACTATGGTTTGGGATGGTCGGTTGAGGGTATCGCCTTGAATTTGCTATTGAGAGGTTTCTACACTCTCGTTTGATAATTCCTGAGATTGTTTCTGTGAGGGATCTTCGGCCACGGCCATAAGTTTCTTTTACTCCAACTAAAGAGGGAAGGAATCTTGAAGACTTCTACAGTCCACCCAAAGTCCTGAAAAGGAAGTAAAGTATAAGGAAAATGTGTCTTTAAATAAACTAAGCTTCATAAAAATAAATCTCAACCATTCGAATGTAGCTTCGGCAGTATTTTTTAACAAGATATTTATTGGTTACTCAATCGATGTAACACTAATCCAAGAAATGCATAACGCATTTCATTTATAAAGTTAAAGATCACACACCTAGGGCAATAATTATAAACTTCACAACGAGTTTGAACCTTGGCTTGGTGTAATATTAGTACTTGATTCCATTTTAGCCTTTTTGAATGTTAATTAATCAGCATACCTTCGTCTAAAGTAGTTCTGTTATGTAACTGCTTCAGCTGTATCACCTCAACACGAGGCATCTTCAGGTATACGACGGAAATACTTTATACATTCACTAAATTTCACAAACATTTACAATTTTAAAATAGTGTACTAGTAGTAACAGAGGTGAAATGTGGCCACAACCCAAATCTAAAATATCAAATTTGTTTGACGTGTACAATTATTTTAGTAAAATAATATATTTTAAAATTGTAAGCGTGTGTAAAATATAGCGCGAGAGTATAAAGTATTCCCGTGCTATGCCTGAAGATGGCTCATGTTGAGGTGAAACAGCTGAAGCAGTTACACAATAGAATTACTTTTGACGAAGGATATAAAAAGATATATTGATTAATTAATTAGTAAGCTAGTCACAAACGATCCATCCGGGATGCGGGACATGATCGTGACCTGAACATACAGAGATGAAATAAAGTTTCGGTGACCACCTAAATCTGCCTCAATGAACTTATTGTGTATTAGTTGACGATCTTCCTGAATTCCATTGATATAAAACTATACTGTCTCTAAAAGACATCTTAGAGAAGTGGTGTCTATATACAACATCACACTACTAGACATTTGCATTGAGGATGGGCGAGGAGGGCAAGGGTTGAGATTTTGTCTTACACCCTTTTTATTATTATCTTCGCAGTATGCAAAGCGTTCCGCGTAGGTTAAAACGACTAAGGTTTTTGTCTGCATATTGAGGAGCAGATACTTCCACCTAAACTGTGCCTCCTACAAAAACTAAGTTGCGTGAATATCCAGGATGTTTATGCTCTGAAGAATCTGGCGATGTTGGTTTCACTGTTACAAACCCCACCGAAAGCGCTTATAGCCAGAATACTTCTTCAATAAATAACTTTAAATCTCATTCTCCCCGCACTTATTGCAAGAATTCTCATCCCGCTAATCTATTACTTTACATTATAATATGATATAATATACTAACGTCTGCTCATCCACTTATTTTTGGTTTCACTGCGGCTGTTTTGGCTTATTTATTCAGCCATTGTCACGTGCTTCTTTTCTGTAACATTATACTTCGTCACTTTTTTGTAAATAACAAATTTAAAACATTTACGAACATAGTAACGAATTTAAAAAGTTTAAAACATTTTTATCGTTTCATCACATTCAAAAACTTTAAAATAATTTAAACTTTTAAAAACACAACACTACCTTTTTATAAATTGTATTAGGTATGCATAGAACACTTTGATTTCACCAAGCAATAAACTTAGACTATTCTTTTTTATTTTGTGGAACTGTGTAGCCCGCTATGGTTGATGTACTGACAAGAATTTATCTAATTTATTTGGTGCTTCTAATCTTGATAGAAGATCAAATAATAGATTGAAAATTCTGCTTGTCCTTCAATATGTCTGTCGGTGTATCATTTCCATGTGTGTAAATTTGATATTGTTTTTATAGATCTATATATTTACTCTTATGACAGAATTGCAATATTTCCATATTTGTCAGTATGTCAGTGTATGTATGGTTATAATTTATCAAGTGTTCAGCGAAAGTTGATCTTATTGTTGTGTTTTTTGGAATTGGGAATATGTTCCTTAAACCTTTGTTGGAAAGATCTTCACGTTAGTCCAATATAAAATTTATTATAATCACTACAATTTGGTTTGTAAATTCCACTTCTTGTGTAACTACTGGCATTTGTTAGTTTTGGTTTCAGTGTTTTGTCTGTCCTATAAGCTGTCAAAATCTGTAATTCATCGTGTTTGTCTTCCGTACTCATTGGAATGTTCAACATTCTATTAACATAACAGTTAAAAGCGACCATTTTGTGTTGGATAGGATGATGTGAGGTGTTATGTATCACATGGTCCGTCTGTGTTGGTTTTCTAAATATTTAAAAACAGTGTTTGGTTGAATTATTTGTAATCGTCAGGTCAAGGAAATTTATTGCCTTATTATTCTCAATCTCACATGTGAATTTTAGTTTGGGTGTATTCCGTTTAAGTATTTATTGAAATTGTTTATCTGTCTTTCAGTTCCTAAGCAAATAGTGTCGTCCACGTATCTACAATAATACACTATTTTCTTGTAGTGTGGGTTGAAATTATGTATGATATGTTTGTTTTTGATGGTTTAAGAATATTTCTACTATTATACTAGATACCGATAAACACAATGTGAGGCCGTCAATATGTTTATAATATTTATTATTGAAGGTGAAGTAATTGTGTTTTAAGCACACGGTTAGTCGTTTTATCAGTTCAGTTATGTATTCTCTCTTTAAATTTCCTTGGTTATGTAAGTTTTCCTCAATTATATTTGTCTTTTTTAATGGAACGTTAGTATACAAGTTTATGATGTTAAAGGAAACAAATCTGTCACCTGGTTTTATTTTAATTTCTTCTTTTTTTGTGTCAAGTCTTTTGTATTTTTAAAATTATAACTTATAGTGAAATTTAATAAACTTTGTAATGCTCCATCGAGATATTTCGACAATTTATAGGTAGGTGCAGTTCTAAAATCAAACAGGGGTTTTATTAGTTTGTCCTTTTTGTGGGTTTTTGGTAGTGATTTAATCTTTGGTGATGATGGTTTTATCGTTTTCAGGTTCTTTTTATTTTGTTCCTTAATTACTTGATTACATGGTGTTATAGTTTTATTAATTTCAACATTAACGTTCGGGGTGGGGTCTTTGATTAATTTAATGATGAATTATCACTGAAAACTTCATTGTTTTTTCTATGTAATCTGTTTTGTTGATGATAACAACCTTTATCAGATCAGCCGTTGTGACGATTGCATTGTGTAATTGTATTTTATAGTTTAATTTGGACGTTGTAATATTCTCGTTATCTGTGTTAGGTGATTCGGTAGTTGAGTTAATAGTTTGTTTGTCACTGATAAGACATCTAGTCAGGTTTTGTTTGTCTTGAATTGCGTTCTCGATGCCAATTATGATCCGACTTACGTCTTTTATCTTTTAGGAGGGGGGGGTTGTGCTTTAGGCCTGTTGCTTGTTTGCTAAGTTCAATGTTTGTGTTATTCTTTATAAGCGGATAAAATATATGTTTACATTTAGCCAATTCTATTAAATTTGTTTTCTTTGCATGAATTAATTTGACCAACTTTGCTTTGGTGGTTTTAATCTTATTGTTTATTTTTCGATCATTCAATAATTTTATTTTCTAAATTAGATTATCAAATTCTCTTATATTTAAATCATTGGCTAGTTTTAAGTGAATCCGATATAATCGTTGATTTAAATTATCTATTTTACTGTAAAGATTTCCTCATTCAACCATGTGTTCTCGGCCATGGTTTTTGCCTTCAAACTTGCTTTTGTTTTAGCTTTTATTTGTACGTTTATATAATCAGGTTTTACGTTAATAAGTTTACAACTCTTATTACTTTACGGTGTTTGTTCAAGGAACGGTCCCTTGTAATGAATCATTATTCTTCGACCACCTCTGCTCAACCTGATAAATGCAATATTACTTCTATCCTCATTGGGTATCTCACTCGTCTTCTAAAAGATGTCTATTCCACGATCTTGGTGCTCTTTACAAGATCAGCCACTAGTAGTCTCATGCACGTATCTTCAGATATAATCAGTGATCTTCTCTATAATCAGTACATTCAATTTTCCAACTAGACTGTTTCTATACCAGATTCATCTAAGTAAGTTTAGTGCCACAAATAATAAACAATGTTCTAACCGTAACTGCCATTAAAGCTTTCAAGTCCACCACCTGTCGCCACCTCACTTTACTTCACTTGCCCTGAGTATATTTCTCTCTACAAAAAGTTAACATACAGACAGACTTTACATACATAAACTCCGTATCAAAACAGCCCTTGAAAAACCTTCTAAGCGACATTTTTAGCCTATAAATATTTCCATCACCGTTGTTCAAACATTCTCTACCAGGATTTGTAGTTTCCAAAATTTTCTCGTTGTGTTGGGTTAACACCATAAATCTTTGAGACCTCATGGGGATTAAACTCTGGAACACAAACTAGTGAATTAAACTCGTTCCTTGAACCACCAGGCTAGCCGATGAGGCCACTATGGTTTAAGAAGAAGATATGCAATAACAAATTAACGGACTTTATAGTAAAAGGACGTGGTACAAAAAAATTTGAGTATTTTTTGGAAGATGTATTGTCATTTTGATCTTTCCAAATTATTGCTTACTTTTAGTAACGAAAAAATGGTTTGGTGTATAAGGGTTTACTATTATGTTTAGAATCGTTTACTTACAAGATTAGTAAGATGGACTCCTTTACTATTAACAAAACGGGCTCCCCATACTTTGGTACTGATGTTCGGGAGCTCCTTAAAATAAGCTATTCACAGATCAATGGATTGGTTGTGCAGGGTCAATGGCATGGCTACCTCACTCACCAGATTTTATCTTAAGGAAATTTATTGAAGATAGATTGAAATATTCTATGGAAATTTGTGTTCCACCTTTAACTCCAGATCTCCTTGAGCTGTAAAAACGAATTTACGCTACAGTTCGATACTAGCTCGGGTTTGGCAAGAAATTTGCTTTACGTGGGACCTCTTTTATATCAAAAATGGTAGTCACATCGAACTAAAACGACAGTTTTATGAAAACTTGATGTTTTATTTTTAAACGACACCTAAATAGATTATATACGTTGTCTGAATAAATTTCTATTCACTTTTAAATTTGTAAAGTCTTTTTTAAAACACCCTGCATATCATAGGATACAACCTGCTAATGATTAAAAAAATGTTGACAAATGTGTCCCTTAAGAATGAGTTTTCGAACCCATTTTACTTTTAATTTATATGAATAATCTTTTGCCGAAAATCAGCGTTGAGAATTAAATTTGCTGTTGCTACAACTTTGAGTTTTCAAGAAAACATTACAAAATTTATAGTAAAAAACTGTCATCTACAGTATATCAATGCCACAGTACTTTGATGACAACAAACTGTCATTTAATCCAGATAAAACTGGTATTTTAATTAAACAAGTAAACTGTAGAATTATACCCTACGGAAATTCGTCAGTTCAGAATATAGAGGCTTTGTAATGTAAAAAAAGTTATTAGAGTTGTAGCAATATTAAAACAAGTACATCATGGTACCTACTTACTCTGCCTCATTATATACATGCAGATCTTTTAAATGTAATTCCCAAAAGTTGTTTTCTTGAGCCTTGTATGAAATGTTAAACTGTTTTAATGATTCTAAGAAATACTAATGATTAAGGATTCTTCTCCAGTAGTATATATTTGTTTAAAACAGTAATGTTGATATCCAGGTTTTCTGAACCTCGTAATTGAACTATACATATATAAAGGAGCCTCCACTCGCTACGCTCGTGTCGGTGACACAGCCCTGTTGGATTTCGTAAATAGACAAATATTACAATTTCTTACTGGGAGTCAGGATTTCATATTACATTTTTAACAATAAATATTTGGCATCGAAGAGAATACTGGCAGAATCAAAAACTGCGTGTATATTATAAGGTGAATAATACACGAGATATAAATTTAAAACTGTTTTAAATGGTTGCTATTTTTATATTTTCAATTCAATTTTTCTGAATTTCGTTAGAGTCCTGAATGGACACACTTATACTAAATTTCATGTTTCTATCTTTTGTGGCCGCTATCGTGTTAAGTACAGTCTACAGACGGACGGATGACATGTTGCATATCGTTTTTTGGTTTACTGAAGCCATTAAACGTGAAGATCAGCCAAACAATGGAGGTCGATATTTTTTGCGACTACCAAACTTGCCTTACACTGGGTAAGTCAAATTTTAAACTTGTAAAAATTATTTAGATTCTTACTTTACTGTATGTATTTATGAAAGCCTACTTGAAGGCACTTCTTTATTTGAAATATAGACATAAACAATAATAGCTAAAGACATTCTATTGTGAAAAGAGCAAACGTTAAATGTATACATTAAACTTCCTTTGCAGGCAAGTACAGTATTGATCAATAAGCTGCCAGGACAACTACTGCTGCCAGTAATGAATTTATAAAACATAAAGGTTGTTGTTTCTGTTTAATTAAAATATAAGTTCAGCTATAGTAGTACATAATGATTGTTGTTTCTGTTTAATTAAAATATAAGAATTTAACTATAGTAGGACATAAAGATTGTTGTTTCTGTTTAGTTAAAATATAAGTTTAGTTATAGTAGTACATAAAGATTGTTGTTTATGTTTAATTAAAATATAAATTGAGCTATTTTAAAGGTTGTTAAAGGTACATAAAGGTTGTTGTTTCTGTTTAATTAAAATATAAGTTCAGCTATAGTAGTACATAAAGGTTGTTGTTTATGTTTAATTAAAATATAAATTGAGCTATAGTTGTACATAAAGGTTGTTGTTTCTGTTTAATTAAAATATAAGTTTAGCTATAGTTGTACATAAAGGTTGTTGTTTCTGTTTAATTAAAATATAAGTTCAACTATAGTAGTACATAAGATTGTTGTTTCTGTTTAATTAAAATATAAGTTTAGCTATAGTAGTACATAAAGGTTGTTGTTTCTGTTTAATTAAAATATAAGTTTAGCTATAGTAGTATATAAAGGTTGTTGTTTCTGTTTAATTAAAATATAAGTTTAGCTATAGTAGTACATAAAGGTTGTTGTTTCTGTTTAATTAAAATATAAGTTTAGCTATAGTAGTATATAAAGGTTGTTGTTTCTGTTTAATTAAAATATAAGTTTAGCTATAGTAGTACATAAAGGTTGTTGTTTCTGTTTAATTAAAATATAAGTTTAGCTATAGTAGTATATAAAGGTTGTTGTTTCTGTTTAATTAAAATATAAGTTTAGCTATAGTAGTATATAAAGGTTGTTGTTTCTGTTTAATTAAAATATAAGTTCAGCTATAGTAGTACATAAAGGTTGTTGTTTCTGTTTAATTAAAATATAAGTTTAGCTATAGTAGTATATAAAGGTTGTTGTTTCTGTTTAATAAAAAGTAGTACATAAAGGTTGTTGTTTCTGTTTAATTAAAATATAAGTTTAGCTATAGTAGTACATAAAGATTGTTGTTTCTGTTTAATTAAAATATAAGTTTAGCTATAGTAGTACATAAAGGTTGTTGTTTCTGTTTAATTAAAATATAAGTTTAGCTATAGTAGTATATAAAGGTTGTTGTTTCTGTTTAATTAAAATATAAGTTTAGCTATAGTAGTACATAAAGGTTGTTGTTTCTGTTTAATTAAAATATAAGTTTAGCTATAGTAGTATATAAAGGTTGTTGTTTCTGTTTAATTAAAATATAAGTTGAGTTATAGTTGTACATAAAAGGTATTGTTTCTGTTTAATTAAAATATAAATTGAGCTATAGTTGTACATAAAGGTTGTTGTTTATGTTTAATTAAAATATAAGTTTAGCTATAGTAGTATATAAAGGTTGTTGTTTCTGTTTAATTAAAATATAAGTTGAGTTATAGTTGTACATAAAAGGTATTGTTTCTGTTTAATTAAAATATAAATTGAGCTATAGTTGTACATAAAGGTTGTTGTTTCTGTTTAATTAAAATATAAGTTCAGCTATAGTAGTACATAAAGGTTGTTGTTTATGTTTAATTAAAATATAAATTGAGCTATAGTTGTACATAAAGGTTGTTGTTTCTGTTTAATTAAAATATAAGTTTAGCTATAGTTGTACATAAAGGTTGTTGTTTCTGTTTAATTAAAATATAAGTTCAACTATAGTAGTACATAAGATTGTTGTTTCTGTTTAATTAAAATATAAGTTTAGCTATAGTAGTACATAAAGGTTGTTGTTTCTGTTTAATTAAAATATAAGTTTAGCTATAGTAGTATATAAAGGTTGTTGTTTCTGTTTAATTAAAATATAAGTTTAGCTATAGTAGTACATAAAGGTTGTTGTTTCTGTTTAATTAAAATATAAGTTTAGCTATAGTAGTATATAAAGGTTGTTGTTTCTGTTTAATTAAAATATAAGTTTAGCTATAGTAGTACATAAAGGTTGTTGTTTCTGTTTAATTAAAATATAAGTTTAGCTATAGTAGTATATAAAGGTTGTTGTTTCTGTTTAATTAAAATATAAGTTTAGCTATAGTAGTATATAAAGGTTGTTGTTTCTGTTTAATTAAAATATAAGTTCAGCTATAGTAGTACATAAAGGTTGTTGTTTCTGTTTAATTAAAATATAAGTTTAGCTATAGTAGTATATAAAGGTTGTTGTTTCTGTTTAATAAAAAGTAGTACATAAAGGTTGTTGTTTCTGTTTAATTAAAATATAAGTTTAGCTATAGTAGTACATAAAGATTGTTGTTTCTGTTTAATTAAAATATAAGTTTAGCTATAGTAGTACATAAAGGTTGTTGTTTCTGTTTAATTAAAATATAAGTTTAGCTATAGTAGTATATAAAGGTTGTTGTTTCTGTTTAATTAAAATATAAGTTTAGCTATAGTAGTACATAAAGGTTGTTGTTTCTGTTTAATTAAAATATAAGTTTAGCTATAGTAGTATATAAAGGTTGTTGTTTCTGTTTAATTAAAATATAAGTTGAGTTATAGTTGTACATAAAAGGTATTGTTTCTGTTTAATTAAAATATAAATTGAGCTATAGTTGTACATAAAGGTTGTTGTTTATGTTTAATTAAAATATAAGTTCAGCTATAGTTGTACATAAAGTTTGGTTGTGAAAACTCAAAGTGGATAATCGGATAAATTGAAGAACTGATTAAATTATGTTCAGTAATGTTTGTCATTTTAAAATGATTGTTAGTTTTATTTTTATTCAACTTGGTAGCGCGAGTGTATTTTAAATTTTGCTGGATTAAATTATTGTATTTTGAAAATAAAATAATAACCATGAGATTGTGGTGTTTTAATTTATAGTCTACTTAGACAGTAATGAAATATAGGGTAATCGTTAACAATTTAGAACTTTTTTTTTTTTTTTTTTTTTTTTTTTTTACTGATCTTCACTTTATGGCCTCAGGAATAGAAACATGAAATTTGTGAAATTTGATATGGTGTGTTCATATAGACCCTATTGGAATTTAGAAAAATCTAAATACAAATATCAAAATGGCGGAATCTTAAACAGTTTGTTGTTTCATATTTCATGTAGGCTACAATTCAAGTTTTATAAACTAAATTAGATATAATTAGGTGTAAATTTACAGAATTCAATTCTGCATCTAATGGTACCAACCCTACCTCTCCACGATGACAAATATCGAAGTTATTTGTTAAAGACTTTTAACCCTGTCTTCTCAAGATAATCTAATACCCTATTCGATATAGTTACGAGATTAGGCAGGTCCGAATCACCGAAACGAGAGTAGAGACTGGAGGATTCGTCACATAACTTATATGGAGCTTCGAGGCTTTACAGGGCCGAGACACTGACATGAGTGAAGCAAGTGAAGATTTTATAATACTTGCCCGTTAGGTTGAGGCGACGTCAAGAAAGTAGTGATATACAAAATTACGAGTTTTAGAATACCTGTGTAATTACTGTTTTAAACAAACCTACCTCTTGATCTTCCAATATAATTTAACATTACTTGCAAGGCTCAAGAAACCAATTTTTGGGCATTACATTTATAGGAACAGCTTGTATTATGTTGTAAGTACCATGAGCGTTCATCAATTCGTTAATGAATGTAAAATTTAAGTGTGTGTTTGTATTAACGTCTTCCATATTTCAACTGAAATTGTTGACATATCTCATGTAGCAAAGAAATCAATTACAGTAACGGGGAAACTCATCTCGTATTTATTGGAATTTACTTCTAAGAAAGAGATAGGGAAAGGGGGTCCTTACAGGAGGGCAAACAGATTAACGGACTTCTTTCCAAAAAAACCTTTTTACTCATGGGACTTGAAAATGTATAGCCTATATTTAAAAAAATCGTTATTTATTTTTTAACCCATCTTCTAACTTTTAAATTAAATATAAACACTTCTAAAATTAAAATAACTATTAATATACCAGCGTATAACCAGCGTATACCAGTTTTATAAAATGAAATAAAGGCTACATAAAAACATAAATTTTGTGAAATACCTTATTCATGATAAAATGTTTGAGTGATTATTATTTTTACTAACCAATACCAGGTGACACTGTTCAAAAATGCCCTAAAGTCTTCAAAATAACTCCCATGGTTTCACTACGTACATAATAAAACTTAATTTATTCAATCCAACAAGTTCATTACGGCATAAATTCCATAATTAACTACCAACTACACCATTTCTATCATCTGATCAATTCTAACTAAATTTACAAATTATGCACATGGACGGCGTAAATTTTGGGAGAGTATTTGTATAAACTGTTGATGTATTGTCATGAACGTAACAAAAGCAAATGCCATCTAGCTGGTTGAACTTTACTACCGTAGGTGCTAATCAAATGCTAAAACCAAGCTTAAGATCAGGGTATTTATTTATTATTATTATTAATTGGTTTTACAAATAAATATAGGCCTACTCTAAGAGTGTCTGACGATGTTTTTGGACAATATTTCCTGGCTCTGTAGTAAAAAAAGTCCTGTGTTGCATTTTTATCGTGTGCAATTATTTTGGACTAATTTCACTTACACCAAGTCGGCAGATTTCAGTTTCTTTAACCATCTCATTTGATTTATTTACACTTTTAGTATAATTTTTCAAAAAGTTACAATCAATTACATTACTACACCATATATTAAACATAATTAAATCTGAGAACAAAGTTAAAAACAACAATTTAGTATACATAAATTCATATAAGACAAACTAAAAATTTTAAAAATCACATCAAAAACCTCATTTATTATGTAGTTTAAAATTGTTAAAGTTTTTTTATAGTGGAGAGGTCAAGATTTTGAAGTGTCGGGTCTTTCAAAAGTAAGTTAAAACTTGAATTGACTTTAGTTTATTTGTTTTTTTAACACAGAACAAATTAAAGTGCATAAATTCCTTTGTAATTTAACGGAATTAAATTTGAAAACAACTTAAAATTAAGTCAAATTATTATTAGTAAGGTTTAATAAGTGAGGTGTTCGAAGTGGCCACCATTCTCTTCCTGGAAAAGCAGTAGTCTTTCCTCTATATTATGCTCGGGATTTTTTAACTTGTTGACATTTATCTCAGTTACGTTTTGAATAATTGCTTCTTACACGTCTAACAGCAATTTCATCTCTTCTTTTGCCGTTTATTATCTTCTTGGGGCCGCTTGATGTCTTCAACAGACCCGATTGTTTCAAAAGTACTAATACGCTACACTGCACGGTTCTTCCTTCATCAAGTATGAAACTTTCTTAACCCACCTGACAAACTCCTTTCACATTCATAATAACACTGAATCATATGGAATAAAAAAAGATCAATTAATTAATTGTAAACTACTACAAGTTTACCACCTTCTAGATTCCTGTGTTTGAAATTGGCCAACAATGAGAAAACTCGTTGCTATGGCAACAAGTAAATAGCAATGAAAATAACAGCTGATGTTTTATAAATCCCAATTAGACTATGTCTGCACAGAATAAAGAGTTTTTCTCGAGGATTGGAAACCACGACCGTTTAAAATTTTAACTTATTTTTGAAAAACCCGGTATTATGTTTCAATCAGGGTAGTTTCTGTTAATGATATCAGTGTTAAATAAATAATTTCCAGAATGATTTGATATATAAAATGCCGGAACAGCTCTCAAAGATCGAGACGGTACATGAAATTTTATCTCTGTAAGCAGCTCAGAAGAGACGATCGCAGAGTGTATTAACTTGTAAAGGAAATATAATCCACGTTTTAAAAATCTCTTTTCTAAGGTAGGGTTAACTTATCTATTTTCAAATGTCCAATTTGCAACACTGGTACATCGCAAACGTATCGAGTAAAGATGTTACTTGTCATTTTGATGATCTGAAATTATTGTTGCATGTTTGAGGCAAAGCTTTTATGAGTTACCTTTCACGAACTTTCAGATCCCGATGGATAGGCTATATGTATTGTGGATGTACTATAGCGCGTTTATGATATTGCGAAGAATTTTGTTTTGGAACGTCTGTAAGATTCGGATGTTGCTTTCCTCTTTGCATCCCCATAGTTATAAAGCAGTAGGATCACACAGGTTTGAGTTTCTACTTGTAAAATAACAGTTTATTGTGTGTTGACATCTCGCACTGTCTACTAAGAACTAATACATTTGTTTAAACATGAGTCAAAGTTGTTCTTGTTTCTTTTCACATGTACTTTCCAGAAAAGTTTTTAGCATCTGTGTTCATTTTGCCTCGTTGGCTGATTTATTAACTGGTGGGTAATCATAACGGCTGTTGGTAAAATTAACACGAGTTATCATTTAGTCTAATGTGTCATTGCTTGGTCCATTTGTTGTCACTGAGAACAGCCAATAGTAATTGTCCACTTATAGGATCCTTAGTTGAATCTACACCTTTTTTTCATGTAATCTTATGTTAGATCCCTGTCTTTCATCTTTCTTTTCAAGTCTCTCTTGTTATCGCCCGAACCTAAGGTTAAGAGGGCGCTGTATTTTCTGTTTTTATAGGCGATGATGTCCAAAAGGTTTTTCGCCTTTTAACAACAACAACAAAAATGTAATTTTCCAGTAGCAGTTTTTTATGTCCACAATGCAATATCATCAGCAAACAATAAAAATACTTAGATGTAGTTATCTCACTACGGCCGTTTCGGCTATTCAGCCATTTTCAAGTGTTTTCAAGCCGAAACGGCCGTAGTGAGATAACTACAGACAAACATAGACTATTGTGACGGTAAGTCTTATAATATAATATCTAATTATTAATCAGTAGTCGGAATGGCGAAAACAAATATGAATAAAAATACATTTTTAGTAACATTTTAAAAAATTTCACTTTTTTTACTTTTAATGCTAAAATCAAAGTTTAGTTAATTTTGAAAAATGTTAATGTCAATAGGCTATTATATAATAAAGTAAAACTAAATGAAATACTGAGATTATTGTCTATTTCAATTTGGTTAAAAGATTTTTTTTTTTTATAGTCTACAGTAGCCTATTTAGTTTACATATTTTACAAAAGTTTTCATAGGTCACCTTACAACTCTTTTACCACGTCTCATCATTAATAAGAAAATAAAAACAATATAGGGTTCACAAACAATGCACTACGAAGAATGCTCACACCTCGAAGCTACGAAACCAATAATCTAAACACACACACACACACACACACCACACCACACCACACCACACCACACACACAAATCAGTCATTATCAGTTTAAATACACCCTATCAAGGAACCGTCTAGAAGATAATTGCAGAGTAACTCGGAAAAAAAAACACTGCAAACAAAAATCATTTAGGTTTTTAACAATTATTGGAGAACCGTATATTTTTGGTACAACCTTTAGGCTACATTTCACTAGAGTTAAATAGGAATCGTTTTAACCACTTTTGTGATATTCATCCGTCTAATAGTACGTCATTTTGACTGATTAAATTCCCTGACAGTTATGTTCGTGGAAATAGTAACCAAAAGCTTTTGAGAAAAAAAATTAATCAAGATCGTTAGAGCAGAATCTGAGAAAATCAATATTTTTTATTTTGATTTAAAAATTGAGTTACAGTAGGCCTATATAAAAAACAATAAGAAGAAAACATCAAAGAATAAAGAATAAAATATATCGACACAACAAATTTGTTGTCCATTCACAAGAACAATGAACTCCAAAACGTATATTTTCGTGAAAAACTTAACTTGATTTGTTGTCCTATCTCATAACTTGCTCTATAGTAGATATAAGTTATGTAAATAAGTCAAAACTTATTCTTGTATAGTCAACTCGCTTCTCACATGACAAGCCGCCATTAGGCTAAATATGATTAATGGGACGCATAAATTAACTGACACCAAATAGTTGATACATAGGCTACATTATAATAATGAAAGAATCTGAGGGGTATCCTCCCCCCTCTCTCCGCCCGCCTCGCAGCTCCCCTCGCACATCCAACAGCCAATCAGAACGCTCCAATTGTCAGATTATGGAAACTACACTTATAATAGGGTTGTTACTCACAAGGCGAGAAGTATAAATATGTTCTGATTTAAAGTTAAATTAATCTGTTTCTTTTTATTTAGAAAAAAACATTTGTACAGAGTAATGAACAAAATTCAACTTTAAATCTTAATTAACACTCGAGGATTTATAATGAAACTTCCAATAGAAAATGCGTCATAAAAAATATTTTAAAAGGTACATTTTCATAGACTTTTTACGGGCGTCATTTAGGAGGGAAAGCGTATTTTCTATATCTTAATGGAAGACTGCGAAAATTTTACTGTCTGTAAACATTTTTTAAATCCTATTTTGGTTTTAAGCTGATCTCTGCCTCTAGAACAAAATAGGTTGTGATAATGTCAGCCAGTTTGAATAACTTTGATTAATTTTTCTAAAATTGTTAAACCGAATTCTATCACACAAATAGGCTACGTTAATCGGTTTCAAGATGGCAGCACTTAATTTCTGGTTATAGTCCCATAAACAAAATCATAGGGATTAATTGAGCGATAAAAAAAGTATTGTAATAAAATGTATGGAAAAGTTACCGAATTGCAAAAAATTCATTAACTTATCCGCTATAGAATATCAAAATAACCAATTTAATTTCAATTGACTAATTTTTTGTGTTTAAATCAGGTTTCCATATGTTTCAAATAAGCTAAACTTTTTGTTTAAAACTTCATAGAATCTTAGGGTTAGATTATGTAAATACGCAATAAGTATCTTCTGGTAGCAAATGTATTTTGGGTAATTCTTTAGGCGAAAAAAGAGGAAAATGTTATGAATATATTAGCCTACTTCAAAATTTAATTTGTCTAATATATTCTTCTGAAATTGGCCGCCATTTTTAAACCATGAACAAAATTAACAGGCATAAAGCTATTAATAAAAAGATTTTGTATCAAATTCAGAGATGATCAGATTTTTTTAAAAGGTATAGGCCTAATATAAAGAAATTTAGGCTATATCTCTGTATCCATTGGTTTAAAAAATTATTTTGTGGAAACCATCATAGTATGCAGCCTCAACTGTCTTAGCTCATATTGGTGTCTTGGCCATAACTGACTTTGATATTGAAGGCCTATGTATAGGAAAACATCTAGATTCACTTCCTCGTTTCAGTGACTCAAATTTTCTTATGATATCACAGTGTTTATAATTACAATTTTAAAATAATTTAGTTTAATAATAATATTTTCGTCATTGTAGAGAGTTACACGCAGTTTTTAAAAATATATAAATATTTTATGTATCATAAAAAATAATAATATCAAATTACGGGTGTTTCTAATTCTCGGGGATATGCAGATAAAATACGAACAAACCGGCTTTATATTCAAATGTAACCCTCTAAACATAGGTCTATAGCCTAAATTTAACTATCAATAATAATTACAGCTAACCGTGTTTACAACTAATATCCGTTGAGGTATAAGACAATAATAAACCATAGACAAAAGTGTAGTCTACAGGCTATTCCTCGTTTGGTAATATGTTCCATCATACAGCAGCACAAAGTATATCCCACTAATACGTGTATAAATATCAAACCTCCCTAAGAGGTTTAACAATCTAAGCTATTTAATACTTAGGCTACTCCGTCACGTCATTTACTTTGTAACATAGGTTACACTTTTCAGAACGTATGTTCCATCTTCAGACTCGCACCTGAGAGGTCGTTAAAACATTAAAACACTAAAAAACGTACACATCACATACAATAAACAAATAAGTCTGAAGATGGAACATACATTCTGAAACGCGTAACCTATGTTACAAAGTAAGTCACATGACGGAGTAAGTATTAAATAACTTGGATTAAAATTTGTGACTTGGATACTATTACTAAAAAATGAGTTTAAATAACTTTAAATCTATTCAAACATAAATTTGGAAAAATAGAAGACCACAATTTAGTTACAAGAAAAACTAGATTAGAGTAGAAATTCCTTCGTTCCTTAAGTGTAAGAGGGAGAAACACATTTTAACGCGTTTTGGGAACAAACTCTTAGAAAAATATTATCATTTTACTTACTTAATTTACGAACAAAAGGATAAGTGTGGTATTCGTTAAAAAAATCGAACACCATTTTATGACAGATCTTCAAGTTCCATAGCCTCAAGGAAGCTGAGAAAGCCGTCCGTCCGTCTTCGTTGTTGTCTCTATGTTAGCACGATAGCAGCCATAAAAATTAAGATACGAACATGAAACTTGGTAGAGACTACCAATCAAATTGAAAATGTCAAAATGGCGACCATTTCAAACTCTTTTTTGATCCTATTCGTGTATTATTCAACTTTTAACATACAAATTTAGATAAAAATTTATAGATTACATGTAGATATTCTGTATGTAATAATACTAACCCTACTTCTCTACGATGACAAATATCGATCTTGTTGAAAAAAAAAATTTTTTTTAACGTTGACTTCCCAAGAATATGTGTGAATATAGTAGGCCTATAGATTACGTAATCTGACCAAGCAACGAGTATAGCAAATAGATACAACTCCGACACCCGCCAAGGACGGGATATAGGCACGCCAGACTTTTAAATACATACACATCCATAGGGTCACCAGAGCCTAGTTGACGTTAAAAAACTAGTGATACAGGCTAGCTACATAATCACGAGGTTCAGAAAAACTGTGTAACAACTGTTTTAATTAAACTTAGACACTTTGATCTACCATTACATTTTAACATTTCTTAAAATGCTTAAGAAACCAACCTTTGGACATTACATTAAATTATATGATCAGGTAGGGTAAGTAAGCCTATCAACTTCTTTTTTATTCATTCTTAGGAATAACGAAAAATCATTAATGTTTCATTTGGAGTTTATTTAGCATTTAGCATTTCCAAACCCTTTGTGAACCATGGTGTAAATTTTAGTCAAAAAATTGATAATAATTTTTTCAAAATCGTTTGTTTCGCTACATTTCGTCACATCTCTAACTTCGTTTAGGACCTCAATACTTTTTAAAATTCTGTTCTTAATTTATTTATAATGAATGGAAAAAACTTTTAAACCGTAGGGCCTATAAACCGATGGTAAAAAGTCGCCGTTGAAATTTCCGTTGCTATTCCTTCCTCCTGAATTAAAAAAAAAAAAAAAAAAAAAAAAAAAAAAAAAAAAATACGAATTCGTTCTGCTTATCTAATTGTCCAACCACATTAATCTCACAGATACTGCTTGTTACAGTTTCTTGAAAATTAGCATTACTCCAGTTTTTGACTCCTAATTGTGTAGGTACGTAAATTATAGCTTTAAATTAAAACTTAGGATAATGGTTTCAAATATACCCCTAACCACAAATCACTAGGAATAATAAATAAAACACAATTATTGTACTAATTGTGCTTTATTTAGTTTATTCCTCTAAATGCCCTAATGTACATTTCGAATGCCAGGTCAAGCACGTTAATCTAACAGGTTAACTGATCTGAGGAGTGGGAGGTATTTTAGCTTAAATTCTAGTTATTGTAGTTTTAGGTTTAGTTTTATTTCACAAGTAGAAGTGTAAGTTTAGATGTAGTTATAGTTTAGAAGCCAGACCCTCTGATGATGATAACCATGTTGTCGAAATGTACATTAGGGCATTTAGAGGCATAAACTAAATAAAGTACAATTAGTACAATAATTGTGTTTTATTTATTGTTCCTAGTGATTGTGGTTAGGGGTAGGCTATATTTCAAACCATTATTGTGCATTCACCACAGTGCTCAAAAAGATTGTATCTTAAAATTTAGGGGTTAGAGTCATAAAAAAAAAAACACTCAACAATTACTGTATTTTCTTTAAAACGGAAATAAATATCTTGAATAAATTTTCTTCAGATGAAGTCTACATTGTAAAATCGCCTAAAAGGAGTTCATTTAATTAGGAAGAGTTAGCGTGTCTCTACTAATGTAGTCAAACACTTGTTTTGTTTTCTGCTCTTCTGCGTAACTGAGGGTGTTTATAGAACTAAAAATACAATTCGAGAGTCCATTAATTGCAACTTAGACCAGCAACCTTTGTCTGTTCATGTTTGTCTCTTTAGCCAAGTTTCTATGACTTGCCATTCTTCGTGTTAATTCTCAGTTAATTCTGCGCAATCAAGATTGTACACCGAGATTTATTAAGTAGTTTCGTAGAAGATGAACCTTAAATTTTAATTTGTAAGACTGTTTTAGAATTTCATTTTTTAATAAAATCCAATCTTTGCACGTGTCGTAAGATTACTATGCACAGTAAAAATACATATAAATGAATGAATTATAGTTTGATTATTTTAGCTCACTCATCACTGAAGATGGCGACATTGTCGTTGATACGCGTTTGAATTAGTAAAGTTTTTATTTAAGAAAAATTGTGTTTTATTTTAAATTCAATAAATACATATTTTAACGCTTAGTTTCAATCCTGTATGTGTGCTTCATCACTTTACCTGATGAAGCCGGTGATAACCGAAACGCCACTGTAGCAACTTAATTCACGAAGTGAGAGACCATAGTACATTATAGGTTAAGTTTAAGTTGTATCTCACTAAAGAATACAAAATTGTGATCAATTTAATTAAGAATATGTTTAATCAATAATTTCTAAGGCACATGTATTCTACAGTCTTCAGGAACAGTATAATTTCAGTGCAATTAAATTCCTTCAAACCCTCTCCCCCTCCTGGCACTTCTTATTGTAATTAGCTCTGAATGGGCGTGTTTTTATGAATACATTTCTATTTAATTGACTTCGCGATGATATTATTCAGTCATTTTAATAAAGGAATCGTAGGCTATACTGACTGAGAGGTTTTCATCTTAATGAAATAGTTCATTAAATTAAACTGAACAATTGAACAATAAAAAGAACAATTTTATTGTTTTTAAACAATCAATCAGAAAAGCAAAACAAGGTCAGTTCCATTATTGTCTATTGTAAAGTCTTGAACGGTATATTATAATAGGTTCTATTCTTGTACGCAGTCGAAAGAATGCTACTCTGTTCGTAGTTTAAGAAATTAATAACCAAGTTTTTGTCTGT
The DNA here is from genome assembly GCA_963513935.1 of Aphrophora alni. Taxonomy (NCBI): domain Eukaryota; kingdom Metazoa; phylum Arthropoda; class Insecta; order Hemiptera; family Aphrophoridae; genus Aphrophora; species Aphrophora alni. The sequence goes on along the minus strand of OY740767.1, from coordinate 105,804,293 downwards.
TAGTTAACTTTATTATTTTTGTGTTTACAGATGTCTTATTATTTGTGTGTGTCTGTTTGTTATCTTCTACAGTGGCTATTATAAAACAGATATGTTAAAGTACGTGTACACTAATTATTCAGTTTGCATTTTAAATTTTCCTAAGTGTTATAAAATATTTTACAGAAACCAACGACAATACAATTGCTTTTACACTTTTGTTCTTTACTAAAATTACAATATGTCGTGTTTTTTATCACGTTTAGTCTTAGTTTTAACTGGTCAGGAAAAGTTTTAAGCTTGGGTTCCTTTTTCAGGTTATAGTTTTAGTTTCCAACTAGGCTATTTTGATGTTTTACACTCTTATGCTGTAGGTTTTTTCACTTAATAACGGGAATTGATTATTACTCTCAAAACGTCGTGTATTAGATTTTATATATAGGCTATAGGCTACATTATACACATGTGATGGTAAATGTCCGATTAAACCATATGGTTACGATAAAATTTATAAATGAAAGTAAATCTCATGAGTTGTTTGTATTTCTGAGATTTCATTAAATTATAATCCAAAAATTCGTAGATTTTTAATGGTTAGAATTTTTGAATTTTCTTTACGTTATTTAATTCATTGACGAACCAACACATGGATTATGTTAAAACTGAAGATAAATTAAAAAACTGTGCTTGAAAACTATACATAAATATAAAAAATAATTATATTATATACAAGAAATAGTTATGTAGGTTAATCAGGTTTTAAAATTGAGTTCATACGAAACGCTTCAGCAAAAGTTACTGTGACATGAATGGAAGTAGAATGCACTCAAATCAATTTATATCCAAATATGTTGCAAAAATATACGTAGATTGTAATAATAATCTTAGTTAATAAAATGCCGTCTTGTTTAAAATAAAATGTTTTAGAAACCACGTGTTTTTTTCATTTAGTGATAAAATTTTTAATAAGTGATGATTACTTAAGTGATTCTACCAAGAAATGTTTCATAAATTCCTTTGCAAAGTTTGAGAAAGTACTACTATTCGGTCGTAGTAATTTCTATTTACATTAATTTGTTTATTTGTTTTGTGTCAATTTATAGATGTTTTTATATTAATATTTTGTCACTTAATACTTCTTATTTCTCAGGATCTTTTAGGGAATTTGAATTTACATATTACATTAATACATTATTATTTAATTTCTATGTTATCAAAATATTAAAACATGGACATTTGTTAATATTTTTTCCAATAACTATTTTTTGGGAAGTAGCTATAAGTTGTAAAGGTAAATTTGTTACGTCAAAATTTTCTGTATGTATACTTTCTACTTCTATATTTTGTTATTATTATTTTTTTAATCGTAATTTATATAAATTTAATAGCTTGTATTAAAGCTAATTAATATTGGTATTTCTTATTATTAAAAAAGGCCTTGTGTTTACTAATGTATTACTTAATTCTTCCTTTAAGGATGTTGTGTTATGTAAGCCAATTGAGAAACAATATCATGAATATATGCCCACACCTACTGTTTGTAGCCTACAAGTTGTAACATAACATACTTGGATATGTTCTTGTTTTTATTCAGTTTCTTACACCATGCATGACACGATCTCAGATGTCGGGTTCAATGTCCATATTCTAAACTAGTCAGGACATTTTGTTCTTCTATTGTATTTTAGTCCGATGCAACTCTAAGTATGTTTGTAGAGATTTTTTGTTGTCTGTTCCTTATATTTACAATCGTGACTTGATATATCCATAATAGATGGCCTTTCTTTTCATTCGTGTTCCTCACTTCGTGCCTTGACAGTATTGACTTTACATTATAGATCCACAAATATTTGTATTTCTCTTGTTTCGTATAGAGTACTCCAAGAAAACCTTTACAATTTTAATTTAAATTTAAAAACATTTATTAAGCAAACAAATTACATAAAACTGCATAAAATTTTTTAAAAAACATTAGGAAGTTCAAAACAGCTGGTAATCGATGTCATTATTATGGTTGATTATTTATTTGTTCAATTACCGTTGTTCTGATGTTTAGTTAAAAATATTGCAGTATGCTCTTCAGCAACGTGTTTTTAATTTTTTTAAAATACTGCCTTTTGGATTGAGTTTGGTGTAAGAAACGGTTCAAGGAAGAACCTCAGTGAAAGTGAAAAAAAATTAGAATGGTGTGCGCCAAAACGTCTTCATGATGTTTGAAATTGTCTATTCCTTTCTCCACAGAGTTCTGGCAAATCTTAATGGACATGTCATTTTACCATGACAGGGTTTACGAATGATGCGTTGAATCCACAAAACTCTGATACTGGGCGGTAGAAAATCCACAAGTAATCTATGAACATCCACTCTGACGAATGGTATTTGTTGTGCGATATGCCATGAGTATTGTTGGACGGATTTGCTTTTATGAAAATGTTAACAATGAGGTTTATGTTCGGATCCACATGGAATTTGTGGAACAACATAGTAGTATTGACCTAGGCAAGAGTATTCCACCATGGTGGTGTAACTTGCCACTTGTGCTTCAACGATTTTAATGACAAGTTTCTTGGGAGACCGCATTATTTCAAAAGATCTTTGGTCACCTAAGTTCTCCTGATGTTTATCTTTGATGTTTTCTAAAGGATTGCTTATACAGAACACTTTTACATCCATACAGAACATATTGACGCCAACACCCTTCGTGGAACATCTGAAAACATGTCGTGGCGGGTGGTTATGTTTGAATGCAAGAGGAGGACAGTTCCAATATTTACTTTAAATAGGTTATTTTAATTTTCCCATGTTTATCTATAGATTCGTTCAAGTTTCATCCAAAGGTTCAAAGGTTTATCACCAGTAGCAAGCAAACAAATAAATAACACATTGCTAATAATGTGTAGCCGTAATAAGTTTAATCACATGTCAGGGAAAGCGCAAGAGGTTCAGATCTAAATGAATAATGGGTCATAAAATATGTAATTATGAGATTCAGAAACTACGGATGACATCTGGTTAATGTATTTTAATAAATTAAAAGTTTATTTTACCCTGATTATTTTTTGAGGTCCCAAGACTCGAAAATGATGAATTTAAAACATCGTGTTTTAATATGTTCGATCTATGTATTAAAGAATATGCCTGTAAGAACGCTACATTTAAACATTTTAAAAGTATTGTAATTAATTTGGAATTATTGCATATTCTTGGTATTTTTACAATTTATGAATTCTAATCTCCTTTTTAAATGACTTTTTTTTTAAATCTTCATATGACGAAGATAAATCTTCATATAAAACTCCGCTATACCGGTCCCAAGCTCGGAGCCCATATTTTATGGGAAGGAGGAGGGATAGAGGAGTAACACCTTTTACAAAAACCTTGGTCCATCTGGTTCCGGATGGTAGTACCATGTAAGGACCCCTTGCCAGGGTTACGTTGAAGTCCTCAACGGTGAATATCGGCGGAGAAGATGTGCTTCGGTACGACGAATCAGCGGAGGAGGCAACCCAACCATAAGGTGTGATGGCAGTTGTCGTTCCGTGTCTACGGGGTGAATGGCGCATGGGTGTGGTATCCCAAACGGAAATATTAATAAACAATAACGAGCACAGGAAAACAGATAAACACTCCGGGGGTAGGTTTCCAGTTACCGACACGGGGAGTGAGCGAGCAGGATTTACCCGGGTCGTTAGCAAGCTACTGCAAGGACTAAACTGCAACAGGCATGATGCAGGAAGTTGATACTTTTGAAAGAAGGTCAATATTAATGCGATCGCCACCAGAGAAAAAAGTTTGAATTCGGGGACAAAAACAACTCTAACTCTGTAGGTACTACTTTTAATGAGGACTTCAGAGAGAATGAGAAACTTCAAAAAGGCTTAAAGAATTCTCTGGAAAAGAATTAACAGAATGGAAAGTGAGCTGGGTCACACCTTACTAAGATTGTCTGAAAAGTAAGGATACTCCGCCACGATGTATCAATTGCGATGAGGCTGACGCAGCAAGTTACCGAGGTTGTGAAGTAACAAAGGAAATACAGAAAATGAGGGAAAAGACAATCAGTAAAAGAAATCCTTAGTCAATAAGCGCGTACTCAACCAAGCCAACAACAGGAAGAAATTGCTGCAGTAAAAACAACTATTGAAAATGAACTGATGCGAACAAAACAACATGACTCTTATGCTACCAGAGTAGGAATTACTACTATTAATGAAAAGGCGAAACTTGATGAGACATTAACTAATCAGTTGCTCCAAAAATTACTTAAAAAGATGGACCAACTGTAAAAGTTAAATGAAATGGTATTAGTTAGGCTCATTAAACTAGAAAGTGGTTTTATAAAATCAATTGTTAACAAGCCTTTATAAGAAAACAAAAATGATGGGGATGCAGACATTGAGAATAGCAGCCTGGAACTCAAATGGGCTCTTAAAACACAAACATGAGTTGGAATTTTTCATTGAAAATCGTAAAATTGATATATGCATTATTTCAGAGACTCACTTTACAACAGAATCTTTCATCAAGTTGAAGGGTTAGCAGGTATATAGTACTATTCATCCTAGCAATAAATCGCGAGATGGTACGGCTATTATTATCAAGGAAAACATTGTCACTATGAAGATATTAAATATGAGACAAACGAAATTCAAACCACCATAGTTACAATTAAAACTAAATATACAGATGTGTCAGTAGTAGCGATATATTGTCCACCTAGAGATATAATAAAACATACCCAATTCGAGGCCTTCTTTCAAGCAATAGGTAACCACTTTATTATGGGTGGTGATTTCAACGCTAAGCATACATATTGGGGCTCTAGGGTGATCTCACCCATAGGAAAAGGACTATATGAGGCTTCTATAAGTAATCGGTGTGAACTTCAGTCAACATGAAAATCTACATACTGGCCGACAGATAGTAGGAAGATTCCAGACTTAATCAATTTCTTCATTTTGAAGGGCATTACTAGTAACTATACAGACATTGAGGCAAGTAAAGATCTTTCATCTGACCATACGTATATCATTCTTACGGATATAATATCCATAGTCAAACGGATATAAGAAAACAAAAACTATCTGCTTTGGTGAATATTATTACCGACTGCGATGGATTCAAAAAAGATTTAGAGCGCAGCTTTGAAGAAACCTTTTACTGAATCTTCTCCATTGAAAAATGGAGATGGAACATGGGCTTGAGATAACAAGGAAAAGGTGAATTTATTTGGAGATATTTTAGAGGGAACTTTTCAGCTTCCTAGAATGCAGAGACTGCAGAGGAACATCTAGCTAAAGTGATCAATCAAGATATAACTGATATCAGACCTGCAACAATGAAAGAAGTGATTAGAGAAATCAAAACTAAAGTTAACCAGAAGAAAGCTCCAGGCTACAACTTAATCACTGGAAAAGTTGTTAAAGAGCTTCCAAGAAAAGCTGTTATAAAATTAACTTCCCATTATTAACGCAGCACTAAAATTTACTTACTATCCCGTTCAGTGGAAAGTGGCGGAAAATAGTAATGATTTCGAAACCTGGAAAGCCAGTCACAGAAAAGACGTCATATCGTCCAATATCGCTACTGCCTATTCTATCTAAGGTGTTTGAAAGAATTATTCTGACAAGACTTAACCCAGTCAACCAAGAAAAATTAATTGTACCATTTCATCAGTTTGGATTTCGTCATAAGCATTCGACTATAAATCAGGTGCACAGATTAACTAACATTGTTGAAAAGGGCTTAGAAGAAAAGAAAGTATGTTCTGCTTTATTTCTGGATGTAACATAGGCTTTCGACAAAGTATGGCATGTTGGTCTTAATGATTAATTAAAAGCTTTACTTCCATAAAAATTTAGTAAACTAATAAAATCATATTTAACTGATAGACTTTTCAGAGTTCGGATGGAATCAGTATATTCCGAGCTAAGGAGTATCAAAATTGGAGTACCCCAGGGCATACTTGAACCTATATTGTATTTGATTTATACTTATTATGATTTGCCTCAAGATAGTGACGTCACGTATGCCGCTTTTGCTGATGACACGGCTATCTTGGCTGTTGGGGAAGATGAAGTAGAAGCAAAAATTAAACTACAAAAAGCTGCTGATCATGTCACTGCTTGGGCAAAAAAAAATGGCGCATCAAGATTAACGAGGCAAAATCTTTATATATTAACTTTACAAATAGAAAATATGTTTACAGGCCAGTCTATATTAATTAAATAGTACCATATTATAACAATGCAAAATATCTTGGTATGACCCTCGACGCTAAGTTACGCTGGAAGGAACACGTTAAGAACAAACGCGAACAACTGGGCTTCCAACTAAAGAAAATGCATCGGTTGATTGGAAGAAGGTCAGAATTATCAATACATAACAAATTGATGCTATAAAGCAAGTTCTAAAACCTGTGTGGTTATATGGTATACAGCTTTGGAGCTGTACCAAGAAGTCTAATGTCAGGATTTTCCAACCTTTCCAAAATAAAGTACTGAGGGATATAGTGAAAGCTCCTTGGTATGTTAGTAATGATACTTTCCACGGGGACTTGAGGATTGAATCGGTAGAGGTCGAGATACAGAAGCAGGCCAAAATACATGAGTTTCGACTCCATCAACACCAAAACGTTGAAGTATTTCAGCTGCAGAGCTAGTGTGACGGCTCAAAAGACTGAAGCGTTTTGAGTTGATTTAGAGTTCGTAGTGCTGCGTTCGGAGGTATTGGTGTTGGGCAATAACCTTGTAAACTGTTACAAATATTCGTCAAAGTATAAACTGCTGGTTAGCTGATAAGGCTAGTTGTAGTCTATTCAATTTTTTTTAATGATTTTAGAACATTTTATATCTTGTGTTGTTACTTTTGTTTAACGTGTACTCTTAGTAATTTTATCAACTAGTATTTATTCTCAGTTTTAAAGGTTTTATTAGCTTTTAGTTTTAAAGTATATGTTTTTATTAATTAAGGGCGTGTTTATAGAATTGTCCTAGTATATTTTTTAAAGTATAGGATTTAATTCTACTTTGTTCTATGTTTTGTTTTTTCTTCCAGTCTTTATATGGTCACTTACTAATTCTTTCTATTATTATTATTTGTTTTGCTTTATATTTAATTATCACTGCAGTTTAAGAACTTTACAATCTAAAAGTATGTTCTCCTTATCTTATGTTCTTCTTTCGTTTATTATATAGCCTTGGTTATTTTATAAACTAAAGATTTATTCTCCAATTTACATGTTTTTTGTCAACTTTCAACTTATAGGTTTGGTAGACTTATTGCCTAAGGACCTATCTCCATTTTATAAGTTTAGTTCTTCATTTAATTTATGGCATAGTCCTGTTATTTTGTAGTATTAATCTTTTTCTTATGTTTCGTTAGCTTTCTCTTGTAGCATTAGCAAATTTATAACTATAGTATTATTTCCCATTTTATAGGTTTTATTCTTCATTTAATGTACGGTATAGCATTGTCCTGTTCTTTTTTATAATCTATTAATGTATTTATCTTTTTGTATGTTTTCTTATTTTTCTCTTGTAGCCTTAATAAATTTGTAACTGTAGTATCATGCCCCATTATATATATATTGTTCTTCCTGTTTATATGTTAATTTATGACATAGTCCTGGTATTTTGTAATATTAATCTTTTTCGTATGTTTCGTAAGCTTTCTCTTGTAGCATTAGCAAATTTATAACTATAGTATTATATGCCATTTTATAGGTTTTATTCTTCATTTAATTTATAGCATTGTCCTGGTTTTTTTTATAATCTATTAGTGTATTCATCTCTCTGTATGATTTCTTATTATTCACTTGTAGCCTTAATAACTTTGTAACTGTAGTATCAATCCCCATTTCATATATTTTGTTTATGTGTTAATTTATGGCATAGTCCTGGTATTTTGAAATATTAATCTTTTTGTATGTTTTGTTAACTTTCTTTTGTAGCATTAGAAAATTTATAACTATAGAATTATTCCCCATTTGATATGTTTTGTTCTTCATTTAATTTATGGCACAGTCCTGGTATTTTGTAGTATTAATCTTTTTTGTATGTTTTGTTAACTTTCTCTTGTAGCATTAGCAAATGTATAACTATAGTGTTCTATATATAACCCATTTGATATGTTTTGTTCTTCATTTAATTTATGGCACAGTCCTGGTATTTTGTAGTATTAATCTTTTTTGTATGTTTTGTTAACTTTCTCTTGTAGCATTAGCAAATGTATAACTATAGTATTATTCCCCATTTGATATGTTTTGTTCTTCGTTTAATTTATGGCAAAGTCCTGGTATTTTGTAGTATTAATTTCATTCGTATGTTTTGTTAACTTTCTCTTGTAGCATTAGCAAATTTATAACTATAGTAATATACCCCATTTGATATGTTTGGTCTTCATTGGGCACAGTCCTGGTATTTTGTTGTATTAATTTTTTTCGTATGTTTTGTTAACTTTCTCTTGTAACATTAGCAAATTTATAACTATAGTATTATTCCCCACTTGATATGTTTTGTTCTTCATTTAATTTATGGCACAGTCCTGGTATTTTGTAGTATTAATCTTTTTCGTATGTTTTGATAACTTTCTCTTGTAGTATTAGCAAATTTATAACTATAGTATTATTCTCCATTTGATATGTTTTGTATTATATTTAATTTAAGGCACAGTCCTGGTATTTTTGTGTTATTAATCTTTTTCTTATGTTTCTTTTGTAGCAATAGCAAATTTTTAACTATATTCTTATCCTGGTATTTTTACAGTCTAGACGTGAATTCATCTTTTCATTGTTATTCTCCATTTTATATGTTTTATTCTCAATTTAATTTATAGTTTAACTTTAGTATTTTTAATGAATGTATCCATACCTTAATGTTTCCCGTTTTTTACTTTTATTTTATCTTATAGTCTTGGCGTATTTATAAACTATTGTGTTATTCTACATTTTTTGTGTTTTGTTTTTCATTAAATTATAGCTTTAGTCTTAGTATCTTCACAGTTTAGGAAAAAATGTATTCTCCTTTTATATTTACTTTCCTTGTCTCTTGTTTTTTTTCTAATGGTTAAACTAAGGGATAATTTATATTTTATACGTTTGTTCCTTCATTTAATTTAAATTTTATCATGGTAATTTTACAGGCTAAGTATATTCACCTTTTATACTTGTTTTGTTCGTCTATTGATATTGTTATATGTCTTGGTATGGTTATGTTTTATTCCTAATTTAGTTTATAGCTTAGTCTTAGTAATTTTAACAATCTTAGTGGGTAATCTTGTTTTTTTTTGTATGTGTTCTTCTTTTAATTTTCTTTTATTCTTGGTTTAGTCGAGATTAACTATATATTAAACATTTTAGTTTATACTGTGTCTTATAGTATTTGTATTTTATCAGTCTAGGGGTGTATCACAATTTTAGTACTCGTAAAGTGTTGTTCACTGTTTACTTTTATATGTTCTTTATGGTGGTCACCGTATTTTTATATAGCAAGGCTGTATTCTCATTTTTTTATGTTTCATTCCCCTTATTCTATAGTTTGGTATTTTCATAGATTAACTGTTTATTCTCCATTTTATATTTTTATTCTTTATTTAATTTATTGCAGTATCGTGGTATTTTAATAGTTTAAGTATATGTTCTCCTTTTGCATATATTCTGTCTTTTGTTTTATCTTGTTATGGTTATAGACTAACAGTTTAGTTTATATTTATTAGTTTTATTCATCCTTTTGTTTATTGTAAAGTCTTGGCATTTTTATAGGATAAACGTTTTATTCCCCGTTTTATGTTTCGTTTGACTTGTCGTAAAGTCTTGCTATTTATGTTATCAGAGTTTATTCTCCCTTTGAAATGTTTTGTTCGTCTTTTGCTTTGTCTTTTAATATTATTATGATTAAATATCAACTGATTATTGTCCAATCTGTTCGTCGTTTAATTTATTAAATAATATTCTTGCAATTTTTTAAAACTAAAGTTTTGTTCTCTGTTTGAAATTTTATACAACAGTAAATTTATATTTTAATCTTGTGATTTTTATAAAGGAAAATTGTATTACCTTATTTATATGTATTGTTCATCTTTTAGTATGTCATAGTCTTTTTATTTTTATAATAGTAGACTATGAGTGTATTATTCACTTTATATGTTTTGTTTTTTGTTGGTTTATCTTTAGTGTAGATATTTTTATTGTCTATGGATATATTTTTTAATTATACTTGTTTTTTTTACTTTTGGTGTTTTCGTATTTTAAACTAAGACAGTATTCTCCATTTTATATGATTTGCTGCGTTTTCAGTTTTTATATTTTGTTCTTGATATTCTTATAGTTTATACAGGTTTATTTTTCATTATACAAACAAACTTACTCCAACAATATGTTGTTCGATAGGCAATAATCTATTCCTTATTTTATTTTATTTTTCTAGTTTTTAATGTTTTCGTACAGTTCTTTACTTTGTATAGACTACATTTGTATTCTAAATTTATAAGTTTGGTCAGTTTTTCTTTATCTTTAACTGTAGTTTTTATATTTGTATAAAATATGATTATTTTATATGCGTTTTTTAATTTTGTTCGTCTTTTATCTTACGAAGAGCGGTGTTATGTTTATAAACTAAAGTTATATTTTCCATTTAGTATGTTTATTTGAGCATTTCGTCTCATTATATATTTTTGATATGTCTACAGTATAGATCTTTAATCTAATTATACATAGACTATATTATCTTTTGTTTATATTTTAGGATTTCCTTTGATGTTTCTTTAATTTAAACAAAATATTTATTTATTAAAATTTATTTTATTTTTGTTCCTCACCTCTGCGACTTACATGTGCACACAATGAGCATTTGGACATCTCAGTGTCCTTTTTTTTTCGCTTTTATTAAATAATATGAAGAACATTATGAAGTAATATTATGATAGACTATTAGGAGATGAATACATGCTTAAGAAATTAATATTTCATAAGTTATTCTTAACATCTAAGTAGATCCTAATAGCACACCTCAAGAATATATAAGTAGAGATGATTTGTGTAAGACATTTAAAAGACAGGTGTTAAAGAAAGTGAAGAGGGTCGTAGGACATGTGGACACTAATGGCTAACATAAATATTTACACAGTGTGTAGGCTCCTTGCCTTATCTTCATGCTTAGGAAAATATCATTAAAAACTCAAGATAGAAAGATTGATTATATTTTTGTAAGGCAATGTATTTCGTCTTCTAAGCGATTAAAAACGAGGTTTGAAAGACATCCGATAGATAACAGGGCAAACGATAGGCTACTGACTAACAAAGGAGAAAGAGGACAGATCAATGTAGTCGAAGTGAAATCGACTACATAAGTTATTCTACCCTAGATACGAAAAACATTAAAATAAAAAAGAAATTATTAATAGGCTACTTATTACAATTGAATTTTAATAAGTTACAAGTTATAATGAATCGTTCTGAAAATTACTTGTCGATTATTATATTAATGTATATAGGCCTAACTAAGACAAAAGTAGAGGGCTTGAATTATATTATAGGCCCGAGGTAAAAAGTACTTTGTGAAAGTGCATGGTGTGTGCGCTATGAGACTTAGTCAAACACTTGCCTCGACACGTGATGCAAAACGCTGGTCGATAGAGCTGTTCCGAACGAGTCCCAGGGAAAGATGGCGTAATGGAATGTGCTTGTCCGCTCTCTCGTATTGATTGTGAAGCCAAAGCGTGGAGCTGTTGCGTAGCAACACTCTACTGAGGCATCGATCCAGGTTCCAGACCACAGTGATACTTTCTCTTCCACACTTGTTACGTTATATAAACTGTTTAATAATAAATCCTCTTTCTCTCTAATACACCCCCCACCAAAAATATTTTAAAAATAATGCTAAAATAGTCACATGTTTTTATACGTCATAAAGTATAATTTGTGAAAATATTTTAAATTGTTATTTCCTTTACTGATACTTCAAGTATATAATAGTTAACTAATTAGACTAATATGTTCTATTACAGCCTTTAATAAACATACCTTGTCTTAAATTAACCAACAAAATTGATTAATATAAATATAGGCCTACAGTAAGCCTACTTGTGACTGAGTTTCATTATAAATTATTTGAATGTAGGCTACACCATTCCAACTTTACGGATATATGAACTCATCTACACGGAAATTGTATTTAAAAAAATCTATAATCAGTATAAACGTAAAATAAATCCGTACTTGGAATTAATTACACATTGATAAGAAATCAATGTGATATTACTATTACACGGTAATGAGAACTTCAATCCATTGGAATACGGCACGAGGGTGTATTGTGGGGTTGGGAGGGGAGGTGGGTAACAGTGAGGGGGAGATATAAGCACGTTGATCTACTCCTTAAACATTTCTTTTTACTTTTCCTTCTTAATCCTAAACTTTTCTTCTTCTGAGTATTAAATTCCCGTCCTTTATGAAGTTGTCCATTACTAAAATTACAGTTTATACGCTTATAAATTAGAGAATCATTAATTTATGTAAAAACAAGCAGAAACCTAAAAATTGGAAACTATGAAAAGTTAGTGAGTTCACCTATCTTGGTACAGTAGTTACAACCGACGATGATATAAAAGCAGACACGAACAGACAGTGGGAAATGGATGGTATGCTGCAATAAACTCAGTATTCTAAAGCAGAATTGTAGGAAAATAGTCAAACTGGTACTGTATGGCCAGTATTTAGACCAGTATTAATGTAGCCTATTAATTGGTTCGTCACTAAAGCCAATGAGAAAAGACTGAATAGCCTACTTGGGAAAGGATAATTTTGAGAAGAATGTTTTGACCAAAATGAGATGGTGGATAAGGACAAACAAGGAGGTTACGTATAAGAAACCGGACATTGTGTCATCAAGCATTAAGGAAGGGAATATTAGATGGTTGGACATGTCCAGCGGATGGAAGGAAATAAAGTACCAGGGAAGATTACAGGGCCAGGGGTCAGAGGTTAAAGTACAAGACCAGGGGGAGACGAGTGAGGACGTGACCTCGAAAATGACGAGTGGAAGATGATTAGAGGGTTTTGGACGTGAGAAGGGCTAGGAAGGATAGACGCATGAGGATAACTGTGATCAGGAAGGCCCAGGTTCCCTATACTGCCAAGGATTACGTATTACCCGAGTAATAAATAGCTTAAATTAAGATTTATAATCTTGGTTAAAATCTTGTTTAAGCGGGAGAAGGTTTATTTTAGTTGATGAAACAATATACAATTTTTGTTTTGTTTTTTTAATAAAAAAAGGAAAACACTAAAATGAGTTTACTTTAGATTTGGTACTGAAAAAAATGACTAGGAATGTGAGTGTAGTAGCTAAATCCTACGTTGCTTTTTTCTAGGCAGACTGCAGAATCCGACAATAACTTGCGTACTTTCAGCACACACATAATACAAAAAATAAAGTAAGTAATTCAATGACAGCATAATCCTATATTTTGACCGCCACAAACTCCAATAAAAAAAGAGCGATCAGTAGACGATTTTGTAATTTCATTTTCCATAAACGCAAGAGATGGATTGTGTTATGGTATTATAATACCAAGTTTATACGCTAGTATTGTAAAGTTTGGAAACAATAAATATAAATTAAAATGTACGTATAAATTGTGTCTTTATAAAAACAACGTAAAAAGATGTATTTTTTAAGACGCTGATTAAAGGAAGTGTATACTTTACACAGAAACGTGTGCAAATACTGTAAATGAATATAAGAGAGTAAAAGAATTAAATAGACTATATAACTTTGCTTCTAAGAGTAAATAGGTTTACATACAAATAAGAGCTTTAATATTAATTAAATTATTATTTCAAGTGAAAAATATACTACCTAGATTGGGAACTGAACCCAAAGAGATCCTTAGGACTTTGGTCGTATATTTTTCACTTGAAATAATTATTTAATTAATAATACTAGCTTGGTGAAAAATTTATAAGCGTTAAAATCGATAAATTAATTTTAATATTAGGTATAAATAGATTTGCGCACAAAAGACACAAGGAAGACGATGTTTACGACCAAAATGAAGGCGGTAATGAAATAAAGTATTAATGTTTACGAAGATAATGATTATTACGAGCGTGTGTAAGAGCAAAACTAAGGTAAAATGTTAATTCTTTAGCACTACATGAACCTGTTATAAATAAATCAAAAGACAAAAAGGTCGAGTTAAGAACATGATTTGTGTAAAACTGGGTTTTTATACACAGTAAGAAAGAGGAGGTAGTAAAACATGCATGTTAGCTAATAACAAGAAGAGAGAGCTAATATTATGAGTAGTTTTAAAGGGGTTAATGGCTACTTTAGAATGGTTTTATGACTTAGAAAAAGAGGAAATATAATCATGTGATTACAATAATTGAGAAATAGTTTAAGGAAAGTTATTGTCTGTTCAGCATGCCTTCTAAGAAGAGAAGGAGATGAATTATAGATCTGATAAGAGTAAGATGAAGGACAAATATATTTCTGTGGTAAAAGTAATTATCGAAAATAGATTCTTATGACAAATTGAAGACAATATAAAGTTGTGCTTATACGAGATAGAAGAGACGTAATTTTAGGCCAACGTTGTAATTGGAAAACATGGACAGCATCAAAAACCTCGATTGTAAATAACAAGTACAAAATATAAATAAATTTTGAAAAACGTAGCCCATATACATCTAGAATGGCAAAAAGGAAAGAGAATTGTAGAATATCTTTTGACGTCGTCTGACGAATTGTAACTTATTGGTGGAATTAATATCAGTAGTTTCTAAAATATACAAGTCCTAATACATAGAACGATTGGGATTTAGTACACATATAAAACTTGCACTTTTATATCCTCCATTCTTGTGAATGAAAAGTTGGATAGGCAGTAGCCTCAAAACATTTTATAAACCATCGAAGTGAGGTGGCTACCTTACTTTATTCAAGACAATGTATACCCAGATACCCAGGATGGTAACGTGTAAATAATATCAAGGAGAGGTATTAATACCACAAAGATTGAATCACAGAACCTAGGTTTTACCGATACATTACTCAGACACCTTTCCTTAAAATAATGAATAAAATAATAACAAGCGTGTAAGAAACGAAAGTTTCATAAAGTGCTAAATAAACAAAACACGTTCTTACTTAATAGGACACTATGTGAAGGTGTGAAGGAAATCAACGAATGTTTCTTCCTAGATATAGCAATTATATTTGTCAACATGTCCTAAATTTTAGTTCAAAGGAAGATATAGAAGTAAATATAGATATCAATCTGATGAAGTGGCGGAACATGGCAGCTCGATAGAAAGAGGAATTCAGAATTGTGAGATTTCCTCAAGCAGTGACTCATAGTTACCAGTGAACCGTAGCTATGGACGTTCTTTTGAGAAGTTTAAGTGAGAACATCTAAGCAATAACTGATGTCTTTATTATTACAGTTATATAGTAATATACTTTGGCAATTCTTGAATTTAGGGGCCATTTTGCAAAATTTTAAAAGGTAAGCTTATCTCAGAGTAACATGTGCCAGGAGCAGTAAACTTATATTTTCTCAGCAATGAAAAGGGATTACAGATATATTTTCTATCACTGTACAAGTGAAGAAATGTGCTTATGAAAACATACTTAAACCGTGGACTGGCAAAACTACAATACCTACAGTATTTCATAGCCATTCATGCAAGAATAGAATAAAATACAAAATTGTAACATCTTGGACATGACTGCTTGTCTCGATGATTTTGATGGCTGTATAATTTTACAAACAATTGTATTTTGACTGGAATATTTTAAAGTGGTTTTTCCATAACATCAAAACTGATTGATTTAATTATCCAAAATATGATTTTTTTTTTTCATGATTTCAAAATTTGTAGAAGAATTGGAGGGAATTAAAGAACCTAACTTCTTCTTAAATTACCAATCCTTCTTCCAAACTCAAAACATGCTAATTATTTCCTGTTTGCCATAAATTCTTACTCGATGATTATCTAAAACCATCTTGGATTGTTAACTTTGAATCCAACTTTCAAGATTATGGTTTCGTAAGGTTGAGAGAGTTCACAAACTCTCAACCAACTGACTTGTGCTATAGCAGGAAGAAATTAAGGAAGCCGCGGTTAATCTTGTCAAGAAGCAACAAATCTGAGTTATAAGAGGGCTAATTTATTCTCAGTCCTTAATTTAATTCCTAGTTTGAAGGGTCTAAAGACATACAGCAGCGTGTTCTAAAACACTTTGCCCCTCTCCAAGTCATATTGGCATCTCAATCTTTATTTTTGATCGGCTTCTCCCTCGAATTCCTTGCCTATTCCAATACAGTGCTTGATTTTCAACATTATCTTGTAGCTTCCACAAAATGTCCTGTCCCTTAACATTATCTGCATCTTAATGGGACTTCCCTAAGATCTTTATTGGAGGTTACATCTTTTAGAATCTCTCTCCGATGTTCCACCAAAAACGTGACATCCGTAACTTTTTTGTTGCAATTGGTATTTTCTGTTGTTATCTGTCTCTGGAGTTCAGAGGATGATGTCTGTAGCCTATTTAGGTATTGTTAAATTTATACAAATTCAAAGGCCGATAGAACGAATATGAGGACCGAGTTATCTACCCGAAGACAAGAGTGGAGGCTATATTTAAATATTAAAAACAATGAGGCTCTTTAGGACAGAGCTACCAACGTAATTAGTAAACAACGCTATGTATTATTAAATGAGTAAGTTGGCTCGCCAGTTCAAGTGCTTAGCGAGTAGAGGAAATATTTATTTAAAGATGAATTATTTAGCTATACGGATTCATTAAAGACACAGATGACTTTTTAACTAGGCTCTACACGAGAAGTGACATTATAGGTAAAATGTTTAACTTTGTAAATATTAAGCAATTACAGTACGATATTTAAAATAATGTAGTAGTTAAGGTACGTTTTGTAAATTACACCAATCTTGGCAGTTTTCTAAAGTTTACGTTGCCTATTTGTATAAATCTTTCTTTGGAAATTATTGGGTGGGGGGGTCATCTATAGAGGTGTATATATTTAAGTAACTTATTGTTACACCTATGTGTTATATTTGGTAGAGTAGTTGATTTTTCCTTTTTGTTGATGTTATTATTTTATTTTGCTTTGATGAGTCTTGTAGAACACATTAGGCCTATGTTGTGTCAAATAATTCATTAAAAGTTTTAGTATTTTAGCAGAGGAACAGACAACTGCTAAATTTCTTCTTTATTTTATGTAATTGGATGGAATGTTAAGAAATATATTATTTTGTGTTTTTGTTTTTTAAGCTGACCATGCTAGTGACAAATATGCTCAGACAGTTTTAAAAAGATAACTAGAGGGATTGTTGCATTTAATTTATATTGTGCTGAAGATTTTAGGCATGAAATTATTCAAGGTAGTATTCTTAGCGAAATACTGAGAGAAAACCACGTATTGTAAGGAACTGTCTCAGTAGATCTCACTGGATAGAGGAGTTTCTCAAATTTCAATATTTAGGTTTTTTAAAAAAATATCTAGGATACAAATCTATAAATATTTTTTCAAAAGTTTCACTAAATAGAATTAGAATTTTGTTAATTTTACAGTAAGTATATTTAATATAATAATCATTTCTTGTTAAAACTCCATGATATAGGATTGAAAAAAGCACTGAAGCTAAAGTATCAAGATATTAATACAATAAATTTGCTAGAATTTATCCCCCCTCTACCTGCTACTATCTCTTTGTGTTTTCCAGTTTTCTTGTTTCTTTGTTGTAGTATAAATAGTAAAGTTTCTTAATTTATCATTTGCCCGTAGATGCCGCAAGGTGAAAAATTGTAGCAAATTTATTGTATTAATTTCTTGAAACTTTAACTTCAGTGTTTTCTTGAATCTTATAAAATAAGTAGGTTATATAATTTTATGAGATAGTTTATTAAACATAAATAGGAAGAATAAAATATAGGAGAAAGATTGTAATTGAAATTTTAAATATTTGTAGAGAATGTTGACACTCTATTTTACTAGCTTATAGGCTAGTTGCAGAAATTTTTTAATTTCTACTTCATATGTAAAATAATCGTAGCATTTCATAGACATAAAGCTGGTTTATTGGTAGACCTAATATGTTTAACTGAGAATTTATGGGAAAAGCTGTTTATTTTTAATGATCCGTAGACTATAGTAGGCCTATTTGGAAATGTTTTTAAAGTAAAAATACGTTGTTTAAGTTCCTCTCCCAACTTATAAGTAGGAGTTATTTTAGAAATGTGTTTCAATTAAACTTTAAACTTGCCTTAATATAGTTGATGTAAAGTTGTGAAATTGTTGTCAACATTCTTACTAAATAACTTACTTGTAAACTATCTACTAGGAAGTACAATGAACACTGGCAGAGTTATCAACAAGAAGACATCCACCTTCATGTCTTATCAACAAATTATGATAAATTGATTGGGATCCAGTAAGTTAAATTGTTTAAAATTACTTTTTTTGAAATATTTTAACTTGTGAAAAATGCAGAGGGTTACTAAAGAAAATAGTTAGATTTTTCTATAGTCAATGAAGGGTTGTAAATATATCATATTATTATTCGCATGTAGTTTTCATGTTTATTTATGATATAGGGGTAAAAACTTGTAAAATTAACCTTTCTTTAAAATGTTAACATTGGAAAAAGGAAAGTTTACAAGAGGAAAAAGATCCATTAATCCATAATAGACAAGTTTTATGCATATTCCATAACATACTTAAGTCGATTTCAGCACCAATTATAGAATTGTAAAATTGTCTACAGTAGAAACAAATAAATATTCCTACACAGGGAAGGTGAAGAGCTTTAATGTTAAGAAATGGCGTCTACTGCCAGGTTTACCACAAGAACTTAAGATATAAGAAAAAATTGACTTGTAAAAATCAGAATGGGGTACAAAAGAAAAATGTATAATTATCGAAATAGGGTTTTGTCTGTTCCATATCATACTTATACAGATTTCGCTTTTAATAACCATAAATAGAAAAAAATATTTAAAATTATCTTTTTTGAAAAATGTTTACTTGTGAAAACGGAAAGGACCCAACGAAAAAAGTTGGATTTTTTTCTATAGTCGGAAAAGGGTTGTAACTATTTCATATTATTCGCATGTAGTTTTCACTTTTTTTATGATATAGGGGCAAAATTTGTGACATTATTCTTTCTTTAAACTGTTAACACTGCCAAAAAAGGAAAGTCTACGAAAGGAAAAGTTCCATTGTTGTACAGTAGGCGTAGTTTTATTCCTATTGCATAATACACTTAAGTCGATTTCAGCTCTAATTTTGATACAGAAGAGAAAACTTGTAAAATTGTCTATAGCAGAAACATAAGGGGGTAAAAATACAATGGGGTAAATATTCCACGTTATACTGACACTCACTGGTCAAATTAATAAAAACTTGGTATAAGTTCACTAAAAATATTTTATAGTCGATCGTTTTTATAAGATCGACTATAAAATATAATATTAGTGTTATTTCTAAATACCAAATCTTACCTATAGCGTAGGCTAATTATTATAGACTATAGGCTTAAATGTCTAAAATCGAATTTTTAAAATGTTTAGCACATTCGTCATCTTTTTAACGTAAAACGAGCAAAATTTGGTTAGTTACAATTGGCTGATCACAATAAAAATGAACCATTTCTTCAAACTATAGTTTAATGAAGTCTTTATGTTAAAGGTCGTTTAATAATGTATAAGGTCGTCTAAATAAAGAATAATTTTTTGACTGTCATTTGAAAAAATGTATAATAGGGCGATTTAAATTTCAGGAAAAAAATTTCATCTTAGATCTGGCTAAATTTAAATAATAAAAAAATGGTCGTCCGAATGAATTGCCTCACTGCCCATACGCTGAACGGATTTTCATGCGATGTTTTACCAATCTCTTTCTTGTGTAGTCTAATTATTACACCTTGAAAACCTATTTTGGAAGTCCAAATTTTAAACCTCGAAAGTAGTAAAAAGTTTCAAACAAATTCAAAAGTTGATAATTGGTGTTAACCTAGTTTTCTAACAATATTTTATACAATTTTATTCTTATACAGTAGTTAGGCCTACTAAATTTTGAGGACAGCTAAAAGGGGGGGGGGAATTTTTGTCATTGCCTAAATTGCCTAAACATCGGTGAAGTTTCCTATTACCCTGATTGTTGATATTGTAAACAAATACTTGGCATTTACTTTCTCGATAATTCATTTCTACTGGAAAATGTAGTATCGTCAGCATTTCTATTGAATTACATTCCTTTCTTGTTTTAATCATTTTACTGCTGACAAATTTCTACGTTTTTGAATGGAAACTTTTGAGAATGTTAACCTACATAAACAAAATCGCAACATTCATGAGGCACTAATCATGAAGTCGTCATTAGTTTACCTTTTACCTATAATTAGTAAAAATGTAGAAGAAATTTCATTTTCTGTTTTTTTTTAGTTTCTGGACTAACTATTGACTTACATAGAACGGATGAGACTGGATATTTTTTTAAACAAACTTTTTGTTCTACAAATTTTTGTAATCAAGATTCACCAAAATCTAGAAACGGATAATTGGAACTCTGTCTTTCCTCTTTAATTGACAATAGAAGCTAGAATAAACAACTACCGAAGTTTCCTTTGAGACAACCAAATTCAAATTACCACAAAACAAATTTTACACTCATATATTTTTTTAGTTTTCAAAATACGTAACTGTTCATGAAAATAAATAATAATACTCGTAATTTAATGTCATACTTTCGAGTTTTTTGCGAAAATATCCGTTTCGTGGTCATTTTACTTCAAAAACGTAGTTTTTGCAGCCTAATGTCTTCTGTGCAGCCCTCTACAGGCCAAACGAGTAGGCCTATTTTAATCAAATTTGGTATGCGGTCGTATTATAGTCATATCTCAGCGATTTCCCCCTCATTTTTTCGATAACTCAAAATTATTGGGATTCAGTCTAGCCTACAACCTTAAAACAAAACACTAAATTCCGATATTCTCAAAATCGGCTTTAATCATTTTGATCAAATTTTCCTTAATTGAAGCTAAAAAAAGGTATTGGTCGCCATTTTTTCAAAATGTTTTAGGTTAAAAGACGTAATTTTTCAAAAATGACTCCATCGATTCCGTTCAAATTTAGGACCCAAACAAGTGATCAAAATTGTAAATAGTAGAAAATGAAGAAATAATTTGAAAAACACAAACCTTCCCCGCCATCATTTAAATTTGTTTTTATCTCATAATATTTAGCCCTATAGGCCTACAATAATTAGAGGAGTTTATGACACAAGTAAAGTTTATAAATATTATTGAAAAATCCACACAATCTAAGACATTAATTTTCACTATTTAGCCTACTGACAACTAAGGAATTAACATTTTTGGCAACGATTTAATAGTTTTGTTTGGTAGTGGTCTACGGTATTTCGATTAGCCTATCAATGAGTGTGATATAGTTTGTACGATGTTTTTTCACCGTTTATTAATTATTTTAAAAATATTGAATCAGCATTAGGCCTAATTTTGAGCTCTAATTCATTTTCACTGAGGCTGTTAAAATTTTGTAATGTTTTTTTTGTAAAAAAAATAGACCTAAAGTCAACAAAAAAAAAAAACACAAAGGAACAAACCATTCCGAACTGAAGCGAGACAATTATTATAAAAGATCTCCCATAAAGTTGATTCACAAATCATAAAGACTATATGCTACGACTAGCCTACCCCTGCAGCCATGATTCTCTAATAGGTTAGGGTGATCTAACCAAACAACACGGTTTTTAATCTTCACCATTTCTTTGTTCCTAAACCTTATAGGAGTGGGGGAAGGGCGGAGTCCTAGTGCCCTCAACAACACCAGTCGAGTTGACCTCCTGCCTACCAGTGGCCATCCTTGACTGCCAATAGCTGCTCGCTTACCTGACCTTCCACATTTTTATGGCACTTCAAACAAATAAAGAAAAAACTCATCTTAGAGAATAGCCACTAAGACTTCTTTGGTAAAATATTTGTAGGAATGGGAATGTATAAATCGACTTTTAAACATTTTTATATAGGCCTACTACTGCAGGGCCTATAGGTATAGATTTAAAAAAAAAATTGTTTTCAAAACTCAAATAGACTACATTATTTATAAAAAAGAGTAGCCTAAGTAAAAGCATAAGCGAGTTTTTAACATAGGCTAATCTAGCCTACTTTTATATTTTTAATAGTTTTAAACTTATATTTTCTAATTGTTAATTTCAATAATTCTACACAATAGCCTATAGACTAATAAATAGGAAGCCCTACAAGTAGTTACTACTGTAGACTAGGCTATTACCGGCACACATTATAGTATGACTTCAATACAATTATTATAAAACTATAAAATAAAATAAAATCTTGCAAAAAATCACACGAATTTTCTTACACACATTTGTAAAACTAAATAGGCCTAGTAACAAAAACCAATTTCTCACCACTCCCCAAGAATATCATTATAGGCCTTACTAATTTTGTTTTAGACTAGACTACTACTGCAATGAATTAAAGATCTATAATAAATAGGCAGAATAGGCACTACTAATTATAGCCTAAGTAAGAAAGAAAATATAATGTATAAACCTAACCAAACTTTTCAACTCACCAATTCCCAAAACCAATCGAAACTATCCGTCACAAAAAAATAATAGGGGCCTAAATAAAAATGTAAGTTCGTAAGTTGTCAGTAAAAAGTGAAAACGAACGCAGACGCCATCTTAAAAATAAAATTATTTAAAGTAGACTTAAACTTCGCTTGTGCCATAAACACGTCCTAAACATAATCGTATTTGAATAAAACCGAGCTCTTAATGACGGCGGGTCACATGGTTCTTTTTTTGTAAATTAAAATTAGGTCTATTATTCCTGAATCTTAATTTTTTTTTTACTTTCGAATTTGTACATGGATTTTGGTAATTAATCTTCACATTTTAATAAAATTTGAACGAAATTGGTAGAGCCGTATGGAATTAAGTCCATGGTCTTAGAGACCCACGGCCGATTTTTCGGTTTTCTACGATAACTCACGAGGCGCCATTTTTTGGGAGAATACGACCAATAAGCTACGTTTTGAGAAAATAGTAATTTTTTGGTTTTTTGAAATCCAAATTTTGAGTTATCAACATAGGCTATATTTTCCAAAACTTAAGCCTACAAAAATATACCACGTAGGGTAGGCCTATAGACTACCCTACTACCAAATTTAATTAAAATCAATTCACACGTTTAGGTTGTAGCCTATATCACTACACAGGCGACAAACATAGGCTACGCCATTCAAAAATCCACCTTTTTGAACCGAAATGAGCTCAAAATGCGTATGTCTACATCGATTTTTTTATCCATAAACATTTAACTTAGCCTACTTTCTTACTTATGCTGTTAGACAATTCTTATAGATTCTTATGGGAGATATGCCTAAATTGATATAGGCCTACAAAGGTTTCCCCCTTATCAACATCAAGTACACTTTTTATACATATATTTTGACAGATTGCTTCGCTTGTAGCCTACCATTTAAACTGGCTCTGAGCGTAAGATTGCAATTTATTGAAATCGAGTTTTTAATGGTAGCCTAACGGTCAATATTGATTGTAGTTTTAAACCAGTTATTTTTGAACTGTAATTTTCTCTTATTTTCAATTTGGGACACTGGTTACAGCTTCACAATTCATCAAAATTTAAACTAAATCAGTAGAACTGATTTTTAGAAATTAGATTTCTAAGAGCTCCGTGATCGACTTTTCGTGTTTTACCAATAACTCCCAAACCCATTGGTGAAATGGAGATCCAATACATTTTGTCTGGGTTCATAGATATTATCTTGTAGCAAAATTTGATCAAAATCGTTTTTACAGATATTGAGAAAATAGTATTTTTGAGCTTATGGGATTAGACCTACCCAATATTTTGATTTATTGTGAATAATTTTAAAAGGCTCGTGTTATCCTTACATACGAAATTTGATGTAGGCCCTAACTGGATTCATTCTTTTAGGATCTTAAGTACTAGACTATGCCTAGACAGCATTAAATAAAAACACAAAAAAATTCCCTGGAGCCTCAAAACGGATATTTTCGCAAACCTAGATATAGATTTTTTTACCCATAATAATGTTGTAGGCCTACCTACCTTGCTGTAAAGGCTTATAGGGCTATATAAGAAAGTAAAAATTATTGATGATTTTATTATATGTCTATTTGAATTACTTGAACTAACAACACAATTATAGCCTAAAGTTCTAAACAAATAGGCTACATAACAAATTTATTTCGGTTCAAATTTCACAATCAGTCAATTTCTATTGAGAATAATGTAGGAATTATTATGCGAAAACTGTCAAACAGATTTAAGCTTAACAGTTCTATAGGCTACATTGTTCGGATTTCGGAAGAAATCTTTCTGTTCAAAGAGTTACAAATGGTTCTTTATTTTTATCTGATCAATACCATGCATATATTTATTTTTATTTTATGGCCTCATTAGGCCAAGGGAATTATAGTAGTCTATACATGGAGTGTCATCAAGAAAGGTCGAGCTGAGTTTTTACCGTCTTATCTTATAAAGTGTAGGTCTAAGTGCAAATTAAATAATTGATTTTGTTATAAGCACAAACACAATACAGGAGTGCGCATAAAGTCTTGGATATTAGCCACAACTCTCACACCATCTAACAAAAAGCGCAGTACGATACGCGGAATTTAAATCCGTATAATTATTATTAAATCCAATTTTCTGTATTTATTAATAGTTGTTCTTGTTACGAAAAGTATCAGAGGTTTGTACAGTTTGAACAAGCCGTTTACATAAACTAGCGGTGTAGATGTAAAGAAATCCCCCCGAAGATTAAGAACAAACGAAGTGACCAGCAAGGAACCACACGCCAGTCGAAGTTCGAAACATGAAACTCACGACTAGGCCTACGACTAAAAATGCCCAATCCGACATCTATGTTTTTTTAAATATAAAATTCAACTTGGGCACCAAATTAAACCGATCGTTCTAAACACGGTGAAATCACAATAAAATTGACGATGGCGTAAATAATTTTAAACGGTTATTGATGAATTTAAAACAGCCGAACTGATGAGGCAAAACTTCACATAAATGGTTATGTTAATCGGCAAAATTGAAAGAACTCATAATTTTGTAGATTATATTCGAGATTCGCGGACAGTAAACTATTTTACTATCTAGTTGGACCATTCATTCATCATTTTAGAACCAACAATTACAGGTAAAATTGATTTAGATAGCCTATGTTACAACTGTTCTTTTCCCAAATTGAAGATATGGAACTTGAAAATGGCGTAAATACCGATTTATCTCCACATTTCAGTATTGATGTTCGCCACTCCCTCAAAGAGAGGTTTCAAACCGATGATTCTGTTATTGGCCTACAAATAACCTTGGCCTGACGCCATTTAAATTTTAGAATAGGTCTATATGAAAAACATTGTAGGCTATATTCTGAGAATATTTGTCATTTAAACTATTTACAGAAACAAATTACTGCCGCTATAACGTTGATGGATATAAATAGGCCTAGTCGCTGATGTATGTAGGCCTAAGCGTTCTACGATTTTAAATATAGAAAACGTGTCATTTACCTGACCATTTATTATATTTATTTATTTTGCTCCGTTAGTTTGAAAAATATGGTAGTATGAATCAGTTTTATTTATCATCGTCTAATAAAAATAATAAGATAAAATAAAAACTCGTTGATTTCGAATACTCTAATTGCGTCCCGATGGAAGAGAACAAGAGTTGATCAAGAGAGACCTAATAGGACAAATAAAAGAAAGTGAAACGTAAGACTACATGAAATAAGATCCTACACTATAATGAACCCTTGAGAGCAGTATGAAATTAATTCAAACTTCTTTGATGGCACTGATTACAGGGCCTAAGTCTAATATATTACAAAATAAAGACTAGGCCTATTTAAATACCCAGCTACATGTAGGCCTATGATGTATTTGTACGCAGCTTATTTTAGATGGTAGGCCTATAGCGAGGAGATTTTGTAATAGATTTTATCGAAATTTGGTAGGTACAGTAGTAATACAATTTTGTTAATAAAAGTTTGATTGAGTTCGTTAACTAACAAGAATTCAGGCTAATTTCGTTAACTAAATGAAGGCTAAACAGTTTTAATAGCTCCTTTGAAAGTGTCGAAAGGTAGGCCTACATAGAAGCCTCTGCAGTAGCTAATGCATTCTATGCCAATTGAATATCAAGCTTTGGTTTATCATTACCTATCACCAAAGACCAAGGCAGACAATTTGAGTCACAACTACTCTCAACTCTCACACACCTCTTTGGGATATCACGGATCCGCACCACGACATATCATCCACAGACCAACGGATGTAGGCTATCGAGCGTTGGCATAGAACACTCAAAACATCACTCAAAGCTCACCTAGAAGAGCCCCAGTGAACACGAACAGTCATACGGCATGACGAAAACACTAGTGCTGCAAAATTATTATATCGACAATCCCTAAGTTTACCCGGCTAATTCTTTACGCCCGCACGTAATGTAAAAGACACCGATTCATATCTGCAGCCTTTGACAAGCTATGGCCACAGATCAGAAGGTTGCGTGTTCAAATCAGGTCGGGGTCACCAAATGTCGGAGCTGGCTTTTGGTTTAAACTGAGGATAGAGGTACTATAGTTTAGGTATTAGAAGGGCTTCGGCAATATGCGTATTCAGTAGGAAATGACTTGGTAGGAGTTATAATGGAGTTCGTTCCGAGGGGATCAGCCCTCAGACAACGAATGAGGTAGAGTGCCGTCGGGATCAGCCTACAGACTGCTCGGAGGTTGAAACGTTCGTCCTGGAGGGATTAGCCGTCAGACAACGAAGGAAAAACAGTTAAGGAACAATATAGAAAACAAGAGAATTTTGGTAACAAGAGCAGCAAGAGAGAGGGGAGTATTGTAGCTGACTCTGTGAAACAGAATGATTTAGAAGCGTGGTCCAAGGGTGTTTTTTTACCCCTAAAGCATATTTCTGAATCCAATAAGCTTAGAGCTACATAGTTTGGGGTAGGTCTGTATACGAGTTATAGAAACAGTTTCGAAAGTGTTCCACTCCAAGGTTGTTTTTTACCTCAAAAGCATTTATATCTGAATTCAAGACGTCTAGAGCTAAGAATTTTTTTACATGGTTTGGGGTAGGTCTGTAGACGCGTACTAAGAAATGGTTTTGAAAATCTTCCATTCCAAGGGTGTTTTTTACTCATAGCCTAAAGCATATCTCTTGATCCAAAAATTTTAGAGCTATAAATTTTTTAACATGGTTTGGGGTAGGTCTATTGACGCACTAAGAAAGAGTTTTGAAAATGTTCCACTCCAAGGGTGTTTACCCCTAAAACAAGTATCCGTCTTTGTTATTTATGGGTCGAGTTTGATCAAAATTGGTGTGTTGATGTATTTGGGGATAATTTATTTCCAAAGTTCCACCATTAGGCTTGTGCTTAAAAAATTATTTCATTATAAAACTATCTCAACTATCCCTAGGTGAAACTTTGGCCATCAGTTAGTTAAAGATAAAGCTTCGTTTTGTAATGTTGACAATAAATAGAGAAATCGAGTTACAGGGTTCAAAGTTGGGTTATTGTTGATAGAGGAATCAAATATGTTATAGAATGTAATCCAATCTTTTGTTTTTCCAGAAAATGCTTTAATTTCTAGTTTAGGCAGTTTCACTTGGAAAATGCGATTAACTTGCGTTGGAGAATTTTCCTTTGGCTTATTTTTTCATTACTATCAGGTATTGAATGCAACTTTTAATGGTATTATAACATTCAGAAATATTGTTTTGAATTTTTAAAACATCGTCTTGATCGTAATCTTCAGAAAGCAATCTATTTAAACTGTCATATTTTTCCTTTGACACGACTAAATAACAATTCAATTTATTTATTTGGTGCGTCAACTTTGATACTTACATCAGTTGATTTACGACTTTCTTTTAATTTAAATAAACGTTCAATAAACATTTCTGATTGTCTCTTAAAATAAACAAGCCTCATTTTGACTTATATAAACAAGATTGTTGACAATTCATTGTATCTTGTTTACAGAAGAATGAAAGCAATCAATCAGTTGATTGAACTGAGGCTATAACCGCCTCTACGCAATACGTGATATGAGCAATGTCGTCATTTCGTGCATTTAATTCCAGATTGTTCTTTAGTATATTATTATATACAAAATGGCGGTTTTTCTTTATTTCAGATTGAGGTAGTTCCGTAAATGTAGGTGAACAATTATAAAAATAATTTTAAAGCGAAATTTGACAGAAGATAGAAATTAGAAACAACAAAGTAGGACTAAATAAACGTTTGCGTTAAATAATATTTTTACGTACAAAATAGAAATATTCGCAAGTGTAGCCTACAGGAGCAATCCATGGCAGAAAGTAGGGGATTATAAAATGTAGCGTTATTTCAATTACAATAAAGATAGCCTACATCCTGCCCGGGGGACCAGAATATGTTCCAGCGTTAGGCATAATTATTTAATAATTAATTATGTTATTAATGGACTGTATTAGGCGCTTGATTCAAATGAACAGTTTGCAATTTACAATTTGCTATAGGCCTAGTTTAAATATTTTTCTTTAGACCTTAAGATTCTAGTATAAATATGGGTAATTAGATCGCACCCTGAAAGAATAATTATTGGCGCAATTCCTCACAGTCTGGGCCCAGATCGTCCTTAATCGGTTTTTCTGCGTGCGACAGGATAGCGTTGTTGTGGTCTTCTCCCATGCGTGGCCTAAATAAGTGTATATAGGCCTACATGTAGCCTAAACAAAATTAATCTAATATTTGAATTTAAGCAAATACAGTAAACTCTTCTCATTTAATAAATAATTGAACATAAGCTTATAAATATAGTAGATTTCTCCGTTTATAAAAGCAAATATCCTGACTCATCAACGTTCAGCCCAAACCCCGAAACCAATTTATTCTTTCAATAATGTGAGAACTCACTAAGAAGGACTTCACGAAATTCGACATCTCAAGGTGATAAAAGATGGTGTTTTCACGAATTTTCAATACCACTCGAGTCTGATGAGATAATGAAATTATGTTTTGCTTACATGTGTTATCCATGACGAACCATAATCTCTAATATAAACTATAGTATTTAATGATACTATGACTGACTAATGTACGTCCAGCTTAAACATTAAAAAAAATTCGTGGGATTATTGCTTTCGCAATGCAAACAACGTATAAGAAGGGATTTTTCATGAAGTTTTGCACATTTACTTGGTCTATAGGCCTATTTTTAAAAATGTTGATACGTATAACAGCTGGTGTACCATAGTATATTAATACAGCGGTGTACAGCGGTTGTGGCAAAAACTCTTATCGATCAAAAAAGAAACCCCCAGACACTTGGGTCTTTATTTTATGCTATTTTTCTTCTTCTTTTTTTAAAAGTGATATAACAGAGAGCGTTTTTAACTTTTGAACAACAAGGAAAACAAAATAATAGAATTAAATTAATAAACTAAAATTGTTTTGCTCAGTAAAAGAGAGACGACTTAACAATACTAAACATAATATCGATTGTTTTAATGTAAAAACGTAGGCAACAATTTCTGTAAAACTTCTCAGAAAAAAGACGGTATAATAAGTTCTAAACTATTTAAGGTAGATCAGTACCTCTGTTTAGAAAAAATAGCCTATATTGAAGTAATTAGTTCTAATTATTGTAGGCCCTAACTATGAAATGATAATAGTAGCTCTAAGTAGTAATTTATACGTTTGTCTTGATCACTTGATTCTAAACCTAAAATATTATCATATTTTAAAATAATTTCGGATTTGGAATTTCCATGAAAGCCTTCTGTATTCATTGGCTCAGTTCAGTTTGAATTCTAAGACATTCTGTGTGGATTGTTAAAACCGTATTTCTGAAAATCGAAGTTTTTCATTTTAACGAAGGCATAGGATATAGGGATTTACAAGATACGAATGCAAAAAAATAGATTTATTTCAGCCCTAAAATTACCAGGATCGGCATCTTGGTGCGCCGTTGTGCTAGGTGAATAGTCTAAGGATTGACAGTCTTGCAAAAATAATTTTTTAACTCTGGTAACTAGAAAACAAGAGGATATGAATATGAGGACCTCAGGGGATATTTCCAATAACATCTAGGCCTACATATATCTTTTATTTATATTATATATAGTAGCCTATAGACCTATATATAAAATCTTTTTCCTTGGCACTCTATCTATCACTAAATATAAATATGGTATATTTGTTTATTTTATGTTTTCTTCGGTGACCGTAGTTTCAATCCTTGCTACCTTTATACCATGCCTCGTTATATCATTCTAGATAAGGCTGCAATTAATTGTTTGCCCAGAGACTTCTACACCTTTTTCTTCGATGACTGTAGTTTCAATCCTTGCTACCTTTATACCATGTCTCGTTATATCGTTCTAGATATGGCTGCATTTAATTGTTTGCCCAGAGACTTCGACACCTTTTTCTTCGATGACTGTAGTTTCAATCCTTGCTACCTTTATACCATGTCTCGTTATATCGTTCTAGATATGGCTGCATTTAATTGTTTGATCCAGAGACTTCAACACCTTTTTCTTCGATGACTATAGTTTCAATCCTTGATAACTTTAAACCATGTCTCGTTATATCGTTCTAGATATGGCTGCATTTAATTGTTTGCCCAGAGACTTCGACACCTTTTTCTTCGATGACTGTATTTTCAATCCTTGCTACCTTTAAACCATGTCTCGTTATATCGTTCTAGATATGGCTGCATTTTATTGTTTGCTACAGAGACTTCAACACCTTTTTCTTCGGTGACCGTAGTTTCAATCCTTGCTAACTTTAAACCATGTCTCGTTATATCGTTCTAGATATGGCTGCAATTAATTGTTTGATACAGAGACTTCAACACCCTTTTCTTCGATGACCGTAGTTTCAATCCTTGCTAACTTCAAACCATGTCTCGTTATATCGTTCTAGATATGGCTGCATTTAATTGTTTGGCCAGAGACTTCAACACCTTTTTCTTCGATGACTGTATTTTCAATCCTTGATAACTTCAAACCATGTCTCGTTATATCGTTCTAGATATGGCTGCATTTAATTGTTTGGCCAGAGACTTCAACACCTTTTTCTTCGATGACTGTAGTTTCAATCCTTGATAATTTTAAACCATGCCTCGTTATATCGTTCTAGATATGGCTGCATTTAATTGTTTGCCCAGAGACTTCGACACCCTTTTCTTCGATGACCGTAGTTTCAATCCTTGCTAACTTCAAACCATGTCTCGTTATATCGTTCTAGATATGGCTGCATTTAATTGTTTGATCCAGAGACTTCAACACCTTTTTCTTCGATGACTGTAGTTTCAATCCTTGCTACCTTTAAACCATGTCACGTTACATCGTTCTAGATATGGGTGCATTTAATTGTTTGCCCAGAGACTTCAACACCTTTTTCTTCGGTGGCTGTAGTTTCAATCCTTGCTAACTTTAAACCATGTCTCGTTATATCGTTCTAGATATGGCTGAATTTAATTGTTTGCCCAGAGACTTCGACACCTTTTTCTTCGTTGGACGTAGTTTCAATCCTTGCTAACTTTAAACCATGTCTCGTTATATCGTTCTAGATAAGGCTGCATTTAATTGTTTGATACAGAGACTTCAACACCCTTTTCTTCGATGACCGTAGTTTCAATCCTTGCTAACTTCAAACCATGTCTCGTTATATCGTTCTAGATATGGCTGCATTTAATTGTTTGGCCAGAGACTTCAACACCTTTTTCTTCGATGACTGTAGTTTCAATCCTTGCTACCTTTAAACCATGTCTCGTTATATCGTTCTAGATATGGCTGAATTTAATTGTTTGCCCAGAGACTTCGACACCTTTTTCTTCGTTGGACGTAGTTTCAATCCTTGCTAACTTTAAACCATGTCTCGTTATATCGTTCTAGATATGGCTGCATTTAATTGTTTGATACAGAGACTTCAACACCCTTTTCTTCGATGACTGTAGTTTCAATCCTTGCTACCTTTAAACCATGTCTCGTTATATCGTTCTAGATATGGCTGCATTTAATTGTTTGCTACAGAGACTTCAACACCTTTTTCTTCGGTGACAGTAGTTTCAATCCTTGATAACTTTAAACCATGTCTCGTTATATCGTTCTAGATATGGCTGCATTTAATTGTTTGCCCAGAGACTTCAACACCCTTTTCTTCGATGACCGTAGTTTCAATCCTTGCTAACTTCAAACCATGTCTCGTTATATCGTTCTAGATATGACTGCATTTAATTGTTTGGCCAGAGACTTCAACACCTTTTTCTTCGATGACTGTATTTTCAATCCTTGATAACTTCAAACCATGTCTCGTTATATCGTTCTAGATATGGCTGCATTTAATTGTTTGGCCAGAGACTTCAACACCTTTTTCTTCGATGACTGTAGTTTCAATCCTTGATAATTTTAAACCATGCCTCGTTATATCGTTCTAGATATGGCTGCATTTAATTGTTTGGCCAGAGACTTCAACACTTTTTTCTTCGATGACTGTAGTTTCAATCCTTGATAACTTTAAACCATGTCTCGTTATATCGTTCTAGATATGGCTGCATTTATTGTTTGATACACAGACTTCAACACCTTTTTCTTCGATGACTGTAGTTTCAATCCTTGCTAACTTTAAACCATGTCTCGTTATATCGTTCTAGATAAGGCTGCATTTATTTTTTTGATGCAGAGAGTTCAACACCTGTTTCTTCGTTGACCGTAGATTCGATTCTTGCCTTGCCTAGTTTCTGTTTCTGTTTTTTAAGTACAGGCCTACTGCAACAGTTTCTGTTTGTTTTACTATTTTTGTCTCTCTCTCTTCTAATTATTATTTATTTTGTATTTGGGCACTACAGCGAGCCAATAAATTCTCAGTAGGCCTACATAATATTTAAAGACTGTATTTTTAATTGGCTACAAGAAATTAACAAGTTGTACTGCCATTGCTATTGGAATAGGTATTCCGAAATAGACTTGTTATCTGAAATACATTCTACAATAAGGTTGGAATAAATTACTGTAATTCGGTGTAAAAAAAAAACTGCCCCCCCCCCTTCATCTAAGGACCAACAACGTGAAGAGTCAATTCGAGTCCTAAATCCGACCACGAAAAATGTAAGTATAGGCATACATCTACCTAAAAATCTTAAATTATGATAAACCAATTTAGTTGATGGAACCCCTCATAGTACTTACCCAACCCGATCACACAACATAATACAAGTAGCCTATGAATATCCATAAATTGTTTAACTTGGGGCTTGTATGAAATGTTGAACTGTTAAGGGATCTTATCCAGTAGGGTAAGTTTGTTTAAAACAGTAGTAACAGGTTTTCTGATCCTTGCAATCGTGTGTCACTACATTCTTAGACCCCAACGGGCCTCGTAGATGTGTATTAAATACACATCTCGCTCCACTCTTGTCAGTATCCGACCCTACCTAGAGCTGTGCATGAGTGAAGAAGCTTCACTTTCTACCCTTGTATCGGTGACTTTTCCCTGCCGTAGATCGTAATTACATGAATAGCCTATTGCATTTTCTTCACAGGTTAAGGTGCAATAACTTCGCTATTTGTCAGTGTAGGCTATAACAATGAAGCTGTTATATATAATTATTTTGATTATTATTTATGATTTAATCTTGCCACACGTTGTGCGACAAATATAACAATGAAGCTTTACCTGCTTTGCTAATTATTTTAATTTCACCTTTAATTATTTAAGCCACACGTTGGAATGCCAAATATAACATTTAAGATGTTAGATTTACTTATTTATTTTTAAAAAGTCACACGTTGGTGAGCCAAATATAACAATGGAAGTTTGTTATATGTTTTTATCTTGCAACACTACTAAAAAGGAACAACTTATGATTATTACTCATAAACAACACCGTTTACCTGGATAATACAATCTCTTTCTTTTAATTTTTTTAAAAGAACAAAATTACAATAGCAATAAACATATACATGGAATTTATACTTACTTATCTAGAAAACATTTACTCTCCATTCATTCCTTAAGATTAATTTATTTATCATAGACAATTTTTTAAAATTACAAATTTACTTTATTTTAACTCTTGTTAAAATCTTCAAATTATCAGTTCCTTTTAGTTTAATATTTTTCTTTACAATTTTATTTAAGACTTTAAATTATTATTAACATTGATCATCTTTTTATTTAATCTCGGCTAGCTCAGTTCTTTACAATTAATTTAAAAACAACAAAATCTTAATCTCGGGTCTTGGGTTTTTTGAATGGCTCAATCGAAAGTGAAATCAATTCTAGGTGAATTTAATAATTAACAATTAATTGGTTTTGTACTTATCAAATCTGCTGGTCCTTCTTGCTCGGTCAGTTAGCACTTTACACTCCACCTAACTTTAATTTATCCTTTTATTAAACGAAAAAAAAACACAAAACACCACACTGCTTAAACACTTTCCGTTGGTATTTAACGTTGTCTCTCTTTCCCAGATGCCGTTCCAATAGGCCTCTCCTTCCTCGAAATCGTCCCAAAATCTGTCTCTCCTTCCTTGTAGTCGTTCCAAAATTACAGCGCCTGTTCTACGATGATTGGTCCCTCCTTCCTCTGGTGAATTTAAACTCTTTTTCCAAATCTGTCTTTTTGTTAAGAACTCCACAAACTCCAAATCTAATTTCCTTTACTAATTCAAACTTTCTTTACTTCAATTCAACTTTACTTTCAACTTATCAAAAACCTTTAAATATAACGAGACTTCCTGTCCCTTACTCGCTGAAAAGAAAAACTATTCTTTTGTACACAGCGCACTTTTGCTGTGTACGCGACCTTCCGTCGTGGCGACTCTGGTAAGACTCCCCTAACAAACTATTTTCTAATGTTCCTTCTCTAAAACACTGTTTTTCGCGCCCTGTTCGCTGATTTGTCGATTTCTACCAACTTTCTCTGCTTACGACTTTCGCAATTCCTACTGGTTGTTTTTGAATTCTGCCGTTGTGTTTTTTAAGTTTGGAGCGTCTCCGATTGGCCGACCTACTTTCTACTTGCGTTTTTCTAAAATACCGTTATAATGATGCTTTCCCTTGATTTCTCTTTTTTTTCTAGTAAAAACTCTGCTACCCTAAGAATTCCGTTATGTACACACGTGTTGGCCTCAAGGTTCTTGAAATCTTAGTGTTATTGTAGCCTAGCACGTACAATTTTTATTACAGGCGGCATCTGCCGTTTTCTCTTCATTTGTTTCTTAACATGGTTCTATATTTATTATTTTATTCAAGTTATATTTTAATTTATTTATTTTTAGATTTCATGATTGATGATTTTATTTAGTTTAATTTAATTGATATCATGATATCGTTACAGTGTCCCCAGATAAAATTAATTTCCTTTGGAATACTAAGAAATAAATTTTTATCTTAGCCCGTTCACTTATGAACTACAATTTTGTAAAAGAACCTTTTCTAACAATGCCTTCGTCCATTGCGGTTGGCCACATAACCATACAATAGACCCTTACTTTCTTTTGTCTACTTGCAGGGAATTTCTGACCATTTGTTGTGGGTCATAAATCCTTTCTCCTTCCTTGTTTACATTTTTCTATTGTTATTTTCTCCAGTATTTATTTACACTTTAGCCTAATATTACCTAACTATGATATTTTTTTAACATCCTACAATTAAATACTCCTCTTTCCTTATCTTTATTAATGTATCCTAACTTATATGTGGTATTTCCTATTTTATTCCTAATTACATATGGTCCCTCGTACAGTTCACAAAACTTATGATATCGCTTTAGGATTAATTTCGATGGTACGCATGCTCTCACCAAAACTCGTTCTCCTAATTCATACTCCGTGGGTGGGTGTTGTTCATTATACTTCCTCGCATACTTCTCTCGCTTTTCTTTTATCCTAAGATATATTTCCGCATCGCTGGTTATTGGTTCCTTTTGATTATCCGGTTTTATGAGGTATCTTGTCCAACTGCGTGTCGGTTTTCGTTTGAACTGTGCTTCTATGGGAGTTGTTTCGATGGTTTCGTGGTATGATTCGTTGATGCAAGCTTCAATGATTTCCAATATTTTTCCCCAGTCTTGATGTTTGTCCTTCAATAGAATTCGGCAAAACTGTCCCAGCTGACGCATGATTCGTTCCGCCATGTTTCCTTGTGGATTCCGTATCGCGACTACCTTCTTCCTTATTCCCAGTTCGGCTAGCCCGGCTTCCCATTTCGGTGACGTAAATTGCGTCCCGTTGTCAGATAAAATGCATTTTGGTTCCTGTA
This sequence comes from Aphrophora alni, assembly GCA_963513935.1. Classification (NCBI taxonomy): domain Eukaryota; kingdom Metazoa; phylum Arthropoda; class Insecta; order Hemiptera; family Aphrophoridae; genus Aphrophora; species Aphrophora alni. The sequence continues at coordinate 105,767,908 of OY740767.1, read as the reverse complement.
CTTCCTGTATGTATTTCTTCACTTGCTTTAATGTAGTTATGGTTGTTGTATTACGGACTTTATATAATTTTGTGTACTTTGTAAAAGCGTCTATCATTACGAAAATATATTTACATCCTCCAACTGATTTTGGCAAAGGTCCATAGTAATCTACACAGACTAACTCCCCTACCCCTTTTGGTACAATTGGTGATAACTCCGCGTTTCGGTGCTTAAGGTCAAATTTACATTTCTGACACCTTGGACATTTAATCAGCTCATCTCTGATGTATTTTGCGATGTGGTCTCCTGTAAAATCTTCCTTAAATATCCGGTAACATTTATTAATCCCTACATGTCCATACACTTCGTGTATCTCCTTAGCTAAAATTTTCACAAAGTTTCTAGGTATCATTAATTTCCAAATTTCATTTTCCTTCCTAAATAGTTTTCCCTGATATAATTGATAATGTTCCTGAATTTTCTGATTATTTTTATTTAAATTTTCTATAATGTTTTTGCAATTTTGATCCCCATTCTGTACCTTTTCAAAGTTTTTTAAAGTTTTTCCTATTTCTAAATTAAATCCTTTCGCTAATATCAATATCTCTATCAATCTTTCATCGCTTGTTTCCCGTATTTCCGCGTTATCTTCTGGGAATCTACTTAATGTGTCCGCTACAACGTTGTCCTTTCCTTTACAATGTTTAATGATTATATTGTACTCCTGGATGAGTAAGATCCATCTAGTCATACGGGCATTTAAAAGTCTACAATTATTCATGAATGTAATGGCCTTATTATCTGTAATTACCGTTAATCGCTTCCCTAACACATATGTTCTAAATTTCTTTAGACAGATTACTATGCTGTACAGTTCCTTCTCTGCTGTACTGTAAAATCGCTCTGCCCCTTTAAATGTACGGCTGGTGTATGCTATCACTGCGACCTCTTGATCGTCCCCAATCTGGTATAGTTGACCTCCTGCTGCGATGTCACTTGCGTCGGTTTGTAAATAAAACATTTTGTTATGGTCTGGGTGGCGTAGCGTGACTACTTCCTCGAACTCTTTCTTAACCTTTTTAAAACTTTCATCTATTTCGCTGGTCCATTTGAACTTCGCTCCTTTCTTTAATAATTCTTGTAGTGGTGCTGTTACAGATGCATATTTTTTTGAAAATTTGTGATAAAAGTTGGTAAGTCCTAGAAAACCTTTTAATTGTCTCGCTGTCTTTGGTCGTGGAAAATTTCTTATAGCGGCCATCTTGTTATCCTGTGGTTTAATCCCTTGAGTAGTTAATAAAAATCCTAAATATTCTATCTCCTGCCTACAGAAATTTGATTTATTTATATTCACCGTTAAATTAGCGTTTTTTAATACCTCCAAAACTTTTTCAATTTGATTTATGTGTTCCGTCCAATTTTCTGCCAGACACAAACAATCATCAACATACAAGGTAAGAAATTGTTTTACTTCGTCGGTTAATATTGAATTTAGGCCCCTTGTTAGACTGGCTAAACTAGTACTCAACCCAAACGGCACGGTCTTGTAGCGGTAGCATAACCCTTTATGTAAGAAAGCGGTGTAATCTCTACTTTCTACATGTAGTGGTATCTGCCAAAAACTACTAGTTAAGTCGAAGCTGCTCATCCATTTAATCCTTTTCTCTATTGTTAAAAGTTCTTGTATTGGCTGCGATCCCTCATAATCCGGAACAGTTCGTGCGTTTATGATCCTTGCGTCCAAACATATCCTTACACTCCCATCCTTTTTACAGACTGGAACTATAGGGTTGATATATGGGCTGTTGCACCTTTCAATTATGCCGTATTCTAGCATTCTTTTTATTTCAAGGTCAACACTCTCTCTGAACTTCATCGCAATAGGCCAACTCCTTTGACAGTATGGGCTTTGGTCTGTTACTTTTAATTTATGCTGATATGTTTTTATTAATCCTGGTTTTTTACAAAATACATTTTTATACTTAATCAAAATTTTGCTTAATTGCTGCCTTTGTTCTTCTGAAATATGCCCTAACTCATTAATTTTACTAAAAATTTCTTCCTGACTGGTTTCATAATCTTCCTTAATCATGTGTTGGATTAGCGTTTGATTGTATTTTTCTTCCGGGTCCTCAAACATAATTTCTCCCTTTATACCATAATTATTATCTTCAGCAATGGTATTTAATTCTAACTTATTACTAATAAAATCGACGACAGCCTTATTTTTCACTAAAAAGTCTAATCCTAATATGCAATTCCTAATTAATTCTGGTACTATGATGAAATGAATGTCTATCGTGAACTGTCCTACTTTTGTCTTAATAATAATCTGTTTTTTCACATTTTTCGAACGTAAGCCTGTAGCCCCTATTACCTTTACTCCGGCAACTGGTAATTCTTCAAATTTTCCCATTATTTCTTTGTTTTCGAAATAATACCGTTCCGACAAGGAATTAAACTCGCAACCTGTATCCACTAATGCTTGTAATTTTAATTTATTAAATTCTATTTTTATTTCGGGACATTTAGTTAAATTCTTATCTATTAAACATGGGTTATCCTTGGCTTCTAAACAATCCTTTAGGTCTGTAAATAACGTATTCATTATGCTAGTATGTCGTAAATCTCCTTGTCGGTCATGGCTTACGTCCCCTTGTGAATTTCACTTTTCCTTTCTGTTTGGAATTTGTTCCTTTACAACTCGCCTGTCTTGACTTCTAGGGTCATTGCTCGCACGTGCATTGTACCCTGCCCCTCGCCATTCTTGTCGTCGGTCATTGTTTTCACGCCAATGGGTCGGTCTGTCATTCATCGGTCTACCCCAATTGTTTTGTCTGTTGTCATACTCCCTTTTATTTTCATCGGTTCTTTCCCTTTCTTGAAACCGCTCGATTTTTGCATAATCGAACTCCATTAATAATTTAATAAAATCCTGCTTCTTTTTAATTCCCCTTGTAATTACAGCTATTAACACGTTAGGGTGAAAATGTTTCCCTGTCTTATAGACTAGCTGATCTTCTGTTAAAGGTGGGCTTAACTCCGAACACTGTAGCATTAAATTCTCTACATACGAAATAGCTTCACCGCCCATTCTCCCGTGAAATTTTCCGAACTCTAGATGGTCCCTTATCTTAGCCTGAATTATTTCATTAAAATACTTTTCCCTAAATTGTTCCTCAAATTCCTTGAATTCCTTTACACTACTTCGATGCAATTCCCACCAAATCAACGCCTCGTCTTTAAGATATCTGCCGATCCAATTAATACTATTTGTTAGGGTACTTTCGCTTATTTCTTTCATAATATTAAGAAATTGTATCGGAAAACGCTCCTTCCCTGAAAAACTGATATTCCTTACTTCCGGTTCGTTAATATAGCCTTCACCTGTGTTTCGTACATTCTTAATTTTCCTATCTAAATCGACGAGCTTCTGCGCAACTTCAGCCGTCTTCTTCGCAACTTCGTCGATTTTTTCGTTGCTACTTTCGAAATTTCTTACGCATTTCTCCCGATTTCTACGTCCTTTTCCGCGAGTTCTTCCATTCTTGCGTTCACGATCACTCCACGGTTTTCGATTTCTTTTACGCGATTCTCCGATTCCGCGCGATATCCACTTATTCGAACGCCGATTTCTTCCTCCGTCTTCTTCAGCTTTTCGTCGAAGCCCGATCGAATTTCCGCGACCGATTGTTCGATTTTTTCGACGCGGCTGTTTATCCCGTCAAAACGCTCCTCGATTTTCTTGTTTAATCTTTCTTCAACTGAGGCTACACTATGTTTTATTTCTTCCGCGTTTTTCTCGGCTTTTTTCTCAGCGTTTTTCTGGTTTTCTATCATTTGTATCATCATCGCCTGCAAACTTGCCATGTTCGCGTCTCCCGACTGTCCTTCCGTCGTTGTTGCTATGCCTACATTTCTGTCTACTGTCCCCGCCCGTGAATCTACGCCATTTTCTATTTCTAGCCCTCTATTGTTGTCTAACATTCCTAATTCATTCCCTTCTTGATTAAAATTTTCGGCCTCTAACCCCCATTGATTATTAATTTCATTTTCATTAGCCATTTTTAAATCCAATACCCTTTTCCTACTTCTAGTTAGCATAAAAAACAAATCTACTTTTATTCTATAATATAACCTAACACAAATTTTCCTGCAACAATATTATCACTTATTCTACAAACAATCTTATTACTAACAATTAATGTTTCACTTTAATTGAGCCACCGCGGTTGGACGCCAAATATAACAATGAAGCTTCTATATATAATTATTTTGATTATTATTTATGATTTAATCTTGCCACACGTTGTGCGACAAATATAACAATGAAGCTTTACCTGCTTTGCTAATTATTTTAATTTCACCTTTAATTATTTAAGCCACACGTTGGAATGCCAAATATAACATTTAAGATGTTAGATTTACTTATTTATTTTTAAAAAGTCACACGTTGGTGAGCCAAATATAACAATGGAAGTTTGTTATATGTTTTTATCTTGCAACACTACTAAAAAGGAACAACTTATGATTATTACTCATAAACAACACCGTTTACCTGGATAATACAATCTCTTTCTTTTAATTTTTTTAAAAGAACAAAATTACAATAGCAATAAACATATACATGGAATTTATACTTACTTATCTAGAAAACATTTACTCTCCATTCATTCCTTAAGATTAATTTATTTATCATAGACAATTTTTTAAAATTACAAATTTACTTTATTTTAACTCTTGTTAAAATCTTCAAATTATCAGTTCCTTTTAGTTTAATATTTTTCTTTACAATTTTATTTAAGACTTTAAATTATTATTAACATTGATCATCTTTTTATTTAATCTCGGCTAGCTCAGTTCTTTACAATTAATTTAAAAACAACAAAATCTTAATCTCGGGTCTTGGGTTTTTTGAATGGCTCAATCGAAAGTGAAATCAATTCTAGGTGAATTTAATAATTAACAATTAATTGGTTTTGTACTTATCAAATCTGCTGGTCCTTCTTGCTCGGTCAGTTAGCACTTTACACTCCACCTAACTTTAATTTATCCTTTTATTAAACGAAAAAAAAACACAAAACACCACACTGCTTAAACACTTTCCGTTGGTATTTAACGTTGTCTCTCTTTCCCAGATGCCGTTCCAATAGGCCTCTCCTTCCTCGAAATCGTCCCAAAATCTGTCTCTCCTTCCTTGTAGTCGTTCCAAAATTACAGCGCCTGTTCTACGATGATTGGTCCCTCCTTCCTCTGGTGAATTTAAACTCCTTTTCCAAATCTGTCTTTTTGTTAAGAACTCCACAAACTCCAAATCTAATTTCCTTTACTAATTCAAACTTTCTTTACTTCAATTCAACTTTACTTTCAACTTATCAAAAACCTTTAAATATAACGAGACTTCCTGTCCCTTACTCGCTGAAAAGAAAAACTATTCTTTTGTACACAGCGCACTTTTGCTGTGTACGCGACCTTCCGTCGTGGCGACTCTGGTAAGACTCCCCTAACAAACTATTTTCTAATGTTCCTTCTCTAAAACACTGTTTTTCGCGCCCTGTTCGCTGATTTGTCGATTTCTACCAACTTTCTCTGCTTACGACTTTCGCAATTCCTACTGGTTGTTTTTGAATTCTGCCGTTGTGTTTTTTAAGTTTGGAGCGTCTCCGATTGGCCGACCTACTTTCTACTTGCGTTTTTCTAAAATACCGTTATAATGATGCTTTCCCTTGATTTCTCTTTTTTTTCTAGTAAAAACTCTGCTACCCTAAGAATTCCGTTATGTACACACGTGTTGGCCTCAAGGTTCTTGAAATCTTAGTGTTATTGTAGCCTAGCACGTACAATTTTTATTACAGGCGGCATCTGCCGTTTTCTCTTCATTTGTTTCTTAACATGGTTCTATATTTATTATTTTATTCAAGTTATATTTTAATTTATTTATTTTTAGATTTCATGATTGATGATTTTATTTAGTTTAATTTAATTGATATCATGATATCGTTACAAGGCCTACAGATATGGGGTTACATGCAGAATGGCAATCTGCAAATTGTTACCTATTTTAGTTTAAAAATAAACGATATATTTAAAATGGCCGTCAGTTTGATAATTGAATCATGTGCTCTGAATTTCAATAGGGATCTACATGAGCACACTATTATAGTCCCCTATAAATACCACTGCATTGTATGTTCCTATTTTTTGTGTTTGACCTCTATCGTGCTTACCTTTAACCGTAAAATGTGAAAAAAAAGTAAATATTTTTAACAATTAATTGTAGGCTACTATATGCTACTTCGTATCCTGGGTAAATAGTTAGAGCATGTGTTAATATTTATTTTATTACAAAAAGTTACTTTGTGTTTTGAATTTATAAAAATACGACTTAAAAATGATCTTGTAGGGTCGAAACCGCTGTCGTTGAATAAAATAAAAATAAAGTTATATTTTTATGTTTAAAGTAATAAACTTTCTCTTTGTTACACTGAGTGTAGCCTACATAGCCTACGAGAAAGGATATCACATTTTTACGTTTGAAATTTCAACTCATGGTCATTCCTTCCCTTATTGGAAAATATAAAATGTAATAAAATCAAAACATTGTTGTCACGTTGATACTTTGTTTGGAGGAACGCTGTCGCGTTACTAATCGAACTCTCATTTGTTTCAGTAGTAATGGCAACTCCGCCATTACGCCCCTTGTTGTTATTCTTGTTTAAATCAAAACTTTTAGTACTTGGCTGGGCGGAACTCTTTCTCGATATATGCTATATTAAATCATGCAATCGTTTTTTGTTGGCAACTCGATCCATTTTAAAACCTCTACTTGTTTCACTGATTTCAGAAAGTTAATTTAGTCGAACTTTATATTTAATTTCGAATTTTAAATAATGGTATCTAAGGTTCATTTTCATTACGAAATTATTTTCAAACGATAATTTTCTTATATTTTCGATTTGTTAGGTTGTTTGCATGATTGTTTTTCATATTTCACCTTTTAATTAATTTTTTTTTTTTTTTAGTAGAAATACTATCACGGTCTTCCTCCTATTTAACAAAACGAGAATAGTGTCAGGGTCGGACGAGAACAAGAGTTGGTCAAGAGAGATCTGATAGAAATTATAGAAAAGAAAGGGATATAAAGGAAGATCTAGATCGAGCTAAGATACCTCGCTATGTCACACCCGTAGTCTACCTGAGAGGGTCGATATTTTATCAATAAGGCTATGAGTGATAGCCTATTGTTTCCAGAAATAGTGTTTTTTGTATATTGGCACTAATAGTTTTGTTATTTTCCATAAGCAAAATTTGAACTAAATTATTGCCAATTCTGACAAAATCAATGTTTCATATTCTTTACATGCGTGAATAAAATATAATCCTATAATCAATTTATTGGTGCAACTAGAGAAAAGAAGGACTCCTCAATAAAATCGTAAGCTTGATAGTTAAATACAACACAAACAACAAACAAATGAATAACTAACTGTAAACTGAATTATCACAATAGGTTATGTAACCAACGCCGAGCGGCCTACAAATAAATTTAGTCAATATCTTTGATGTTACTACTACCGCCATCTCAGCGGCGTAATTTTGAACTACTAACACTGTTTGAACAAAGAGTAGTACTGTTTTTATTTCACAAATTTCATCTAAATGAAAATACAATTTATAAATTATTTCCAGTAAAATTTGTGACTGATCCAAAACAGTGTAGAAAAACAAAACGAACCTTGATTTCTGCAATTAAATTCTCAATATCAAATATAATTTTCGGTTTTGATAAATTTAGCACAAATGAAGTAAATTTATATATATTAATTTTGTGTGTAGGCTATATAAAACTATTTATATTTTGTGTGAATGTGTGTGATTTTGTATAAAAAGTTTATAAACAAGAAACTATCCTTTTATAAAAACCGATTTCTCATAAGTTATTAGGCTACACGAGAGAAAACTCAATAATTAGGCCTACAGGAAATTATAAGTTACTATCTCTTCTGTAGGCCTAGTAGGCCTAGTATTAGATAGATTTTTGGTGAATCAGAGACACCCTAATATTATTTTTTGTTTTATGGATGTCTGTAACAAAGTTAATGGAGTGTTTATGCGCTGGTCTTATACCTGACGTAGTAGTGGATTATCAAATCAAACATGATTAGATATCCATATATTATTTACTTACTTACATCTGCAATTACTTCAGTAGGAATGCAGGATAGGCTATAAGAAATTAATTATTAACGAAATTTGTTTCTTAATGATTTGAGGATGAGGGGTAGAAACTGGATCCGCCCGTTTGCTTACCTTTACCTTTTTTTAATACAAATCTCTTAGGCGACGGACGGAGCTTAACTATGAAAAAAAAATCCATAAAAATTGTTTTAAATAGCCACCATTTTGAAATTTACAATAATAACAGACATCTTTTAATTCGCGTTATTAAAGATTTGATTACTAACCTCATATAATTGTAAAAAAATTGTAGTTTTCACCCCTGGGTTTCATATCGTAAGTAGGCTACATCGCAATGGAAAATGTTTTGCCCAGAACGTAGAAACTACACCATCGCTGCTGTTCAAAATAAGATTCCAAATATTTAAACTTTAAAATTGAAGCAGGCCTTCTCCGTACACGAAAATGCATTGCTGAAAATTGTAAGAAAGTTTGCTTCAATAAAATGATGTAGCCTAATGAGTAGGTATGTAGGCTAAAATATAATATAATTTATATAATAAATATGAAATAAAAATCATTAGACAAACTTCGTCTTCTCCAATCCCTAAAACCAAATAAAAACCAACAAAAACAAGTCCTCGCCATCTTTTCTGTAAAGTAGGCCTATAGTAAAAGTATCAGACGTAACTCACCCAGTAGGGCACTCGGCTCCGCCTCGAGAGGGCTAGGCCTTGTAACGTAATAGGGTAGGGCCTACTATATCGCCACTAAACCCGAATTAAATGGTTTAACATCCGATATAGACTACATATAAACCGTAAAATTTAATTCAATATTAGGCCAATTTTAAAATAATTTCCTTAAAGGCAAAACAAAATCTTATTCTTTTAACATAAAAAACAAAAAAAAGGGATTTTCTTGTAATTTTGAAAAAAAAGATGAGTACTTTACCTCTCTACTCTTTCGAAACTTATTGAATAGGCAGTTATACTTTTTGTTTTCCAACGTTACCAAACCTGTATTGATTAAATTATTAGTATGCCTACTACTGATGTAATAATAGCTGATCAAAGAAAATTATTAATAGTCTAATTTTTGTTCTTGTTGTTTATAAGCAAAAAAACCTCTCGGTCATCATCAATTTGGAACAAAAACAAGAAAATAGCATAAATAAGGTCCTTAGCCTTGGATACTCTGAAGAGAAAGGTGGTAATATGAGCACTCTTAACAAATTGTAACCCAGCCAACGCAATCTAGCGGAAACTGTTATATCTAGGTACTTGTACAAGTTCATAGTTTGGCGTCTAGAAGCGCTGATCCTTATATCTGTTATGGTGATAGAGTTATGGTGATATCTGTTATGGTGATATGTTTTGTGATCAATCGGAAACTTTTAAAGGGTTATGACAATGTTATTATCATAGCTGTAGATAATTACTCAGTATGATCTATGCTGTGTATTTAAGGATTCCAAAACTGCAACTGTAGTTAAGGTTAAATGGTTTTAAATTATTGTTTTCCAATATGGAAAGGGTGGTAAAATGTTTAATCGTTTTGTTGCAGATCCCTTATAAACAACTAAATCCCCCAAGAAAGATGACAAAAAGCCAATCATGGGATAAAGAAAATATGGTTAAAGCCATAAAGGCATTAAGGGTGAATACAATGGGTGCCAAAAGAGCAGCCAAACTAGCCTATTTTGTTACCCTTCAAAGGCTTACTTCTTGTGACCAAGCTCCAGAGTAAGCAATTTGTGTCAGTTTATTCCTGGTGAGTTAGAGAAGGTAGCCTACCTGTTTATAATGAAACAAAGTTTTATAGACTTAGAAGGCAAGACGTGCTACGACTGACTTTCTAATTAGTATATGTGAGAAAAATGGAACACAACATCCATTTGGTGGCAGTGGACCTGGCTGGTTCGATCATTTTATGAACCGCCACAATAATATTTTGTCAGTATTTAAACCCATGGCTACCTCTTTTTCCTGATCAAATAAAGAGTCTGTGAATGGATTCTTTGATATTTTGGAAGTAGCCTATAGTTAGAGAAACATGGTTGTCCACCTTATAGATGTGACGGGCATGTCTAAAATAACTTTATCGATTTCTTGAGGCCATGAAACGTAAAGATCAGTCAAAAAAATAGGACGTAATTTTTTGTGATTACCAAACTTACCCTATACTTCGTATATTGTTATTTTGGATAAGTAAATTCGAAGCAAATGACAATATTCTTTTTCTTTTTCAATTCAATTATGTTTCACCCTCCCCCCTTCCATCAAGCAGAGTATCATTAAATTAAAGTAGATCTCTATCTACCAGAGGTCTCGTCTCTCTTATTCTGAGTTTAGTAGAGTGCGTGATACGAAACGCAAGTGCGCTGCGCAGACACTGTACGGTCGGTCGTACTGTATAGTCAGGTGCCTTGTAAACTTGTTTGAAATTAAAATGGTTCCGAACAAAATTGAAAAAATAATATATTTGTGGTAAACCGGGTAAAGACGAAATTTTTATGGAGATTATAGCGGCGCATCCTTAATATGTTGGTCGTAGGTCCGATGAAATAAGAGAGAGAGCGTTTGAAAGGAAAAGGAGGCAATTATAAATAAATGAAATTAGGGGAAAAAATACTTATTGAAAAACGAAGGAAAAATAATGACGTTGCTTAAATTTATATAATTCAGATATCTGAAGTTATAGGTTATGATAGAGAAATTTCTATTTTATTCCAACAAATCACATTCTGAAACAGGTGTGATTATTTTTATGACACCTTCTGCGAATAATAATGTACTCTCTGTATTATTTGATTTGTTTGATTTTTTATAAGATATAAGTAAAACATATTTTTTAATATTTATTTAATTTAAGCAGCTGGTTTTTTTCAGATGAAATTTGGGTTTTAATCAAACATATACCCTCAGGGACTCATTTGAGTGAGTACGGGTTTAGCGACTCCGAGGAAAATTAGCTGGATCTATAACTTATTTCATGTAGTCTTGGGTTAGATCCCTCTCTTTCATCTTTCCTATCAGGCCTCTATTGACCAACTCTTCTTATTTTCCAACCCTGACGGTATTAGAGTATTCGAGGGCTGGGGCTTTTTATTTTATGTTATTTTCTTTCTTTTTTTTATAATGCGATGATGACCGAGATGTTTTTTGCCTTTAAATAACATGAACCCACAGGGCACATTGATAGTGAGCGGGGGATTTAGCAATCCCTTGTAACCCAGCTGGATCTACAGATTTTTCTTATAGTCTCTTTTTTTGATTCCTTTCCGACCCTGACGCCATTAGAGTATTGAGGATTTGGGGGGGTCTTTTTTATGTTTTTTTTCTACCGTTTGTATAAGGCGATGTGACCCTTAGCGATTTTACTCAATCAATTTCGACCAATAAATCGTCTTTGTGAGGTACTGGATGTACCAGTAGACAGAAACGGCATTTTTTCAATGGTCACTTTGTACCCCAGTGGTCCTAAAATACCACGTGTCATACTGAATGTAGTGGAAATTTGAATTATCATGTACTATTTTTTTTTGAAACGTAGAGAATAAAAATATTAAATATTGTATATTCCCCCCATAGAACACCTCTTATACACCATCGTTAAAATTCCCAATGTATTTTTAAGTAGACGAACCTTTATTTTCAAAATACAATTAAATTTGTACAAATACACAACATTTTAATAAAAAGGACTCAAGAGTTGATTTCTGTTTCACGAGAAGTAAATTTACCAAACATTGTTTATGGTCAAGTAAGGTATTCATGTATTTTTTGGTTATATGATTAAAAATTAAAGCTTTTAAGTTCTTTAAATTTAACTGTTGTCATTAACCACATATGTTAATCTGTTAAATTTAACAATGCCCTCTATTGTGATTCTAGAGGGTTCTAAACTCAAAACCGTATCTCGGTTAGAGGCTAACCAATTCAATCAAATTTATATGAAATGAGTCAAGAAACCAATCATATGAGTGTTTAAACTTCCTCTTCGCCAAGGCATATCATACGTTTTTTCCAGGTCATGAAATACTTCAACCAGTGTTTGACGTAAGAAAAATGAATTTTGTATGATAGATTAATAAAAAAAGCTGATCAGTAGCTGCCGGTTACTTTCGATGTACCAATCAGAGTGCATATTGACCATTCTCTCTACCAGGTTGTAAAGCACACTTATGAAAGAAATGAGACGGTAACTTCCTGATTCGATTTATACTTTACATGTTTTTAAAAGAGGAATTACTGTAACCTCCAACCAAACATCGGGAAAAAGTTGCTTCTCGGATATACGATTATACATTATAGGAGAGTCAGCTTCCCCAACGTTGGCGGTATTTAATTGTAGAATAAACTATGTTGTCAGGGCCTGGAGCTGAATTCCTTCCTGATGGAACAGCAGATTCTAATTCCTGTAAGGAAAATGGTGTATTTAATATTCTGATAGACCTACAGTGAAAGGTATTTCTTCTTGAGGTCTTTATATAAACGAAATTAGCAAACGATAACCCCAAAACTTTAGCAATGTCGTAATTATTTGTAGCCGTTGATATCCGGTATCAACAGGTAGCGTAGGTGTGTCAAATTAAGTACCACGAAGCAGTCCTGCCACGCTCCGTCCGCATGATTCCGATAACATTCTTCACAGAATGCTCTGTTAACTCAGATTTTATCTCCTATATAGAAATGTAGAGAAGGTCAAGGAGCAGTAGGACGCCCTTGGAGCAGTTCAAGGATCGGTGGATTCCATTAACCCCTTGACCTGGTAAAAAAAAACAAAGTCGTTTTTAGTAGAAACAAACTTTGCTTGTAGCTGCTTGTCTCTATCAAAATTGTTCCACTCTGCAGTTTCCAGATGGAAGCTACAGGACCTGCTCTGATAGTAATAGCTTTGTTGATTAGGAAAGGGGAAACCTTCGACAGATTTTTCTTCATAAAATGGTTGACTATCTATCTCCTTAATATTTATACCTCACAATCGTTTAACGGCTAGTCAGGCGAAGTTGAACGAGTTCTCTTCACACTTATGTTAATATTTGATTTGGCAATTGGAGTTATTGTTTCCATATAGAATAGATTTTTGTCCGAAATTTCGTTGATGAAGAATCGTACAATCGACAATCGGGCATACTCAGCATAGCCTAGGCGACACGAACTAAAGTGAGTTCAAAATTTAAGGGACATAGAAATACAAGTCTTTAGCGCCATCTTAAACATAGATGATTTCCGATACGGCGTTACGGTTCCTCACCCCCAAGTTACTACTTACTAAGTACCCATATACTCATAGAAAATTATCCACTTAGTCCGACTGCATCTCCAACGTCCACTTGCCAAGCACAGCTAGATGGCCGGTGCATGAACTCGAACTGTTAATATCATTGTCAGTACAAAGCACACATCATGATCCACGCATTTCCAAGGTAACCAGAATCCGTATCATCACTCCCCGAAGTAACAGACACGAGAACGGCATTCTTTCTTTATCATACGCAAAAATTGTTTTAACATATGGAAAGAATGGCGGAGTCGCACCGTTCGGATGCTAAATGAGAAAAGTCTGCCTAAGAAAGAGATGTACAGAAATAAGAACTCTAAGAGAAGGTAAAAGTGTACGTAATGTGTTATGTGTTAACAATGTGAGTGTTTGTAAGACGACTAAGAGATACGCCAACCCTCCTCCTTATTAGGTGCGGCTAGTTACACCCCTCATCCTGCAGGGAACTACTCTGGGAAAAATTAAAGCAGAATATGCTTTAAGCAGAATATAGATAAACTAGCTGTTACCAGCGGCTTCGCACGTAAGATTTTTAGCACAACCCTAATACGCGGCTTCAGACCTACCCCAAACCTTGTTAAAAAATTCATAACTTTAGGCTTCTTGGATACAAAGATATGCTTTAGGGGTGAAAAACTACCCTTGGAGTGGGCATTTTCAAAATCCTTTCTTTATACGCGCCTACAGATCTACTCCAAAAAATGTAAAAAATTCTTAGCTCTAGGCTTCTTGGATCCAGAAATATGCTTTAGAGGTAAAAAAAACACCCTTGGAGTGGAACATTTTCAAAATCCTTTCTTAGTACGCGTCTACAGACCGACCCCAAACCAAGTTAAAAAATTCATAGCTCTAGACTTCTTGGGTTCAAACATTTCGTGATCAGTCAGAGGGTTTTGACTTATATATATATAGACAAGTTGCAGTAATTATTTCAATAAGTGTCATTTAATTAACTCGTAACTATTTTTTACGCAGTTTCTTATAAGAAATAATTTATTTGAAATTGATATTGATTGTATATTCCTATTACAGTACTATTAAAAGTAGGATAAGATATCGCGTGGTGCTACCAGAGTTGAGTCTAAAGGGTTGTTCAGCGTTAAGCCAATTAATGACGACCAGTTGTCATAGCAACCGCCGAACGTTGCCATATTTTGGCGAACACAACAGGTCGCTCAACGTGTCTTAAGTTAGAAAAATTAATTATTCTGCGTATTGTTGGTATCCCTGTGTCAAATGCATCGCTTAAAAAAAGAACCCATCCCGTATTCAGCTGTTCAGAGTGATTATCCTACTGGAAGTTTGGTCACGGTGAGTTCTTGCACATTTTCTAACTCCTAGGTTTGTCTGTAATTTAATTTAATATTTAACGAGAAAAGAAGACAATTAGCATTGGGGTAATTAAAATTACGATGTAATCATGTTTTTATTTCTCAGACAACAACTGAAATCGATTAGTCTTCTTTGTTGCTTTCATACGTATAATATATATCTGTTGTTCTAATACTTCATTGGATGTTGGATTAAAATATTATTTCAAAAACTAAACTAACAATTATGAAATCAGTGGCTGTTTTAATATACAATTTATGGAGAACTAAAGTATGTATAGTGAATTTTGTAAAATGATTAGGGCCCTAAGTTTCCCTGAGGACCACCTCATTTAAATTTAATGAAGAAACAGTAAGTTATACTGAATAACAGTTTTCCAACCTCTGAGTTCAATTTGTTTAATGATGTCTGTCTATTGTTTCTTGTATGTCCAGTGCAATACAACCCAAGGGCAAGGGCTTAGATCGAGTCAAATTTGGTATGTGGGCTTCATGAGTTATCTGTAAAAAACATAAAAATTTGCCATAGAGCTGCTATAATAAACAGCTGTTCTGAAATCGGCTCTATCAATTTCGTTAAAATTTTAATGAAATGTAATGATTAAAGACTCACAAAAATGTGCAAAATAGCAAGTAAAAAATACTAAGCAGTGGTTTTTCTAAGCTGGATTTTAATCAAATATATAATTGACATTGACAAGCAATGGTACAAGAAAAGTAGGTACGTTTAAATATTTTTCAAAGACAGTCCATTGTTCATAATTACTTTTTATTTACAACTAACGAACTGACATTTTGGTGATGATTAGTTTTTATTTAGATTTGGGTATAAATAAGTAAGAAAGTTTGTACAATGTGTTTGCAATAAATTTGCGGTTGCATAGATTGAGTTGTTGTATTAGTGCACAGTCTTATTTAGTAACATGTTTGGAGCATCATAACATA
Organism: Aphrophora alni; assembly: GCA_963513935.1. NCBI lineage: Eukaryota > Metazoa > Arthropoda > Insecta > Hemiptera > Aphrophoridae > Aphrophora > Aphrophora alni. The sequence continues at coordinate 105,752,186 of OY740767.1, read as the reverse complement.
GACTCATAGAGCAGCTGTTTATCTTGTTTATCAAACGCAGATGTATGTCAAATTTCTCCAGTTGTGAATTTATTCTGTTGTTGTTTGTGTGTATTTTATGTGACGATTAACTGTTAAAATAAATATACATATTTTTATATAAGTTAAAAAGTATGTGAATAATTTTATTTTGTAAGCTAGACTTAATATTAAGTTTTCAAAATAATTTTATTTCGATATATTATTTTATAAGTAACATAACCTTAAAGCTTAACCACGTGGATGTAGGGTTACTGGTAAAGTTGGTACCGGTATTTTATAGCCTAGGCTCAACTTTATATATTTGTTTAACTTTTTTTTTAAATATTTGATTCTTGAAACTGACATAATTTCTGCTTGTATATCTATCAATGCATAGATAGGTTACCAAAATAAAAATTGGTAAAAATCCGTGTCGGTTGTACCTCTCCCTCAGATTTCACTATAAAAAATAATGAAATCGTTAACTATTTTGGTTACCTTATATTCAAACAATCAGATCATAGCCTATTTTGTTTGGAAGACACTTTTAAAATCACAAAATGCATTTCTTCACTGTAAAATAACACATTGAAAACAAGGGAATCCAGCTGTTGTTAGGTTGGTAAATATTCTTTGTATATTATTATCGGATTTTGTTATTAAAAATTATGAAATCATTAACTAATTACCTTGTATTCAAACAATCAGATCATATTATTTGTCGGAAGACACTTTTAAAGCCATAAAATGCACTATTTTAGTAAAAAATAAGAAATAGCCCATAAAAGTATGAAATACAGCTCAGGTTATGAATTCCTTCATTTATATTGATAACTACGTTCATCAAGTCAGTAAATGTTTTGATCATTAGGTCTGGCTAGATGACAATATATATTCGTAATGAGAGTTGGATATAACCTAACAACAGCTGGATTCCCTGGATTTCTATTGGTTATTTGACAGTGAATAAATGGATTTTGGGCTTGAAAGATGTCTTCCGATAAATAATATGATCTGATTGTTTGAGTACAAGGTAATTAGTTAACGATTTCATAATTTTGGATAACAAAATCCGATTATAATGAATATATACCATTAGATTAAATACTACTGGTCTGGTTAGTTTACTACAAATGAAAATATTGCAAATACAGTTCTGACTACAAATACTGTCACTAACTTGACAAACGTAAAATAATTAATAATCATCAATATTAATGTTGGCATTCGTAACCAGAGCTGGATTTTGTACTTTTATATTTCTTATTTTCTACTAAATTAGTGTATTTTGTGACTTGAAAACTGTCTTCCAAAAAAAAAAAGATTTGATTGTTTGAATATAAGGTAAATAGTTAACGATTTCATAATTTTTCTTAGCAAAATTTGAGGGAGAGGTACAAGCAACATTTACCAAAATTTCCCTCATTTTTTTAGAACGATGGGTAATTATATAGCAGAGTAGCCTCACTTCAAAATCAATTTTTATGGGTTTTATTCGTGAAATAAATGTTGGAAAAATATTTTATTATTGAAAAAAAGTGTCGGAAAGAGTTCACCTCTGGGTCTTAGGAGGTTAAGGTGGCGCCGTATTTTCCTTGTTTTATTTTTTTATCCTCTACTACATACCTTACTTCATAAGAATAAATAATGTTTTCTTTGCTGTAAATATGTAGGGCTGTATTATTATATGTCTCGAAAGGTTTGGCCAGGTTGCTATATATATAAACCACCTGGCCAAAACTTCCGTACGTTTATTGAAGTGAATGTCATGAGTATGAAAGATAACACAGAGTTAATTTTTTCACGAAAAAACAACTTGTGTAATTATTATATTCTTATAAAACCAAATTGATTTTATATTTTTCGCTTTTGAATTGCTGAATGTATATATCTAGATAAATACCTTATATTAGTAGTCAGAGCAATTCTTGTTATTGTATATCACTACAGCTGTTTCGCCGATCACAGTCGGCTTCGTCAGGTGCAGGACACTTAAATAAAACACATAAACACGACACTGAACATATACGACACTAAAAACATTGTTTTAAAATAATCGGAGGCTAGCTCTTCGTTAAATTTTGCACTAAAAATGTCCGTGTGTGGCCACATCATTATTCGTTCGTTTCCGGACGGATACAGTATCCGTCCGGAAACGAACGAATAATGATGTGGCCACACACGGACATTTTTAGTGCAAAATTTAACGAAGAGCTAGCCTCCGATTATTTTAAAACAATGTTTTTAGTGTCGTATATGTTCAGTGTCGTGTTTATGTGTTTTATTTAAGTGTCCTGCACCTGACGAAGCCGACTGTGATCGGCGAAACAGCTGTAGTGATATACAATAACAAGAATTGCTCTGACTACTAATATAAGGTATTTATCTAGATATATTGTGTAATTATGTTATGTAATCATCTTTCCGACACTTTTTTTCGATAATAAAATATTTTTCCAACATTTATTTAACGCGTAAAACCCATAAAAATTGATTTTGAAGTGAGGCTACTCTGCTATATAATTATCGAACGATGTAGGTCTAAATTATATTTAACAAATGTTACGTTACTATAACCTTTAACTAGGGATACCATAATTTAAATCACATCTACACATCATTTTTATGTCATCATTATGTTCCACCCATACAGAGTTTTAGTAGTAAAATGTTTTTTATATTACTGCTTTATATTAATTGCAATGGATATGACCGGTTTACCATCTTGTTTCGTTTGTAGGAACTTCAGAGGATTGCCAACAAGGTTAGGCTATCTTATATTGGGAAAAGCATAGTTTAAAGTATTGTAGATACTACATCCTAGAAGATTGGAAATAACAAAATGTGAATAAAGAAAAAATAATACGCTAATATGCCCAGTTTGACAATTAGAAGTTGTAATTTTTACGTATACAGTAATGCAGTAGGGCTTAAGTCCAACTTATTAGTCCTAGATCCTCTATATCTGTTTCTTTTTTAACTTTAGTTTAGGTCATTTTAATTATTGTATGTAACATATCCTATAGAATTTTGTTGAACATTAAAAAAAAATCTACAAACATTTCTGAGCGAAAAAAATTGTGTAAAGAATTTTAATTGTATATAATAAAATTGAGAATCTACCACATATATATTTATTAGTAGAATTTCTGAATTATAATTTGGTGCAAATAGATGGCTGGTGTCATTATAACCCTCAAAAATGTTAATTGTTCTATTCAGCAGAAAATGAGATTTGAAAATGAGAGCCCTCAATTCATTGGTATAACCTTGAGCATCTTGGAAACGGTTAAATTATCTACTGTGTCACTCTAAGAAAAGACAGGCGGTTTAAGGATAGTTTAAGGATTTGTAAATATTAGTTAAAAATTTGTTTAATACCTTTTCCGATCTTTTCTCTATCTAAAGTCTAAATGTACAGTGCAGTATATTCACTAAATGTAGCATCAGAGACTGTTTCATCAATTTCTGAAGACTTTGTAAAAACATATAACAATGCTATTGGTTTAAAATTAGGGTACCTGTACTACTTACCACATACCAGCATAGGCCTACAATAAAATATGTGGAAATGCACAATTTTATTATGTTTTTTAGATCTGTATCAATTTTTTTTTTTCAGAAACGTGTTACATTTAGAAATTGTAGATATAAAAAAAGTATTTCAACGAAATTCTATATAGAATTTATATACCATTTCAATTACCTTGTTTTACCAATGTGTTAACATCAAATTTCTTTATCCATTTAAATTTAATAACCGGTTTATTTTCATTTGTTTGTATGATATATGCTTTAACACTAAACAACTGTTTAGATGCTTACACGACTTTCTGAATTGTCAGATAGAATGTCACCAAGGCCTTTGCTCATCTGTTATCTCCATAGATTTTTTAATTTCTATCCAATTTCACTATTTTTGACTAAAGAATCAAATTTTCATAAGATAAATATAAGATGCCAAAATTTAGTTTTTTCATTGGACTATTTTTTGCGTAGATGTTTCTAGTTCTTTTCCAAGCATTATTTTTATATATTATTTGTTGATTTTTTTATGTTGTAGTCTAAATAGTGTAGGCTATTTATATTCTAAATATAACATGCCATACACACCATATGGTCAAAGTAGTGACTTAGAGAACTTTTTATAAAGGAGGAATTTGACAGTGATAAAACGATTTTTCTGTAGACATTGAGCTCAATTTTTCAGGCACAAAATCTTTAACTGAATTTTCATCTGAAAGTGGCGAAGAATATGAAACAGATCCTGATGAAATTAATATTGATATATGCAATGGAATAAGTGCAGTGAACTCTACCGTATACAATTATTCTAAGCTTGGTTTTATATGTAATCCCTGTGTAGAGTGTATCCACTTGTGAACAGGCAAAAGACTTATCTTCCTGGTATTAGACTTTGTCCCCCTAAGAATAGCTTTCGACCATTAGATTTTTTTCCCCTATTTTTTTTTTTCTTCTGATTTTTGTATGGCACTTCCCCATTAGTGAAACAAATGATCATGCATTAAATATGATTACCAAAAATAGTGAGTTTTGGAACTGAAAAAGACATTCCAGATTAAATAATTGGTTTGACACAACTATGAGTGGGGTGAAAAAGTATATCATAAATATGGGATTGATAAGGGAAAAAACAATGTTCAACATTATTGGGACACATCATATTTACAGAGAATCCCTTCAATTTGTAGAAATAATTTCTAGTCTTTATCATTTATGTTTTATGTTAGTAATTTGGGATATATTGAAATGGGCAACTTGACCCTTTTTACAAGATTAGATTATTTTTCAATTTAGTAAATGAAACCTACAAAAAAATATTTCATTCACAAACAAAATGTTACTACTGGCGAATGGATGATGGGCATGAAGAACCATTTTGTCTCCATTATTATATGCATACTATGGCATAAAAAAAAAAGGTTGAGATACATGACAGTGAGACCAACGCTGTTATAACTTACATGTATAACTTCTTCATGTTAAGTTATACAGTGGCAAAAACCTTTTAGCAGACTATAATGATCTCTTTACAGAAAATATAGCTTTAGAACTAATGTCAAAAGTAAGTTTATTGGATAAGTGTTATCACTTATTTACTATTAACTTTTACATGAAGATTTCGCTTAGTCTAAAATTATTAGAAAGTAAGACTATTATTATTCCATTTCTGACTGGAATGTGGAACAAAAACAGCAAAGATTTATCTAAAAGCATATTGAAGGCCCAATTAGAGTCAACCCAATGTAAAACTAATGCAAACTCAGTGTCTTTTTCTGTAAAAATGATGTATCAATTTATTTATGGTTTTAAACAGAAAAAAATCATGGAAACCTGTTTATTTCATAACTAGTAAGTGCCTTGTTTAAGATGGTGTAGTTTACAGTGGGAGTGGTCTAGAAGGTACAAAGCCAGTTATGATTTAATAAATATAACCTGTTTATTTCATAACTAGTAAGTGCCTTGTTTAAGTAAGTGCCCATATCCTTGTTGTGTATGGGAAGGATAGATACAAAGGATATATCAGTATCCAAGCACAAGACAGCCAAGGAGGTATTGGATCAAGATATTTCATAATTTCCTAGACATGATGATCTTGGATGTCTTTAATCTTGTATTCAAACAATACTGACAAACCACTGGGGAGATATAATTTTGTCAGAAACGTTGAAGAGTTCGTTCGTGATAAAACCGATTTGGCATATCATCCAGGTGAACTCCTTGAAGAACATAAACTTGAACACCATGCGAAGAAATGACAAAGGGTGTGCTTGGTGTGTAGCGGCATAGGATAATGAGTTTTTTTGGTGCCCAGACTGCAATACTGGAGTGCACAAGGAATATTTCCATAATTGCTGGAGACCTTTACATGATGGTAAGAAAAGGAAATAAACATCCAACTTCAATTTGGAATGAATTGTGAGAATGGTACAGTCTTATGTGTATTTAATTTTTTTTATTTATTCCCATTGAAACTTTATACAAATTTTCATCTTAACGTAGGCTTAAATGTAAATATTTTACATGGAATTAATTTATTGTGTTATTTATTTGTGTAAACAATTTTGTCTATTGACAGTAAGAAAAACAATTTCAAATAGTGTTTTTAACTTTCCTGAAGTACAACTTAACAGGATATCAAAGGTAATTGTTTTAACATCTTTGATAAGCTAAGTAAATTTATAAGCAACAAAACATACTTTCACCTTCTTAGATTGAAAAAGTGTGCTTATAAAACACTAAAGATGACATAGTTATACTGGCAGTTAGGTATCCTGGTTATGTAGGTACTGTTTTGTAATAATACTTATTATTTTGTACATAACTTTTTTAAATTAGCCTATATATTTTCTTCTTCCTTATAACCTTGTGGATCTTCCATATAATAATAATGTAAATGAATTTGAATAATGTCTGTGGGAGATGTGTTGTCAAAGTAAGACCATTTTTAAAAAGACCTTTTTTCTTTCTCAATGTTATTTCAATTTCTTTTGTAAAGCGATATTAAACCGAAAAGACCTAACATAAAAATACGAACACTATGAAACCACGGTGTATTACTCAAATTCATTTAATTTGATTAAATTTCTTTTGAAAGTAAATGGACTAATGTTTAAAGTGTAATACATTGAAAAACTCAACACCATCAACTGATCTACAAACCTTCGTAACCCTTGACTTTTCACTACTCCAAACTGTAATGATGTAAACAAATGTGCGCCACTATTACCAACTGAGAGATACTGCTCCCCTCTCATGTTCAAAAAACCTGAGTAAGGAGTAATATGTAGCTTACTTTGTTTTAAATTCATAGATTTTTAAAAGAGGAATAAGTATAAGTGCTGTATAGAAAGGAAAATAGACCAAAATGTATGAAAATAAAACTATCTAATATTATGAAAAAATGGTGAACCAGGGTTAATAATCAGAAAATAAAAGTATATTTATAAAACGGTTCGGTAACTATTTTCAAAATCAGAAATTACCCACAATTAATATCATTCGAATTTCAATTTCACATAAAAAGCAATATTTTCATATTTTAAATTTTTTAATCTTTTGGCTAGCTATGGGTCACGTTAACACTTATTCAATCAAGATGTATTCATTCACTTCTTCTAACTCTATTTTCATATTATTATAATAAAGTAATAATTTGTATATTTATAACTTATAAGTAGCTTATGTTGTTATCGGTTTGTTTGAAGTGTGAGAGTAGTATATAATTTTTAACTGTAAGTTTTAGTTTTTAAGAAACTGTCGAGAAATATTTACAATCATTCCAAAATTCTTACATTGATAAAATTGTGTCTGTTAACTTTCTAGCCTTTACACACACTTTATTATATATTTAAATTTTGTTTTTTCAATAAACATCAATTTAATTACAGTAATTTGTTTTAGATTTGTCTTAATGGGGAAAGCTGGATATAAACATTTTACAAAGGCTGAAAAGGCAAAGGTTAAACTTAAAGGAAGCAAAAAACTGCTACCAAAAGGCTTAAATGTGACTGATACCAATTTTAAAGTAAAGAAAATTGTTATAAGAGAACAATTAAAAAAGTATGCTGAAGGAGAACTATTGACGAAGAAACATCTTAATATACAGGTAGGAAGGATTTAATCAAAGTTTGAAAATTTTTTTTTTTTTTAAATATGATTTCCATACTTGATAGAATAAAACTTGAATACAAATTCTCACAAATAACCTAGAATGTGCTACTGATATGAAATGGATACTAGGCTAAAACAATGTTTCATAAACTGAAATGGAGCTCGGTGGTTTATCGAAATCAGTAAACAGTTGGTACTCTGATTATAGAATTTCATTTTGTATGTTGAGATATATTTGAGGTCAAAGGTAACTCAATACAAAAGCTGCACAACTCCTAATGGCAAAAAGTCAAATTCGATTACAATCTTATTCAGCCATTAGCGGTGTAGATAATACTCTGTATAAAATTGGTTTCTAAGGAAACAAAATTTGTTTGTTAACTAGATAACCTAACCTTAAAGTTCTAGTTTATTAGGTCCAAGGTTAATAATTGTCTGTTTTTATTCTATAATTTCAAACCAAACAAATAATTTATTTGCAGACAGAACCACTATACTCTGTTAAATTTTAATATAACATAACTTTGAACCATATAACCAGTTCAAATTCTAAGATACATATATTCAATCAAAAACTGTCTTGGATTACTCATTTATGTCATTTGAATTGTGACCAAGATAGTCGTAGTTCACATTGGCGAGACAATATAATCTTTACTCAATGCTTTAACCACATTCATGATGTTCATATTATAGCCTACTTATCTAAAAGATCATCAGCTCTAATAAAAGCTTGATTGTCTGCTAAACAATAAAAGCTAAGCCAAACTCTGTCCTTTAGCATTCCATTTGAGTATAGAATTGAGCATATTTATTGAGACTAATGTCTCGATGAAGACATCATTTGTAATATAACATTTCATACTATTTCGCCCTGTTTTGAACACAATGGGTGAACTGTGTGAATTTCATCGGCAGGTCTAATGTAGGCCTACTGCTCTTTATGGAGTTAGTACTGCATACCCTCAACATCAGCAGTTGTGATACTTTTAATATTTTACCATATCTTGCTTCTACAAGTATGGTTTAGATGGTGTATGTTAAGTTCTCATTATCCAAATATCTAAAGTAATATTCATCTAATGTATAATCCCCAGAAACTCATATCTATCTTTAAGATATAATAAGATTAATTTTAGGTTCTTATACTGGATAATCAAGATGTCTGTGTCTTTTTCCTATCAGGACAAACATATTTGTTTGGATTATCGAAAGCTTTCAGGATACTGTTTAGGTTTAGTTTTGAATATTTTTAGGGTTTTGGAGTGGTGATAAAATCTTTTCAACTGGCAGATTTTTCAATTTATTATGTTCCTCTCCAGGTATATAGGTATGTTCTTGAAAATATCTAACAATGTGTTTAACATGATTATTTTTATAGGAGAGAGTTACTTTAGAAGATATTAGTCAGACACAATTAGGTGTCTCGCAACAAAAAATTGGTGAAATAAATCATATTAAGAAAGAGTCCATTTAACAATTTATGTGACAATACATGATTACCGCCTGTGGAGAATAAGAAGCGAAAGATGTAGAAGCTAAGCAAGCAAAAAAATACCAAAGTATATCAACATCTGCAAAACAATCGTTTGATTACAATTAAACGTACTCAAATTCTCAAATTTACTCGTACAAGAAATAATTTATCATCAATTTTAATTATGCGTTGTTATCTAAATATTCACCCTGATTTTTCTAGTAAGATTTAATTACTCTGATTTAATTGATCAAGTAAGATTAACACTATTTGTTGTTATAACGAAATAATATTTATGTTTATTTATAAGTTTTAATTGTGGTTATCATATTTGTTTTGTCTGTTCTCATTTCTTTCAGTCGATGGTGACCAAAAGGTGTTTTTATATACAATAATAATAATAACAACATATTTGTTAAATGTTCATTAATGTTGTCTGACAAAATTTTGTGTTCAAAAATTAGAAATCCATTTAATAACAACTAGCTCTTATTTATTTTAATCCTTAAATAAACAAATTTACACCCTCTTATAACAGTTGTAAAAGTAAAACAATTAAAACTTTATAAACAGGACCCAAAAAACAAAAACTTATACAAAATTCACAAGTTAAGAATCATAAATAAAATAATAAGATTTTGCTTGCTATTTAGATGGTTTTATAATAATGGTTTTATGATATTATAATAAAGTACAGTATTATGATGACATAGTACAGTATTTAATACTCATCAGTATTAAATACTGTACATGTACTATTAATAATACTACACCATTATTATTGCAAAACTGTGAATAAATAATTTTAAAACATAAGCATTCATGAAATTTTGTTCGAAATACATTTTTTAATTTTTTATAAGAACAAGTTATAGTACTCTTATGTCAATTGACCTTGTGAATGAATACTGTATAAAATTTTTAAATTATGATTTATCTGATCTGGAAAAGATGGAAATAGCCTAAAATTTTAAAAGGGAAATCTAGTAGTACACTTTGATAATATCAGAGAACAAAACGTATTTTTCAATAAAACAGATCAAAAATTGTGAATTAAAAATTAATAAAAAACCAACTGTGTGGGATATTAAAGGAAAAGATAAAGCCATTATATTTTATAATTTGATTGGTTTTCTTTAAAACCAAACATGAAATTAATTGAATCATTTTGTTGTAATACATTTTTATTTAGCAATGCATTCGATTTTATTTTAACTTCTAGGACCTTATATCACGTCTGAAACATCATAATATTGGAATGAAACATGAAGCACTTTCAGGATTAAAGGAGTTGGTAACACAGCATTCAAATGCAGTGCTTGGAAATCATTTATCGTCTTTATTAAACGCAGTTATAAAGTTGAGCCTGGATAGAGAAGGTGATATCCGTACAGGTGGATTGAAACTGCTCACTGTTGTCCTCAAAGGCGTATGTATTCAATATAATCTAATTCTATTTAAAAAAGAGAATGTGATTATGTTTATATTATTATTATAGAACATCCAATACAGTAGACGCCCTCTAGTTCGGCTTCTGTTGGATCAACCGCTGGATGGTTCGGTCGGTCCTAGGAGGGTGAGTCATATCAGTCACGTCGCCTTGAATGTCACGTCACGTTTATCTTTTATCTTGAATGTTTAGTCTACTCCAGCCGTAGAAGTACTGTACAGTAAACTATTTATTGTATGTCAGTTTAGTTTACGGGCGAGTTTGTAATTGGTCGATCGCACTTAACCTGTAACAAACGGATTGGTTATATGTAGTACGTACTGTACAGTGAGATTGATTGATCTGTAATTTCGTGTGTGAATGTGTTTTGCTGTTTAGTATGTAGGACTGTTTTCGGGAGTGAATGTTGTGAGTAAGTGTAAGTTGTACGTGTACAAGGTAGCTTTGAGAAAAATGTTTTCTAAAATGAGTGAAAAATGTAAACATACGTTTGTGACATTGGAACAAAAACTCAGTATCCTAGAGCGTGTAGATAAAGTTGAATCGGTCCAAAGCCGCTGTAACAGTTGTCGACGTGATGTTTATGAGAAAATGGCATGACTGCTTTCAAAAAAAACTCTTAATCAGAAAAGGCAAAAGAAAATAACGAATTTCTTTTAATTTTTATAGATTATGAGTCAAGTAATACGTGTTGTACAGTAATTTCCTCAAATACATTTCTGGTTTGTTTTTACAGTATGTACTGTAATGTGTTTTTCTGTCAGTTTTATCCTTAGCACGGTATCGGTATTTACTTTTTAATATGTGTTGCAAAAATGTATCTATGAGTGGCACAACATGACAATTCAACCAAGAGACGTCAAAATCTTCTCTTTGGTAAGTACATAATGTTGTAAAAATGTTTAAACAACGTCTTTTGTTGATTCTTAAGGATAGGTAATGTATTTAATAGGGATATTTTAAATTTTGATAGTACATCTGGATAGTCCGGCCATTTTGAAGTCCGGCCAGTTGTCCGGTCTCGAGGTGGCCGAACTAGAGGGAGTCTACTGTATAGAATTCTATCTATTGTGATCTAACTAGGATACTCTCTGACACATGTCACTATGCAATTTTTACTAATTTAATCTTAATTTAACAGCATTTTTCAGATTTTTTAATATGTGTTATAAAATTTTAGCTTCAATTGTAGGACAATATTATTGATATAGTTTAAGCTGACATTTGCCACCATTTGTGTATATAAAAACTAATACTGTACGTGATTTCTCAATTAGGCCTGAGCAAAGACTACATACAAATGTGATTAGGGGAATCACAAGTTAGAGAACTACATAACACATGTAACAGCAAACACCACGATGACAAGCGAGTATTCACTGGTCATCTGGTCAATCTTAGCTTTAGCCCTAAATTTCTTTTCACTTTACTTGTGTTCTGGGTTTATCACCTTGTATAACAGGAGTTGATACATCCTCTCGAAACATCATGTATTAGTTTTTACACACACAATTGATAACAATTGTTACCTTTATTATATTGAGTATGGATGTGGGTATCCCTTTTTCATGTAGTTATGAATTTGATTCCTCTCTTTCATTTTCCCTATCAGGTATCTTTTGTCCAACTTTTATTCTCTTCCCACCTTGATGCTATTAGAGTATTCAAGGGCTAGCGGTCATTATTTTATAAGTTGATGATGACCAAGAGGTTTTTCACCTTTAAACAACAAAGGAAAAAAATGATAAATGTTTACTTAAACTGTATCAATAATATGAACAACCCTTCATTATCAAATAACTTGTTGAACAAGTTTGTTTATAAAAAAAAAAATGAGTAGGTCAGTTCTACTATATCTTCTACCTGGACGTCCAAGTCCAGTTTTTCAGTTAAATATAAGATTTCAGTTTCAGTAATATTGTTACGAACATTTTGTATGAGAGACGGACGTCCAAGTCCAGTTTTTCAGTTAAATATAAGATTTCAGTAATATTGTTATGAACATTTTGTATGAGAGACGGCTACAGATTCTTCCAAGCAGAATGAAAACACCGAACTGATACATCATGCCAGGCACTGATGATAATTTTAACGTAATCTATATTGTTAAATTTATTATTCTAAAATTTCTGTGGTGTCAAATTCTAGTCTGCTTCAGTTTCCTCAAAGCACTTTGTAAATTGTTGATCCATAGGTTGAAGTAAAGAAGTTTTATTTGGTGGAAGATTTCAGTTTTGTAAATTTAAATTTTGTTTGAAGAGACTCGGCTAAGCAGAGTCATGACCTATTGCATTATCTAGAGGTAGCAGTGCTTTTAATGGAAATTTGTTTCCCTCCAGATAAAATTTTACTGAAAGACAAAATACATCCATAACCCATTTGTTAAATACGTTCTTGGTGACCCAGAATTTCTTGTTATTGTACCAAAATACTCCCAATTTTTCTTTCACTATTTAATTTTGATTAAATGCAATACTTATATTCAAGTGGTAAATCAGCATAGGTTTTAGTTTGAAGTCACCGGATACATTCGCTCCCAACAAAATTGTCAGCCAATCTTCTTCCTTAACAATGTAGCTTTCACATTTTTTTGTCGAGAAAAGCTCGGTTTTGTATCAATTAAAAATTTATTGATGCCTTCATCATCTATAATCTTCTGAAAATTTTCCTTGAAAGAATTAGCAACCTCTGTTTATACTAGCATCCTCTCCGTGTAAGATGATGCTCTTTACATCATATCTTTCTTTCAATCGTTTGAACTAGCCCTTATTGGCATTTAATCATTGCAAAGAGTGCTAGAGGTAAAGATGTTTTTTTGATTTAATTCATCAAACATTTGTTTTGCTTGATCACAGATCATACTTCAATTATTTCCTTTTATTTGCTTTTCTTTAATACATAAATGTAATTGCTTTCCATTTCAATTAACAGTCCTTTTCCCTTTTGTACCGTGTTAGATTTATCATTTAAATTATTTTCATATTTTTCAGAACTTTTTTTTTTTGAAATTTTAGGCTTTGGATATTGATGCACTAACTCAAACAGAACATTCAAAATTAAATGAAAATACTTGAATAACAGATAATAACATATCAAATGTGGTGTATAAACTATGAAAATAACCACCATGAAATTAAAACTAACAAAGCTGTACATACTGTTGCGAGCTGACAAGAAGTGAGTGAGGAGACAGGGACACAGTGCCATGATAATATTTGAGTAGGCATACTAAAAATATCGCCTGTTTCCCAGAAGTGAACGTAACTGCTTCTGCTTGTCTACTCTTTGGTTAATGTCATTCTAGTGCCTGTACATTGAATAGTGAAATTTGACTAAACAGTGAGAGGTGAGCATTGTGTTTGTTTTATTATGATCGGGTTCTTGTTTTTATTTCTCTGGTTTATATATGACATCTGAAAGAAAGCAAGTTAAAACAATACACAGTAAAGCAAGAGAAATGGATACTAAAACGAGGAAATAGGTTCGGAAAACTTTGAAAAATGAGTGAGGAAAAATTTATTCCAAATTTTAATGAACATTCTTTATTACTATTTGATAATGTTCCCTATCATTGTGTACAAGAAAATAAGCCGACAAGTAAGGATTCGTCTAAAGCTGCAACCACAGACTGGTTATTGAAAAATAACACTCACTTTCAACAAGACTGAATTGAACAAATAAACTAAGATAAACCTGCAGAAAAAATGGATCAGATTTTAAAGAAAAATGGACATGATGTTTTGGATCTACCGCCGTACATGTGTAATCTTAATCTAAATGAATTGGCAGAATATTACAGGAAACCTATCAGTGGTAAAACTAACAGAAGCTGTACAACTTGTAAAATTATTTGCCCCTTAAAATGATGAATCCTACAGAAGTAGTTCTGTGCAGAATTTAGCCAAGCGACAAGTACTAGTTTTATGTCGCACAAAAATTTTTTAGGACAGTTAGTATTGTTTGACCAGGCCAATAGCGTGTGTGCATTCCTTTCGCTACACTTCTCGTCAGCTCGCAACTGTATGGAACTGAACCCAACTAACTAACTGAATTCAAATTAACTAAGTGCAAAATTAACCATTTTGGCTTTGGGGTGGAATGACCTTCGTCTGTGTGTGTAAGTTAGGTATTCGGATGTACATACAGTCAAACAAAAAATGTTCAGGTGGATGGTACAGTATCAGAAATTGTTTTCCAATCGTAAAGTGATTTTCAGCATAAAGTGAAATAATTGTATTGTTTGACCATTGTAACATGAAAGAAGGGTTGGTGTACTCCAATTTAAAAAAATTGCGCCCTATTAGATTTTTTAAAACTGAAATATCATTTGAAGCTTATCAACAGTAAAACATAAGTAAAAACAATTTTTTTCTTCCTTCTTATTGAAATTTCTGAAATCCAATCATGTGACACCTAATAAGAAGAGGATGTCATTCTTGATCCAACTTTTGTCTCAGAATTTTTTCTTTACTGCTCTCGGATGTATTGATTTTAAATTTGTGGATTCCCCCAATCTTCAATCTGTGCTTATGTATATTCACTAGTGTTATTTTCTTATGTGCTTCTAACTACAGAGTTATTTGAAAATATTAACTTACAATTTTGTATAGATAGTTTTAAAATTTAAGACAATGAATTCTTTTCATAATTATGAATATTTTAATTATTTATTTTTGAACCTTACATCTTTTTATTACTAGAACACAGGTTTAAATATGACTTGGGATAGAAATATTAAATATATAGCCTTCATAAATTAGGTGTTGTCTAAATCTAAATATGTGTTCTTAGGTGACTGATGAACAACTGGCACCATTGTTCACTATGATTAGCTCTCATGTTATATGTGCAATGACACATATTGATCCTAGAATACGTGAGGATTCACTCATTCTGTTGGACGTTCTTTTAGAAACAATGCCTCACCTTACTGCTATCCAAGCACCTAAGCTACTTCCTCATTTCTTGGAGCTCGTCTCTGATAGTGGTAGTTCTGGCCGATCTCTTTCTTTATACCTAGATGGGAAAATAACTTCGGAAAAATGGCGTGGCCGAGTATTTGCAAGACTAAAAAAATTGTTGTCAGTAATGTTAGAATATAATCAGAAAGGTAAGCCAATTGCTTTAAAAATTGATTCAAGATGAAAGGTAATTATTTTAAATTGATATATTTAAGAATGCATATTTTCACTTTGTAGAATTTTTTTATTTAGCTTTTTAGTAATGTAAAACATTAGGTACAGGAATTTTGCCAGTAATATTAGTTAAATGAATGCTTTTGTTTTAAGTGTTACCATTTGTTTTTTAAAGCATATTCTATGTAACATCTGTTTTATTTTTGATATTTTTATTGAGCCATATTATCAAGTAGACTTAAAATTGTATGATGGGTAGTCATATAAACTTTAATCAAAATCTATAATATAGGAATCCTTGAGGAAAAAGAAGTCGCAAGGGGCGAAATCTGGTGCATGATGGAGCACTTCGTAGCACCATTCAACAATTTTGGCCATGGCAATTACGATGGTCCATTGTTATGATGAAAGAGATATTTTTCTTTGTTAAGTGGGGTTGCTTTTTCATCAATTCAGCTTGAAAATTATTGCAATAAAGGGTATATTACTGTCCTACGATTGTTTTCCCCTTTTCTAAGTAGTCTATGAAGGTTATACATCCTATAAATTTGTAGCCATGATCAGTCTATGGCAGCGTTTTGTTTTGCCTTCTTCAGAGCAAGTATACTAGGATAAATCCACTGTTTTGACTGCTCTTTCATTTCTGAAGTATAATAGATTCAGATTTCATGAACATTTTCATAATGCCTCAAAAAATCGCTTAGATTACAGGCAATTCTGTTTTTTGAATTGTTCATTGAGGATATTAAAAATACCTTCATTTGAGATGTTTATCATTTTAGCTATTCTAGTATATCTTCAATTAATGGTTTTTTCATAATATCATAGAATTTATTAACAATCTGTTCAATTATGACCTTATTCTTACATATTGTGTGCTTAGCAACGTTCTAGCTCATATGATCACACGGAAATTCAGTCAACCATTCCATGTGATGGAACAGAGTCCATCACAATACATTTTTAGCTTCTCTTCAGTCTCCTTAATGGTTTTACATGCCAAAAATAATGTTTTATCACCACACGAAATTTACTTTTTGCCATCCAGTAAAGAAACACAAACTTATTTGATTTGGAGTGCTTTCAACAATTTTGTATTAGACAGATCTTTTGCAAACTTTGTGTGTATACTTAATAAATAGCAAATGTTAAAGATAAAATAAAACTTACAAATTGTGTGCCATCAAATCATAGATTTATCAAACATCCCTTGTACATTTTAGCTACAATTAGAGCCATTCTTATATCCCTTATGGGTCCGTTTCATGTAACTTACCTTTCCACTTTTGATGGCCTGATGAAATGATCCTGAATGAATAGTCAAAATTAAGTGTCTACCTACAGTATGTCCATTTCATAATGTATCTGCATTCAACCAGACCTTCTAGTTTGTGATTTTTTGTCCCCTGCAGCCTCAAGGCCACCAGCAATACTTAATTCTTTAAAAAATATATACCAGTCACTGTATATATATAGTGGGCGTACCCACTGCCTCTTTGGGTGTACATCAGGTTAACATAGCATCCCATAGCATCAGTAAATTATCTGTTTCAATTTCTATCTCTTGTGGCTTGCTTCTACTACACGAAGGCACCACAAGTCTCACGATGGGCCTGTATGACCATTCTTGGGGTAAAATTTCATGTTTTATAAACCAGACTCTCTGATAGAACAGAGAAAATTAATATTTTTCACTAAATTTTTGATGTGAACATTTTTTTATGATATACTTTTTATACAGCAGACACAAATTATAATGAAGTTAAATATAATATGTAAATTATTGATTTTTCTTTCAGAAGGAAAGAAGAATTCTGTAAAGGAAGTTAAATGGGACTCAAATCAGTATCTTTATTTATCAATTTATGAACGTCCTCGTAAAGAGTCTTTAATGTATTGTGGTGGAAAGGTATCATTGGGGAGCCAAATTAAGGTTATTATTATTTTTATTTAAATTTATATTTGAAATATTATAATTATAATACCTTATAACTTTAACATAATTTATTTTTAAACAATGTGCATGTAGCCTCCAGGCTTGTGTTCTAAATATAGCAGATATTGAATCATATATCCTTGGATTTTTTATATAATCAGTGGCTTCAACATTTGTCTTTTGTTTAAAATTGTGTAAATAATTTAAAATACTGTCGTAGAATAATTAAATTTTAACAAAATTGCTTTTTTCATTATTTGTTTTATTCGACTGTAACAGGAATATGCAGAAATACTGATACCACTGTTGCTAGACACTTTTGTCGAAGTTGTTCCTCAGAATGCCGAAGAGGGAAATGAAGAAGGTAATTGTAATAACAAGATATTATGTTTCATTTTTTTTTTCAAAATTACTGTTGATAGAAGTCATTGTTAATTCTATTTCATTGATGTGTTAGGTAGTTTAACAGTCAATGAATACACATTACAATATTTACTTTTATTATTTTTAATACTGTAACAATCATCTTAAAGCATAGAGGAAATAATAAAACAAACTACCGTTTTTATGTAGGGTGTTGGAAAAGTAATACGTGTGTGTGTGTGTGTGTGTGTGTGTGTATGTGTGCGTGCGTGTGTGTGTGTGTGTGTAAATACTTTTTCTTTAAAGGAAAAAATCGCTCTGTCATCATCACCTCATAAAAAAGAAAGAAAGAAAATAACATAAAGTAAAGACCATAGTCCTCCTTGAATACCCTAATAGTATCAGGGCTAGAAGGGAATGAGAGTTGGTCAATAAAGTTTAGATAGGGAAGATTAAAGAGAGGGATCTAACCTATAGTCATTATAATGAGCCCCTGAGGGTGTGTGTGTATTATACAGAGTGTAAAATAAGTCTGTATACACCTGGCTAAAATTTAAACCCCTTGAGACATCAACGGCAAACCTCCACTGTAACGTATTATCATACTTTTCTCGACTTCTTATGGTGCTTAAAAATTGTGCCCCCCCCCCTGCTTAAGGGGGGCTGAGAGGTCATCTTAATTTTTTAAATGGCAACCCTTATCTTCTGACATACTCTGCGACCATTTTGTGCAGTTCTACAAAAATTGTTAACTAATGAGTATTTCTTTACGTTAAAACAATTAATATTATCTGATTTAAAAGTATGTTCCGTTACCACAAATACATCTAAATCTTGTTCCAAACGAAATATGTTTAAAGCATCAATCTTATTGGTGGCATACTAAGCATTCTGGATGGATCACAAAAAGTATTCCATGGAAGGAACCACAGAATCTGATTGTCGAGACACCACATCTAAAGGAGTGGACTCGTCAGAGACACTCGATGCTTAGTTTTTTAATATTAAAATTACTGTTCACAGTTTTTAATGGAATCAGACTATTATTTATAAAAAAGTGTACAGTTAAAGGATATCCACCAAGCAGTGGAGTACTGTTGTCTAAGGTGTCAGTCTTCCCACGTCTAACATTTACATAATCAATTTGGTCACCAACAGGAAACATATTGCTATCCGACAGAGTATATTCCTCGACATAAGATGAACTGCTAAAAGTTTCATCAATTGTGAAATAAATCTCATTGGTAACCACACCACAATAGATTGAGTATGTCAATTGAGGTGAAATATGACTTTCCTTAAAGCTCCCTTTAACATTCAGATATAATCCATGCTTGGCGTAATCCGACCTGTCTAGCATGGGATTAATGTCTATCCACGAAATATTAGGATTCTTTGCAGCCAAAACAGTGTCATTTACTATAGAGTTAGCAATATTTATGTGCAAGAAAAAATTTCTGTTCTTATCTTTTTGGTATTGATGACATCACCACTCTTGTTTTCATTGAAATTGGTCACGCAAGCACTACCATAGGTAGGCATTTCATTGCTGTATACTGCAGGCATTGTACAGTTGTCACCCCTGTGGAGGTTTCACATCCCTCCATACAAAGATACAGTATAATCGGGAATAATCATTTAACAGATAATTTGGTTAACTCTTATTATCCATTTACGACATACACAATCTGTGTATGTGTTAATGTACCATTTTGATAAGTATTAGAAGCAATTATATTCTTTGTACATTCAGTTGGTTTGAAATCCCATAAGTGAAACAATATACGGTTATATTCTTTGTTTTAAGCCTTAGGTCTACATATATTATATAATACAATATTTACTTTATGTCAATTGTAGTCCTTTTTGTTCTTTTTTACTATACCTTAATTATTATACATGGCTTTTTATATGTTTCACTGCCTCAGGCAGCAACATCAGGCCAGTTCTTTATGTTCACCTCATTATTTATTATTTATGTTCAAACTTGTTTGATTTTAAACACAACACTTAATTTTACACTCTTTTAGTATCTTTGTTGTACATATCAAACATAATTTTGTTTATACAATAATATTTTAATTCAATCTCGCCATTTATGATCTACTTCTTGTCTATGTGGCACTTCCTAGAAGACTGTTTTGGAATGTAGATGTGCATTCTTTTCCTTAGTCTCTTTAGCTTTATGTTGTTGGCAGTACATCAAATCATAAAGGCAATTTGAAGCAAAATTCAATTTTTCATTTAATATTTTATCTGGATTACTTTTGTGGTGCTTGTAAATCGCATATTCTTCAATGTTGTTCATAGTATGTCATTTAGTCATTTTGTGTAGCATTGACATATTCTCTTGTATGGTGGTGTAAGAAATGTTCCTTATCAATTAAATGTTCTATGAATGAGGAGTTTGTAATTTTATTGTTTCTGCTGCTGGGTATATGTTCTTTAAATCTTTCTCTAAATGTTATGCCAGTTTGTCCTATGTAATATTTGTCACAATCGCTGCAATTTAATTTGCATATTCCACTATTATTGTTTAAATCTTGGTTACTATTTGTGTGGTTGAAATATTGTGATAAACTGTCTCTTGTTGTGTGGGCAATGTTATAGTTGTATTTCTTAAAAGAGTTGCGGACCTTGTTGATCAAAAACTGGTGTGTACTTCATTGATATAATTAAGATATAGTAAAAAAGACTACAATTGACATAAAGATATACAGTTTATTAAGACATATAAATGTTCGTATATATGACTTTGTTTTTTTAAGTATACAGTAGAATTAGCTTTGTCAAGTGTAAAACCCTATGGTTTAATAGACATGTCGTTTGTAACAGTAGAACATAGTGCAGTGATTTACATCTTCAGTAAAATGACAATTCCTACAGTTTAGAACGTAATTGTTCAAGTTTACAGTAGTTTAAAAGTTGAGTGAAAACTCCTACGGTTTAGCATGATATATGTTTAGTTCAAGTGTACAACAGGTTAAAAGTAAAGTGAAAATTCCTACCGTTTATCAAACAGTAGCTTGTTGAAGTGTACAATAGTTTAAAACTGGAACATTAAAGTGTACAAATGTTTAAATGTACTAGAAGAGTACCAAATATACAAACAATTCAAAACCAACCCAAACAGTTTATTAAATGATAAATTGAATTTTGCATCCAACTGTCTATATGATATGCTTACTACATTAGATAAGAATCACAAGGATTATGAATTTTAGACTGTCAACAAGATAAATTGAAATAATCTCTCGGTGAACAGTTGACCACTACATTAGTAAGATGTGGCCATATTACCTTAACTTTATTTTATATTATTTTCGACCTGTACTGCAGTACCAAATATTTTATGCTTATTTATTTTTGTGCAATGTGTATCAGTGTGTGTGTAAATGTATTATTTCATCTGATGATGGTATATGTTATACCGAAACAGCTGTAATGAAATATTAATAAATACTAAGCACAAGATTGCTACTAGACGTAAGTAATTTAATAATAGACTTATTGTAAAGCATTAATAAGGCATTATGGAATTTATGATAATCATGAGTACACTGTATTTAAAACTGTCCTTCTTGCTACACTAGTTGTGTCTGAAATGTGTTGGTATAAATTTCCACTATCACAATCACTACACAGTTTTTCATTTTCCATATAATTCTACACATTGAACACAATTTCTTGAGCTCGACTATTCAAAGTTCTAACACTGCCAAGTTTTGATTTTGGAGGTGCCATTTTACAGATTATAACAGGCAAAACAAAAGTCAACTCTGTAATTTCTAAAAAGAACTGATTTTTATATAAATTGAATAAATAAATAAAATGCAAAATTAATCCGGCACAACGGAACAACACCAAGCAACGTTTAAGTCGGTCATAGAACTGTGACTGTTTGTATACAAATAACAACATATGAGTAGGAGGATCAATGTTTTAAAAGGGTATTAGCACTCTCGACATATACGTGGTGTTCGGATTGGAGTCTGCGCAGTGCACTCTTTTTTCTCAGACTCTACAAAAGAAACATTTTAACTAATTAAATGTATGGATATTTCTAGCTCACCTGATATCTGTGGCTGCTGCTGCTTTATTACAGTGCATTGTTGATATCATCCAGCTGTTATGGGATCTTCTTATTCAATCAGATAATGATAACGATAATGAACTTGTAAGTAATGATTGGATTAAAACCAATTAGTATTATAAATAAATGGTGTATAAATTCTCTCAAATCATATTTATACATAAACTGTTACGCTAATTTCTAACAGATTGCTTTAGTCTATATTTAAGGAAAAATTTGCTAAAAATTAATATGACGAGAAAACAAAGCGCTCACTTTGCAGTTTGTAAGAAATATTTATTTTCAAACTTTATGTATACTTCTTCAACAAACAGAATACACAACAAGGTTTACTGACACTCATCAAAATACATATAATATAAAAGAATAACGAGCAGCATAAAGTTTTACAGAACATGCATGGGCTTTAGGTGTGTAAAGTTCGGGCCCTTGTTGTGCACTACATGCATTGGGGTTTATTTATATAGATTTAGGTAATTAAAGATTTAGTTAAAATAATTTATTGCTAAGACAGCCCTTAAATTTTGAGTCCTACTTGCAACGGTACCGTGTATGTTAATGAGCTAATTTATTTATTTATTCACTTTTTAATTTAATTTAAACTAATTAATTCTTTATTGAATTTTATCTGGACTATTTACATTATCTATACACCAGCCATGTACAAGAAATGTACATTTTTCATGAATTACATTGCAATGTAACTCGAGATGAGATTCCCTCTCCGGCCGACTGGCCACGCCCACCCCCTCTCCTCACCAGCCCGATTCCGTTATTTTTGGGTCCCCCCTTGTGTGTATATGTGTGTGTATATATATATATATATATATATATATATATATATATAAATGTCTGTGTATGTGACGGGATATTCTGATAAATTAACAAATATATATTTTTTTTATTAACCCTTTGGGTGCCACGGTGACGATCTATCGTCACCATTTTTTCGTGCGAGAAATGCCACGGTGACGATCCATCGCCACTGCGTATTTCGTAGTTTAATTAATTTATTTGTAATCTGCTATATAGTATTTCGGTGTTTTAAAATACTTTGTGGTATATCCAGTGATATTCAGTGGTGGAAAAAATTTTGTTTTAGCTAACTAAACAGATGACAACAATTACTGATGCACAAAATCAGCTGTTGTCATTTTCACTTGCAGGTTAGAAGTGTACTGATATTATTGTGTGTTGATATTATTTTCTCGCTACAGTCATCAGTTTTTTTGAAGTTTGTTGTTCGTGATATTTTATTATTTGTTTGTTGAAGGTTATTATTTTAGTTATTACAAGTTTAAAGTAGTATTTTGGATAATATATTGCTTTGAAATGGCGGAAGAAAATCTAAGAGGTAGCGAAGTAGACAGATTACTTTTAGGTTATTCAGACGATGACTCTTTAGCCTCTGAAGATGATTTGTTACATTTATTTGGGAATGACAGTGATCTAGACCCGTTATATCAACCAGAAAGTGATAGTGACAATCAGTTTAGTGATAGTGATATTGATTTAAACTTAGATTAACCTAGTACATCAGGTAAACAAAATAGGCCTAGGATAGGTTGGGATAGGTTAGTTCTGAGATAAAAGTTTTTTGTTTGAGTTTGGTTTTCAACCAAATAATTTAAAAATTTGGTCACTTATAGAAAACAGTATATAGATAGAAAATAGCACACTTCCCATGTATAAAATATTTTTGGTTTGTGAGGTAAAAAAAAAAAAAATGTAAAATTTTTTTTTCTAAATTATCTAAAGTTTGGTTTTTAATAAATAATTTTTTTTTACATATAGAATCCAACTTATTTACAAATATAATTGTAGCCTAGGTAACACTGAACATTTTGACACTAAATTTGTTAAGATATCTTGTATACAATTTAATCTGTGTCAATTATAACAAAGTTCTCCAAAAAACCATTTATACCTGTGGCATTTTTGGGTGAGTTATGAAAATTTTCTTGTGGCACTCAAAGGGTTAATAGGCCCTAGATTATTTAAACATAAAACAATAACTTATATAAATTAACTTCATAATTCTGTTGTGATATTATGACAGAAAACTGAATAAAAGACCAATAATAGAGAACGAAAAAATACAATGAGGAAACTTGATTCAGTTTATTCCAAAATATTTCAAAGATGACTATCATATAACAGCATGATGCAGAGCTTAAATGTGTAATCAACAGTCCAGTATTTGTGAGAAATAAGACTTGTCGACGGTAATATGATTCATGACAGATTATATGAGTGTTGATAAATCAAAGATTTTTATCTCTTCTCAATTTATGAATTTTGTATAATTAAATCTAGTTGTATTAATACCTTAATCACAATGCAATTTATTTGTTACTGTTTATATATGTTTTCAGAAAAAGTGGTTTCAAACCATATATGGTAGTATCATATCATCCAGGTTATTAAATAAACACTTTCCATACACTTCTACGACTTATGGAATATCAAAGAAAATCACAAAAGTTATGTTAGGAATCTTGAAAAGTAATAAAAATATAGACCAACAGTGTTTGTTACAAAACCTTGGTTTATGTTACATTTGTTTTCAAATGACAACACCTAAAGGAAATGTACATGTTTGGAAGCAGTGTATTATATATTTAAAAGGTTGGTATGTAATATTTAATACTGTATAATCAAATATCATTATTTATTACTAATAAATGTAGATGTGTTTAAAATTGAATTTATGACAATAAATAGTGGTCATCATACTCATTTAATACAGTACTCAAATAATTTCTACACAGTGTAATGATTGATGACTTTATGTGTAAAGTGTTTTGAGACACAAAGCAAAGCAGCAAATGATACTTTAGCTGGAATGACCAGTACAGTAACCAAAGAGGAATGTATCTTTTTCTTTTGTCTGGTATTTTTAAAGACGTTTAGTCAACATCTGGAATAAAATCATTTTGTACCGTGTAGCATAATAATTTTATATTTTTGCTAAATAATTTCTTTACAGAGAGATTGTGTTAAGCATGCCATGGCGTTGATAATAATGTTAAACTCAAATTGAGTTTCTCAAAAATAATCATGATATAAGCAAACCAATTTTCTAGGCCTTTTTTAATCACTTCAAACTGGCCACTGTTAATGAAATTATCCTAAACTGCTCTTCTGGTTACTTGTAAGTTTAAAGGTCATCTTCATATTACATGGGACGAAACAAGAAAATAACCTTTCTCTTTATCTTTAAAATATCAAGAATTTTCTCTAAATTATGTTACATTTTGATCTTCAAAAAATTCCAACTATTATTCAGGAGTCATTTACAAACTTAAAGATTTCCTTCCTCTTGATTTCCAAAACTCAATGAATTGGTAAATTTTCTTCATAGATAATTTATGATTTCCTTTTCAATCCTTTTTTTTCTTTGGTATCTGGTTTGGCTTTAGAAGAACAACTCAAGAAAATTGGGCTATCATTCATTCTGAGAATATGTTTGCTTTTTAGTTCTAGAATTCAAGGATTATTTTCTCTATATCTCATAAACGCCAGACTTTTTTATCTTTCATATAAAATGTTCATTTAACAAGTGCCTTGAACTTCTTGAATTATCTACCTTTCTCCTGAACATTTGAAGTTAGCAAATATCGAATGTGTTTAGTATATAAATCACAATAACTTCTTGTACTGACAAGACACTTTTAGCGGAACAAGACTTCATAATACTTATCTACTTAAATCATATCTACTTAAATCAAAGTGGTAACAAATAAGTTAATGTAACAAATTTTAGAATATGCTTTTACCTGAAATCATATAAAATAAGCCATTTTTAAATATGATTTGAAATTAAGCTTCAAAATATTTGATTGGAAGGCAAAGTATAATTTTGCCTAAGATCTTAAAAAACATAGTTTGAAGTTTGTACTAACCTGTAATTTCTGTGTTTGTTTATTATCACTATTTGTATGTAAAATACAGAAAACGGGGGTCCACTGTTATGTCTATATTACTATTATAGAGAATTTAACAATTTACATTGGATTCAATTCATTTTAAATTGCTTCCTTCTTGATTTAATCTTCATTGAGAGTCAAAAAATAATTTTAATATATGGAAACAAACAGTGCACTTCATGGAAAACAATGGTACATTCCGATTGTTTTTTGGCTTTTTGATGTTGCCATGATTTCTCATTTGCTCTCTTTGGTCTCAGTCTTGATAGTTTGGGATTTTGAAGAGCTCTACTATGGAGTATGGACTCCCATCAAAATCAACTGAACCATTTCGCTCTATTGCATATTCCAACCCCTTTACGTATTTATCATGAAAATATTTGATCATTGCAGGTCAGAAAAGAAGAAGATGTGCGAATTACAAAAACTAGACTGTGAAACCATTCAGAGTTGTGAGGTACCACTTCATAACAATTGTTTGGAACAATTTCACAGCTAATGATGAATTTAAATATAAGAAAATAGTATTGAAAATTTTGTCAAATAATCTAAATTTTTATATTGTTTACACTGATGACCGACAGTACTTGATAGAATTCCATTTTAACAAATAAAACACAATTTTTCTTTTGTAAATTCTAAAGGGGTAAGAGCCTTGTCAATGCCGTAACTGGCGAAACCATGGTCGGCTTGACCAAATAAATTATAGAATTTACAAAAGAAAAATTGTGTTTTATTTGTTAAAATGGAATTCTATCAAGTACCGTCGGTCAATAAATTTTTGTCACTATTTTGTAAAAACTACAAACTTAAAAGGTACCTTTGTATTTTAAAAATGAAAAAGTTGAGATACTAATAATTACATTCCAAAACAATATTTTATGTTTTTGTGTTAGAGCCCAATTGGTCATTAAATGACCCATTTCATTCAAAATGTATTAGAAGGTTAGTTAAATGATTAATTTAAATTTTTTCTTGAAATTTTACATGTTTCAAATAAAATATAATAAATGGTAAAATTTTACAAACATAATTATTGTGGGCGTTATTGTCTTTTAATAACTTAGGTCAAGGGTCATTTTTTTCAGAATTTATATAATATTTGTAAGAATATTAATATTGAATAAGAACCATAATATTTGTTTACTTGTGATTTTACACACAAGTTCATGTCATTAACTTCCTATTTTACTAAAATATTAACTGATTCAGTAGACTCAATTTTGAAAAGTTACATATTTTAAAACAGCCACATGGCTGATTTTTTGGTATTTTATTGATCTCACAAAATGGCATTTTTGGTAAGATGATGACTTGTACGTTTTATTTGGTTCCTTAGTGGTTGAGCAAAATTTATCAAAATCTTTAAGAGTATATGTTAATAAATAATAATTTGTGGTTTTTTCTTATTTTTGTTTTAAAATAAATTTTTAAAAATTTGTGATTTATAACTAAAATATATCCACATATCAAATTTGATTAAAATCCGTCCACTTGTGTGGGCTCCACAAATGACAGATAGACAAACGTCTTTGTGACAAAATCCAATTTTTTTACACTCGGGGACCTCAAAACGGATATACCTCAAAAAACTCGACATCAATTCTCTATACATTTATATGTGAAAGTAAAAATATTAGTAAACAGTAGTGAACACTATTTTTTAAATATTTTGCTTAAACTAATATTACTTATCAACAGAAACTTATAAAATCATAATTAGTTGATTTCCTCGATTGTTAGTAGAAAATTTGACATATCATCAGACAACAGAATTTGACAATTTGTAATACTAATAATATGAGTTAGTAGTTTATACCTCTTGTGTTAGGATTGATAATGTAGTTTTTTATAATAATTCTCTTCTACAAATTCAAATGTTGTGATGTTACAGAATGTCTTTGGAAAAATGAACGCTTAGACAATGAAGAATGTGCAATATTGAGGAAATGTCTAGATGCAGCTTGTAAAAGAAGTGATACTGTTTATAAAGAATGTGCATTACTTTTTGATATAGTCGCTGGAGCGTTTTTAAAACTTGGTGACTTAAATAAACCTATAACCAATATGCTGTTTAGCTTTCTCTCGGATATTGCACTTGACCACTCTTTGGGACATTTACATAGGTAACAGTATTATAACTAATTTTATATTATTTATGTATTTTATTTATTGTAAATTGCAAAAGTGAACAGAATTTTTAATGGTGAACTTATTGTTCATTGTTCTATTTCAAATATAGTTTGAAATAAGAGGTGGTATAGTTCAAGAATTGATTGTTGAAATTATAACTCGCCACAAAATATGTTATGGATAAAATGTACTGACCTAGTTTATTTTAGTAAAAACTTTTAAATAAAAAAGTTATACAATTTTCAAATATATTACCCCAATTAAATTGAAACACATTCTTCAGATTTCCAAACCATCTTTACGGATCACCACTCCCATAAATTCATTTTGTTTGTGGTTAATTTTTACCCATATAAAAATTTACTCTTTAAATTAGTTCTTAAATTAAAACAAAATTATTAAATATCGTCTTTATCATATTATTATGGGATTATGCCTTATCGGTTCCCCTGCTCCCTTTTTGGAGAATGCACACGGTGAAACAAGCTTGGTTTGGTGCACAAGCCAAGCAGTCTGTTTGCACCTGTCGTGGAGGATTGATCAGGGCCAATGACTGAAGAGTTTAATTTGTGAATTTTGTTAAATTTATTGATATGCACTGGTATAACTCCAGGAATATGGCCGTGTTTAGCCTATCCTATTACTTATGTGGTTGTGCAATTTAGTGGTAGATTTTTTATAATCCCTTGTTTATTAGTTAGATTAATTAATTAGTCATTAGTTAGGGGCATTACAATGTCTAATCCATTGAGATATGTCCTAGTGTTAAGTTATTCGGCAGTGTGACCCAACGGCAGAATCGCATCAATAAGAGAGATCCATGGCCTCACCAAATCCCACCATAACTTTAAATACCCTCCCCCCAGAACTCCCTGCTATTTGGTATCATTCCCTAATCAAATATAACTACTGTACAGATAAACGAAAATACCATTAAATAGTAAGGAAAAATCAGGTGATCAGAAAACCTTAGTTACTGTAAGTGTTTAGAGTTATTTGATATTTCATGATTTTTTCAGTTAAAATTGTTTGCTAAAAATGAATGTGACAGGGATATTTTTTATGTAAATGATTAACAAAGTGGTGATTAAGTTTTATAAAGACCTAGTGTGTATGGTTTTATAAAATGCATCTTGTAAATTTTTATTTTTGAACCACAGAGATAATGAATTATTTTATTGGATAATTAAGTTACAAAACTATTCTTAATAGTGAATTTCTAATAAAAAGTGTTTTTATCAAATTAAAAGTATTGAACATTTTATTTAATAATTTCACTAACACATAAA
This sequence comes from Aphrophora alni, assembly GCA_963513935.1. NCBI lineage: Eukaryota > Metazoa > Arthropoda > Insecta > Hemiptera > Aphrophoridae > Aphrophora > Aphrophora alni. The sequence continues at coordinate 105,722,746 of OY740767.1, read as the reverse complement.
AACTAAAATAATAATGAAATATATTACTATTAGAATCTTGAAAAAATTGTTCAATACCAAATATTTACACGTTTGATATAGTAGTATGATTTGATATTTAAACCAAACTGGATTATTGTTATTGTGTTTCAGTGCTCCTCAATTTGTGAGTTGGTTGGGATCTTTACCTGAACTTTTGACTAAACCCATCATTGCTCGGTCAACACTAAATACAATAATTCATTTAGCATCACGCAACATCGATCCATTTTCTACAAGTCTTGATGTTTGGATAGAAACTATTATAGGTATGTCAAAACTAGGTTCTGTGCTATTTATAAATAATTATAGTTTATTGTCGGGGTAATTATATAGCAGAGCTGCCTCACTTCAAAATCAATTTTTATGGGTTTTATTCGTCAAATAAATGTTGGAAAAATATTTTACTATCGAAAAAAAGTGTCGGAAAGATGATTACATAATACAATAATACAATTACACAAGTAGTTTTTTCGTGAAAAAATTAACTCTGTGTTATCTTTCATACTCTTTCATACTCGTGACATTCACTTCAATAAACGTACGGAAGGTTTGGCCAGGTGGTTATATATATATATAGCAACCTGGCCAAACCTTTCGTGACATATAATAATACAGCCCTACATATGCGTACACTGAAGCACATACGCAGACAATTGAACGTCAATGGAGGGAGGTGCGAGGAAATGTGCCGCGATATGGAAATTCAAAACAACATTTCCATGGCCATATAGCCGAATTTATGTTTAAGAGAAAGTACAATGAGTATAATACTCGTTTTCATCATTTATGGCGAATTACGAGTGAAATACATTTAAATTCAATAAATTCCTCTTCTACTGAATTTGCAGCAGAGTTTGACTCTGATTAAGATTTTCTTGTGTAATTATATTATCTAATCATCTTTCCGACACTTTTTTTCGATAATAAAATATTTTTCCAACATTTATTTGACGAATAAAACCCATAAAAATTGATTTTGAAGTGAGGCAGCTCTGCTATATAATTACCATTGTCGGATAACGTTTCTACACTTTGACTCAAAATAGACCTATTTTTAATGGTTCCCAGATCCTCCATAGGTTCTGTATGAAACCCATGAGTATTTAGACTCAGGAAAGTTGTATCCAGTTGACTGTGAGATATACTTTATAGGCAACTATAGTCTGTGCTGTAGTGATTTTTTTTCTCTCACAACTCTCACGCTTCCCTCTAATCAATTATCCCTTCCCTAAATGATTCATTGAGCAGTGTTCTCATAAGCAAAATAAAAAAAAAACCCTGGTGTCATTAAACCAAATTTTTTGTATATTAAAGATCCTTTCTGCTCCAGAACTCTCATAAAGATCTCTCTATAAATAACCGCTCTAATACCCTCTGAAGCTAAAGCAGTGAGAGTCAGTCAATCTAGTAACCTTTTGTTCCAGGATTGGAGCCTCACTTCCCTCTTTACTCCTTTTTCAGTTGGATTCTTGAATCAATTCATCTGATCTCTTTCTCTTTGTTCCTGTTAATATATATACTTGATACATTACATGCCCTCTTCAGCTTAGTAGCCACTCTCTCAGCCATTTGAATCTCTTCTTCGTGGTCCCACTTAATCGTACAAATAAAACCCCTGAGGCCTTGAATCATGCCTTACTTCATTCCAGAGATTAAAATGAGGAATGTCTTGTGTTTACTCATCTCCTTCTTTTCAGATTTCAATATGGATATAATCTCATCTTTAACAGAATAGCTGTACTCAAATTCATTCCATGTCACTTGAATGAAGCGAGTTTTGCCTCGATTAAGTCACAGTTGTTGCGAAGCCAAGAAACTTCAAGTCAGTGGCCTTTGGCACGTTAAGACAGGATTGATTTCCATTTCTTTCCAATTGGTATTATACACACAGTCTGGGTTTAGTTAGTTACTGTAAGTCCTATTAGGCCTCAATACTATTCAGCAGTCCAAATGTACCACTCTGGTTTTAATTTAACTACTATGTCTTTAATTTGAATCAAAACCTAGGGGGTCATGTCAGAAGTGACAGTCAAAGTTAAGTCATGTAATGTAACACAGTGTTTGTTTTAAGTAATTGTCTATTACAGTGGACAAGTAATATATGAGGTGGTATTGTGTTAGGAAAATGTACACAAGGGCTGCTGTAACGTTCAACATTTTTGGGTTAGTACTTGGTTCAATATGTGAGGGGTAACGAGATATGATGTACGAACCTTGCATCATACTAGTATTGCGATCATATATTGAAATCACGTATGGACGGATGGACAGTGTTCCAAATTTAGTTAATGTTGCAGAACCGTGAATAAATGAGTTGTATGAATGAAATTTGTTAAATAGTTGAATATTCATGCATAATTAAGATATAATTGTAAACTTTTTTTTTTTTAAATAAAATGCTAGAGTTAAGGAAACATTTATACCCAAATTAATACATATTCAATTCAGTGCAGTGTGTTTTGTGCGCCTATACTATTTGTCAAGTTTGCCCTAATTAGCCCATAATTCCCACCAATAACAACATTTCTAGAACCAAGGGAGAACAGTGTACTTCTTGGGATCACATTTTCTCATCTTCATCAGGCGAGGGTAGTGCTGATGGTGGCTCTCTTGTCAACACGAGATCTTCTCATTTACCAGAACGGTACGAAAATCTGCAAGAGCTATGCCTTAAATGAGTGTTTTCAATTTATACAACAGTTTAAGTTGAACTATACTTAAAATCAGTGCTAGCGTCCTGGGTAATGATGCTTACATTAAGGGTAATTTAGTTATATTACAATTACTTATAATTTGGACAAAAGACTAAAACTTATATAAAACGTTTGTGTAACAAATTCAGAATAATAATTAATTTCCTGAGAAAATCAGAAACATTTTTAGTGATTCTTACTTTAAAAAACAAATTTAAACAACATGTGTTATTTTAATGGAAGTTATAACCAATCTCAACTTTATTAATAACTAAGAACATTATTAGATATTAATATGTTAGGAAAAGACTTTCGACACTTATCATACTATTTATGAATATATTTATGACTTATTCTATTTTACCATTGTACTATGTCATGTTAGAATTGTTATTATTATTGCATATGTTGTTGTTTATTCTTTTTTAGGACCGTCTCCATCATATTAATTTCAATTTGTTGTGTATGTTAGATTATAAGGATAAATGTATGTCTCCACAGAAGTTGCAGAAATACTGAAACAATATTTAAATTATAGTATTTCCAAAATCTGTAGTTGTTTGTCCACTTCTTCCTTAAACAACTAAAAAGTGTATTGTAAGTACATTTTCCTTGAAAAATCCACGATCCTGATTTGTAGTTAAAATTAAAAGTGTCTAAGCTTCTCACAGAATGGTGCCCAATATAATGGATAAAGTAAATTCAATAAATTACACTGTTAGAAAAGTTACACCCCTTCCCCACTTACTGCACTTACAATTGTCCCTGAAGCACGCGAACAACAGGAGAATCCATGAAGATTAAACTAAACTAGATTTTTGTCAGATTGACGTGGCAGGATTGCCAAGAGAAACAAATTTGAGAAGAAATTAAGACGAAGATGCCTTTTAATGGAGTTTTGAGTAAAATAGCAATAAAATTGGTAGGGAGATACAATTTCCCTTTTAACTATCATAATACAATCACGTCAACAACCAACATTTTAATTATGGTAGTCGAAACAAAATTTTCTTCCTATCATTTTTTTCCTCTTTGTCTCGTCAAGCTCAGTAAAATGATGTATCACATGACCAAATGTCCCATTTGAAAATGTTTGTCTTATTCCCTGTTTTTCCACTCTCTTATCACAAATTAAAAAAAAAAAAAAAACGGGCTCTTGGAAACAACCTCTCACTATAAAAATGATTGCTACAAACTGTGTTTAGATGTCTTAACACATTTAGAACAGATAGGTGTTTTTTTCAACCACTCTGTATATTTGATCCAATGGCAGAGAATATTCATAGAGTGTGTGTGTAAGCAAAATGGTATTTTTGTATTTGTAATTCTGTTGACATCATATGCTCATTGTCATGGAGTACATAAATGTTATGTCATATTGTAGATGTATAACTCTGTTTTATTTATGTGCGTAAATTCATGAGTTAATGTATTAGGGTGTTTGTGTATAGACTGATTGAGACCACCCATTTCAAACGTATTATAGTCAAATGGTTTGAGCTATAAACATGGTGTAAAGCTTTACCTCACAATTTTGCACTTGAAGAATTTAGAGAAAATATCTAAACACCATAAAGAAACAGTTATAGTTTGATTGGTGTAGCTCGTGTATCACTGAAGAGGACGACCTTGTCGTTGAAATGCGTCTGATACGTAGGCTTATTTTTTGTGAGAATTGTGTTCTGTGTGTTTGTTATACTGTACCATAAAGAAATCCGAAAACATCGGTAAAATAAGTCTTCTTTGAAAGCATTAGCGATAATATAAAATTGTAAATTAAAAAAATGTTTAGTTTTGTAACACTAGGTATTCATTTAAAGTACAATTCAACATATCTTGTCATTTGTTTATATATATACTTGAATTTTTTTCCAAAATTTGGGGTTGGAATCATTTTTTTTAAACTGCCTATGTGCTGATGTCGGGTTTGATTTTTAATTATTCTTTTTATTAATAAAACATAATAATTATAGGGATGAACATAAAATCCAAAATTTTAGATATGCCATTTTGTTGTTGTTTTTGTTTAAAGACAAAAACTTGCTGTCTTCATTATTAAAAAAAAAGAACCCTTAGCCCTCAAATACTACAATAGTGTCAAAGTTGTAATAGAACAAGAATTGGTTAAGACAGAGCTGTTAAGGAATTTAACCCAAGATGACATTAAGGCTGTAGATTCAGTTATTATACCTCAGGGTTGTCACACCTATGCTCTTATAAATTATAAGAGTGACATTTTGAAAAGACAAGTTAAGAAATAAGGGTCCTACCTCAATTATATGTTCTCAAATTCAAAATAAACAAAAAATTCTGTTTGTCTAAATTAGTGAGACAAAACTGTACACCACATTTCTAGCTTAAACTATTTGTCTACAATAAATAACTGTTAAAGGATATAACCACTTAATAGTATTGGGAAAAAAATCAACTTTAAAACTGAATATTTCCTTTAAAAGTGCTGGGAAATAGAAATGTTATTAATGATAACTTTTTCAAGTCCTACACTTTAATTTTATAGGTCTAACCATACTAGGATCTAGCTAGGCTTTCTACAAAGCCTAAATTATTTGAATCTATTAGACAATTTCATTATTGTATGAATGATAGTAAATCAAAATTCAATACTAAGCATCGTAATTCCATTTGTTTAAATTCATCGCCATGAACGGAACCGAGCGTGTCTTTACGCCATTAAAATAATGTTGTTTAGATATAGAAAGATCGGGGGAAACCAAGTAGTTTAAAGTAACCCAGTCTTCATAAACTCAAGTCTCTGCTCTCTGAATGTACTTGTTTGTAGGATTGTTATGAAAGTTACTTGTTAATATATTGTTGAACCTCGTGAATCTTCACTATGCATATTAAACCTTCAACAGAGTTGCTTATGTTTTTTTTTAAACTGTGTTATGCTGCTAAGATTGATCATTATTAGAAAAGTTTTGCAGATTTAATATATCAATCTTGTTGTGGAGGGGAGGGGAGAGTGATGCTAAATAATAGAGGTAGTCCTAAATCTAAGAGTATTCCGAATTTTCCAGTGAGATCTAAAATGATTCCAAATGTTCTTGGTTATTCAAATTTAAACTTTCATAAGATTAGATCAATTATGTTTTAATATAAGGATTTTTTGTTGTAGATAATTTGAGATCATTAGAAATTATAGGAGGCAAAAGCATTGAAGCTAAAAAAAGCATTTTAAGTTTACTTTATTGGGTCAGCGATTGGGATCAAGAAATGGTTGACAACTTGAACAAAGCTGTGGACCAACAGTACCTTGGTGCCGAGCTTACTTTACATCTTTTAGATATTCTTAAACTGAGGTAAATACTATTGGAATAATTAGATAAGTTATTAATTTAAAAACAGTGATGATATATATTATCTGATAGCGTGTAATTATACAGAGACAATAGTACAATTGTGTAAATAGGAGGTCCATCTAATTTCAGCTGTTAACTTAAGAAATACAACAAAGAAAAATGATGAAATTCCTGTTCCTAGAAATAAATATGAGTATAACTAATTATAGGTAGAGAAATAAACTTCATATATATAATTATGTGAGAATGTAGTTCTCCTCTATGACTGGAAATCTGCGGAGACATATAAATGACGCAAAATAGTTTACAACTCCATAACTTGAACATACTAAAATTCTTAACAAGTTTGGTTATAGTGTTACACTATAAAACCATTTTTACTTGCACACATCTTGAATTAATAATACTTACATAAAATGTTTTGAACTTAATTAAAAACTGAATTTTTAAGAAAGAGTTAAATTACATATTGAGTGAGAGTGATAAATGATTTATGAATATGAGAATCCGAGTGAGTAAAAGACTATAGATATTTGCATATGTCATCTACATTATGTATATTAATTTTGAATTCTTATATTTTGTAGATCTGAAAATGACAATGATGGCTCAGTGAGAAAACTAATTGACGATATGTCTTGTTGGACAGATATTTCTAGAGTGTAAACAATAAATAAACAGAGGATTTCATAAAACTAAGTGGTCGTATTTGAAGTATAATTAATTCTAAAATCTTTTAGTCATTGTTAAAAATTACCAAGGCATTTCTCCGCATTAATATCCAGCGTTCTAATCTTTACACGATGTTAATTTATTTTTAATATGTTTATAATTTTAAAATTATAAACCTTTTTATCTATATTTGTTATATATGAGCCTTAAAAAAGAAATGTATATTCTTAATTTTTACTATATAACTTTTTTATGCAGAGTAGTGGATAATAAGAAAACAAAATATTTTAAAATCTACCTGTTTTTACAATTTGTACTTTTTGAGATGTATCAGTATGAAAATTGATTTATTAGAATGGAATTGAATTTATTTATCCTGGAAATTTTTTAATCTGAGTTTATGTATAAAGTTACATGTATACATTTTTTAGACCCTGTTTGTTTTATAAGTATTTCCAATGTGAGTTTTTATACATAGTCACATGTATATAATTTTCTAACTTTTTTTTTTTTTTTAGTGTTTAACAATAATGACTTTGTTTTGGATGACATTCTGATGTAATTTTGCATATGTATTTTAGTTAAAATATTGTCATAAACATATTTATTTATGATTAAAGTTGGTGGTTTAAAAAAAAAAATTCTATTGAATTTTTTAATGAAATTAAGAAAGGAGTTCTAATTTTATTGATTATTATTCTCATAGTAAATTCATTAATCATTAGCATGGGGTCACTGTTACAGCTAACTTGCTTGTAGCGTTTAATTTTCTTTTATAAAGAGAAATATTACGTTGTTAAAGTTATTTCTTTTAGATTATTTGGCTACATTTATGCAGGAAAAAATCAAAAGACTTTATTATTAACATTTTTCAGTTATAAACATGAATTTTTTTTTTTAAATCAACTACTTGAATTGTTACGAATGTATAAAATAAAAAAAGAAATGAAAAAAGTTACAAATAAAATTAGAATATTGTATTAATTCTAATACCTTATATTAACTACATTGGTCGCACACGTACATGAGTAAACTTGTTGTGCGAGTGTGCATACCTGAACAAATTTGTACAAATTAAAAGGAAACATATGGCAGCATGATGAGGGCGCTTACACTGCATGATGTTGGTTGCGCATTCTCGGGTGACCAAAATATTTTGTTTCCACTTGCTTTGTTGCATGCTTGTTATTGTTATGTACATCTTGAAGATGGATGAAGTTTTAATATCACTTGTTCGTGAAAAGAAGGTTATTTGGGACTCTAAAGACAAAAAGCATCACAACAGGGACTTTGTGAAATAGATTTGGATGGAGATAGCTATGGAATTAGACACAACAAGTAAGTTTTTGCCTTTGTAAAATAATTTTGATTTTGACACTATATCAGCAAAGTCCTAAACCTTACTATTCAATATGAGTATACCATGTGTCCATAAAGTCCCCCCGCCCTGTTATTTTTTTTTATTAATGGAAATAGACAGATTTGCTTTGGGGAAAGTTTAGATAACCAAAGGAGGAGTTTTTTTGAAGTATCAAAATTTTCAACCCTTACCCTCAAAATGGGGTAGTTTGGGGGTAAGTCAAGAATTTTAAATAGCAACTACCATAGTGACACATGGTATATTATTTTACTGCCACTAACTAAAAGCTAAACGGAAAGCACCTATTAAGCCATATTGCAGGCTACATAATATCCCCAGCTTTCTTTGTACCAGCAGTTTCGGCCAAAAAAGTATTTTAGTTTCTGTCTAGCTAGACTTTCTCAACAAAACATTTAATTTATTTATATTTATTTATTTATTTATTTTTTAGTGTCAGAATGTAAATAAATTTGTTTGCCTACAAATGTTTTCTTTCTTCTTTTTCTAAAAACTGAAAACCAATTATTTTGAGCCAGGTTAAACGGGAGATGAAATAAACCAGAATATCAGAATTATTGATGTGTTTGATTTGGTTTTGTTTATATTATATGTGATGTAGTGATCTTTGCTGTGCTGTATTAGTTGTATTATAAATTTTTAACGCTTTTTATACTGATTGTGTTTGAATGGAGCAATAAGGAGTATAAATATTTGAAGAAGATAATCAATCAGCTTCTTTACCTAGCCCTGCTTCAGGAAGTACTTCTTGTCAATCAACCAATTAATTTTTGGCCCTACGTACCATCAACTTAATTCATCATTATTTCAAGTAACCAAAAAAGTGAAAATTATCTAGATAGGTACTTCAGTAATTAAAATACTCAATAAAGTGTTTGAGTTCTATGTTTACCTTGGTGATTCAGATTTCTTAATAGTTGAATACATTTTCAATGAGAAAAGATGATGAACTATAATACATTGTCTTTAAATAATATTTTCCTATTGGTGTTAAAATTCAAACATTTCTTCTTTTTAGTATTCTTATTAGGCTATTAAACTCATATATTTGTTTAAAGCATTGGTTGTTTATATAATAATAAAATAACTTACAAATATGTATTGAGTTGGTTTTATATTTTTATTACCTGTAATAGTATGAATGTAATGCTTTAATAGTAGGTTTATAGGAATTGTTTCTAAGTCCATTATTTCTTCATTTTTGTTTGCATGAGTGTAGTGATGAAAAACATCTCTATTACTGATTCGACTTATTGACTGTAAGTCATAGTCTGAAATTGAGTTTTTTTTTTTCATGATTCTTCCTACATGGTACCAGATTTGGCTTATCTTCATGTAGCTCTGAATCCTATGGGATAGGTCGGATCAACATCCGTTTCATGGTCAGTCTCATATTCATTATTGCCCTTCACTTCACTACCTTCAATATCATAATTCTCACTCTCTGTGAGTTCAGATTCAGATTTTGAACACTTGTCCAATTCACTCAAAACCACTTTTTATATCTTTGTCATTTGAAATACTCATTCATTGTTAAAATCAATAATATTATTTCAATTCAATATAATTGCAGTTTAAAGTTTTTTCAAAAAAGATCAAAATATTTTTAAACCAATGGTATGAGTATCCAAAGATGCAGAATTTAATGGAGAATAAACCCTGAAAAAATCACTTTGACATCACAAATGATTTAAGAGTTATTGCAATTTATATGTCAATAAAAATACCACATTTAAACATTTCACGTTTCGCCACTTGCAATACCTTTTTAAATCGCCTGTAGCTCAATAACTATACATTGTAATGATAATATGAACTTATACATGATGAAAGAAGAAAGTTCAAATTTTACTGTGGTTTTTTCAAATCGAAAATAACTCCTATAGTTTCTGAGTACCTAATTAATTCGAGAAAATAGCCAATTTTCAAACTTTGCAAAATGGTAAGGGTAGGTACCCACTTGCAGTTTCTTTAGGCGAAAAATTGAGTTTTGATTTTTCATTGTTTTTATAGCTTAATTGAAGCAGAATTAAATTTGGAGTCGAGGGGTGCTATTGAAATTTCAAAATTTTAGATATTTTTTTTTCATTTTTATCTAATTTTTTGTAAAAAATTCAACACTTAACAATACCAATGATATGGGTATCAAAAGATGCAAAATTGAAATGAGAGTAAACCCTGAAAAAAAGAAGGGAAAAAAGGGGGGGGAAACTGAAATCTCAAAGGGTTTACGAGTACAGTACTACTTACAGTTTTATCTATTTAGATACAATATTTACAAGATAATGGAAATTGGACTATCACTATTCATACAGTTTGGCCTACCAGATGACACAACTACGATGTCTACATTCGTCTGTGAGACTACGCAGACACAATAACCTCAAAACAGAATTAGTTTCACGATCAATGACATCAACAACACTGACTGTGTGTAGGGAAAGGATTAGGAGGGAGCTCAGCCCATTCCTTATCTGACATCATTCCATAGCTTTGTTTCTTGGAAATTAGCATTGTTTGAAAAATGAATCTAGAGTTAATCCCCTTTCTGTTATGCACTCCATTATAATATCCACTAACCCTACTGCTAGACATAATGTAGAGTTGGTTTAGTTACATTTTTATAAGCTCCCTCATGACAGCCACTGCCGTGTTGCAATACATAATGACAAACCATTTAATCCCATTTCTGATATATCTATCATGACCAGTCAATGCCCTGGAATTTATTTAGTTTAACCTCTTTTATGATATCAATATAACAGCATCTACTCTGCTGCCACACAGGAGCTCAGTATTTCTCATTTCTTATACACATTCTATCTAGACCACTGTCCTGCTGCCATAAGTATATGGCTCGAGAGATGTATAATATATCTTGATGCTTAACTAAGTAGTTGGAGAGTTCGGAAATGTTCAGGTTCTTGAACAAGTGGCTAAATTGTGAGACCCCAACATAAAACAAAACTATGATCAGCTAATCTGATAAACCAGAGAGCAGTATGTAATTTCCAGGGGTTGAGAGGCTGGGGAGGTGATCACTCTTTTATATGTCTGGTCATTCCTCTAATCTCAGGGGTACGGTATATCCGTACTCAAACACCGACGGAGAACTGCACCCGGCTTGTGGTGGCCCTGCACTGGACATTAGTCTAGACTGAATCCGTTGAATCTAAGGGAGTAAACCCTGAAATAAAATCCCTAATCTCAAGGTGTTAGCTACTCGTGCCGAAGAGATGAATGACACAGATTACATTTCTTTAATGGGTAAAGCCCTCTGAGATACTTAGTTCCCTCTCAGAGTATTTACCCTTGCCTGGGAATGCATGGCTCTGATTGGCCAGGTTGACCAATATTTCCCTAACTACTCAAGTGATTTTTATGGAGAGAATCATAAAAACCTAGAAACTAAGTGAGACTGAAGATCCAACATGTGATCTTAGCAAAGGGTTCCAGTTCTTGCAGTAACATAACAGTAGAAACCAGGACTACCATTCCTGAGATATCTACTGTAACCTCAATGGATGTGAGTGTAAGGAAGTTGCCTCTTCCTATAAATACTGTGGAAGAAGATCTACTTAACCTATACACGACAACAGTTCACAAACTCTTCAGCCAGAGATCGTTCAGGTTACCCAGCAGTTGGCCAGCATGGCAATCAAGGATATGAAGAGGAGGATCAAATCAATGCACAAGAGGGCACTTAAAGCTTGCAGCTAGAGGCGAGTCCTTTTGACCTAGAAAGTGGAATAAGTACAGGTCTGGACCTGCCACCAGCTTCCATGAGCCAAACTGTTAGGCATTCGGAAGCTGGCTCCACCTCCGACCAGCCCAAAAGTAATGAAGGTGGGAAGAAAAGAATCAGAAGAACACCTTGCACAAGATCCTGGAGCTTGTTAAAGGTACTTGGGTCAGTGTAAGGTGAACAAAGAAAAAGGGGAGCACAATTAACAGGCTCATAGCCGAGTAATTTATAATGTTAGTAATTTGTCCCCAGGAAAAAAATTTAATATCCAATCTAACTGATGATGCGTTATGTATCTGGTTAGATTATTCAGATTATTTGGAAATATATACAAACCTAATATGACTGGCTAATTTTTCATCCGTAAGGCTACCAATGGGGGGCTGTCGATGATTTGTTACCAGTTGAAAAATAAATTCACATGTTAATTTCTCATATCTTGTGAGGCATGATTCAGTGTGTAATTGCTGGGTATTTTATTAAGGAGATATAATATATTCTTAGTAGTAATTTACTTCTTAGATAATTAGCAATAACCTCATCAATGCTAGCTTTGTACAGTACTAGTATGAGTTGGGTGTCAGAATTATCCAAATATTTGTACAGTAACCAATCGGAGTCCACGTGGAAAATTAAGGATCATGATGCACCATCACATAACAAGTAATAAGATGCTCAATGTAACCCCCATTTCCCGAACCTCTCCATCATGACAACACCTAAATCTGGTTCTAGAGATAATGTGGAGCTCAGTTTAATTCAAATTCTAATATGGTCTGCCTCATGAAGACATCCCCTCACTGCTGCCAAATATAATAATGGGTTGAGGTTATTCCATTTCTATTATGGTCTACATCCATAACAAGTTAGATGAAACAGTTCCAGGCAATGAGGAGCTCAATTTAATTCCATTTGTAATATAGTCTACACCCAGATATCCACTGGCGATAGGTGCTGTTACATGCAATGTGGAGCTCAGTTTAATCCCTTTTCTAATATGGTCTGCTTCATGACATGTTGATATATGTAATAAGAAGCTCAATTTAATACCATTGAGGTACTACCCAATGTGGTTACACTACCCTGCTGCCATATGTAACAAGAAACTCGTTTTAATCCCATTTCTAATATACTTTCCATCATGACATTTCCTGGCATGCTGATATAAGATATACCCCTTCCCTTTTGCCATATATGATGAGAGGCTAAGTTTATTCCCATTTATGATATAGTCGTTGCTATAATATCCTCTACCCTGCAGCCCCATACCCTGCGACCTTAAGAAGGCAAGGATTTTTCACACTGATTGAGTGACTTTGCTTGAATGTTGGTAAACTGGCATAACTCTAAAACTTGAGAGTCAAACATTACGAAAGTTATGACTATGATCATGAATCTCTAAAAGATTATATTATGAAGGGTGAGTTATGTATAAACTGTATTGTAGGTTTTTTTTCTTATTTGCAGTAAAGCTATATACCATTTAGCTGTACCTCACAGAAACAGGGATCTGCAATAATTTCCATGCAGATTGGTGCAATAGACATTACAGCTGGTTCGCAAATGCCTCTGTATTAGAGAGGTGAGCGTTTCAAAAAGGTCCGTTTATCCTACTAGTTTTTTGCCATAGCTATGTTCAAAATATTCATGATCTAGAGGTCATAGGAGAATAGACCTCTTATGCCATTACAAAACCAGAAATGCAGAACCATGTATAATTTCTGCAGAAAATTGATTAAGATATTAAAGAAAACTTAAAACAATCTATTTTAGCCCATGAACAAATAGTTTTAGAACTGTACACTTTTTAAATAGTGACATTCTTTTTCAATGACTATATACAAATAATATGTAATAGGTATACAAATTACCTGTAATCTGACTATCCAATCCTGTTTATATATTTTTCGTTATAACCACAGTTCCAGTTTATCCTATCTCCATTCTGGTCACATCAATTATTATTACATTTATCAAAAAGTCAAAATTTATCACTCTCTAGTGATATTGTTGATAATTATATATTAAAGTATATACAATTTGTATACATATATTATGTTTGTATAATATTTTAATCTGGAAGGAGATATTACAATAAAAAAAAAGACTAACATAGTTTCAATTTTGAGATTTACCGTAAAGTAGTAAGTAGGTTTGTATATCTTTCAACCTTATGTAGTGTATGTGTTAAATTTAATTCTTTTCAATTTTATACATAACTACATTTTCCAAAAGATTGATATTTATTGCTATTGTATTTACAAAAACTGTACACACTGTGGTGCCATTTTGAAATATAAAAGACACCCTCACTTTGGTGAAATTTTCAGTAATATTTGTGTACAACATAAATTTCACCATTTTTAAAATTTTGTAAAAGGATTAGGCCTATTTTGTGCTAACCTTAATGTCTTTTTATTAAAGTTTTCCTGAAATCTATCTACAAACATTATCCCTGCCAGACACCACTTTTCCAAAAATAATAATAATACAGTAGACTCTCAATTGTTTGACACTTCGTATTCTTCGACACGGGCTGAGACGACGCATCAAAACAGTAGAGATCGATATTTTTTATGACAGGTCTGCCGATCAGTGACCGGGACCAGTTCTATTGTTTTCGCAGGACATTTGCAATGCCAGAAATCTTTATAGCGCATCCTTCCCCACCTCCCCACCCCAACCTGTAAGTGGGTCACTTCAGTTCGCTTGAGTTACTACCGGTGATTAGACACGCATTTATTCAGTGAACAAGTTTAGTTTTGATTCTTTCAAAAGTTGTCATTAGTCCAACTGTGCTGTGTTTGTGCGTTTTCGAAGATGTCAGACAAAAGACGGAAAAGGTGTTATGTTACTATGGACATGAAATTAGATACGCTAAAACGCACTGAAAAAGAAGAAAGTGTGAACAAAGTGGTGAGTGACTTGAATGTTGGTCGGTCGACGGTGATTGGGTGGAAGAAGACAAGGACTGAAATTGAGTCGTGTTGTTCGAAGAGACTTTGTTCGGAATCTTTAGTGGAGAGAAAAAGTATTAAAACTTCAGAGTACGAAAAGGTTAGTGAAGTACTTTATCAGTGGTTCAAAATACGTGATAAAGTAATGACGATCACAGGATTGATTCTTCAGGAAAAAGCCTTGCAGTTTTATAATGAATTCAAAGGAGAGGTAGAACCTGATTTTACTGCAAGCAGCGGTTGGTTAGAAAGATGGAAACAAAGGTATGGTGTTAAACAACTTAGCATTTGTGGGGAAAAGTTGTCTACAGAAATGACTTCAAACTTAAATATCAAGTGTTAATTGAAAAAGAGGGTCTCAGTGGGTATCAAATATATATTTGCGACGAAACAAGCCTAAATTATCGAATGCTGCCAACTAAAAGCATTGCGCTAAAAACCAAAAAGCAGAGAGTCACTGTTTTGACTTGCAGCAACGCAACTGGAACCCACAAACTAAAATTTAGCACGTATAGGAAAATCAAAAAAACCTAGAGCCTTCAAAAATGTAGGGTTATAATGTGATTTACCTGTCTTGTACAGGAACCAATCCAATGCATGGCTGTCAGAGTATATTTTTAATGAATGGTTCCATAAGCAGTTGGTGCCAGAAGTTGAAAAACATTTGAAGTCTAGAAATCTAAAGTCACAAAGTGTCGAACTATCGAGAGTCTACAATAATAAAATCAACTAATAGGACTTAATAGGTCATTGTGTAAAACTATAGAAGATAAAGAATACCGGTAATAGAAAACATAAAAATGTTCATACATTACCTAAAAACAAAACAATATTTATAAACCCCTGAGTATACCAATATTGTTTTTGATGATTCAGTAATAAGGGGAAAATAGGGCATCAGGGACATAATTTATCCCTGGTGTTTTATAAATAATAAAAATCCAAGTTAAAAAAGAGGATCCAAAGTAATATTTATTTTATTGTTACAATCACATAATCTTTCAAAAATGTTCAATAAACATTATCAATACTCACAATTTGTTTTCAGTAATGTACATTTAATGTATAAACAATATAAATTGCACACTATTTTTTGTTTCCTCTCAATATTTAACATCAATAACACTGAAATTTCATCACAGTTTTATTTTCAGGACAAAATAATATAAAGAAAAAAGAAAATATAACAAATCTAACATTTCAACTACCTAAATAAAACAAATATACACGTACAAATCTATTATATAAAAAACAAATATTTATATATATTTTACAATAATTTCAGTGTTAAAATATAAACAAATATATCTTTATACGATAAAAGTCGTTCCCTCTTATATACTTAATTTTAAATAAAACGTTATATCAATTTGCAATTTGTTACAGCGATGCAAAAGTATCATAACCCTAAATAGTATTTGCGCATACCAATTTTAAAATGTACAAAGCCGACATATAGAAAGATATCCTTATAAAATATAATAGGCTAAAATAAATTCTTGACTTAAACGTAAATAAAGTCATCGTACAGTTACAATTATTAGTATAACAGTTGTAAAGTATACGTTTGGCTTGCATCTGCTTAAAATGTATTGAACTGGCTTAAAAAGATATGTTCCTTAATATTTCTGCATAACTTCAGCCATTGTAGAAAGTACATTGTTTCCCTGAGTTTCTGAGGTAATAACCTTGCTATTACCTTACATCACACAACAAATAACATCACAGAACATAGAGACATCAGACGAAGAAAAATACATGAATACACTTACATATATACAATTTTATTTACAATTCTATGGTAGTGAAATGTTATTGGCAGCTGGTTGTACACCATTATTTACTTATATTTATTAATTTATTTTCTTTCTTTAAAAATAACAAAGTAGCTACCAAAACAATTACCTCACTTGTAGATAAGCACAACTATTGCACGATTAGAACTATACTTCCTTTTTACAATTTTATATACATGTGATATAATACAGAATAATACAGTTTTCATTATTTGTCAATTAGATTAAACTAAATAAAATATGATTATAAATATTTTGACGATGTTTAAAAACTAAATAACAAGTAAAATAAGCTAAAATTACTTCTTAATTGCACTGATTTATGTGCACCTGTTTTCACTGTTTATTTTATTAAAACTAAAAGTACAAATTACTTTTATTAATGAGTGACGGTTAAAGAAAATTGTCAGATAAAATTGATTTAAAATAACAAAGTCACGGTTATACAACCATTGTAACAGAATTATTAATAAATTATAATAAGTGTAAAAAAAACAAAAAAAAACTATACATTATCTACACATAAATATACATAATATTTATTTCATATAAAAATAATTATATGAAAGTTTTGTATCTTATTTTAATATTCACTCATTTAAATTAACTTGAAACATCTTCTTTTTAAATGATACAATAATGTATTTGTGACCAAACCAAATTATTTTATCACAATTTATATATCTATTAATGTCTTTATAGTTAAATAAAATAAAACTTTTTTTGCAGCTATAGTAAAGTTTTTTAAATCACATTACAGTCCTTTAAGTAACTATGACCGCATTAATCATAATCATCTTATCTATTATTTACATTTGAGTGGTTTTATATAATATAATCTAATGATTTAAAAAAAAAAGTCATTTGATACATGCCTTTGAAAATTGTTATAGGAATCAAAACATACAGCCACTAAGAGAAGAAAATCAAACAACATACAAGACCAGAAATTTATGTCTTTTCATTTGTAATTATTATACAATAAGAACTTTCTAGGGTCATCTTCCAGAGACAAGAATTTTATCCATATTAAGCAAACTTCGCACTTTGTCTGTATATTTCACAAGTATCACTTTGTGTGCTTTTGGGTTTAATATATTGTCCCCAACTCCTAACAGAGTACAACACTTTGCCATGTCATAAAATTCTGTCATCTTGAGATCACGAAAATCATTACGATGACTTTGACCTAACTGTTTGATCAAAGCTTCCCTAGTTTTCACTCTAAGGACTGGCCCAATTTCTTGAAATAATACCCAGCGGTCAGTTGGAGGCTCTCCACGGAGTTGATACAAGTTTGGTGTACACACTTCAGAATACTCCACTTCAGTTTCTTCAGTATCAGAGGGCTCAGGAGGTGGTATATCATTGAAGATGTTATAGCCCATACACAATGGATCTGAAAACAATAATAAAATATGTTTAAAGTTTGTAGTTGTATTAATATAACAATCTTACATGTAACTTCGTTATCTAAGCAATTTAAAAGCAAATGTATTCCCAGGCATCTTCATAATACTTTAGTTGAAGACCCAATGTTCATATAATTAAATTTACACATTTCTGAAGATGGGTAATTTAGATGATAAGGTAAAGTGCATAGAAAACTCCAGTAAACAGATCATTCAGGCTTATAAACTTATGTACCTAACTCTTTAAAACGACTATCTGTTAAAATAACATAACTTTTTTCCAAAAATTTGCCACATTTCTAAATAGTTTTTATATGCTAGTTAAGAAGACAGACTTTCAGGTGTGCTAGAATGGCTGAGGTAGTAGATGAAAAAGACGGCAAACTTATGAAAATTGAGAATAGACTTTAGAAAATGTGGAAGGTTACAGGTTGAAATAAAATTTACATAATACAACAAAATGCCTCAGAAATTACGGAGAATGGTGTTGGGTGTAGGCCATATTGCACAGATATGATTATTATTTTTTTTTTTTTAAATCCAATATGATCTTTTATAACATTAATGAAAAAATGTATACATCTTATGTGATCACACGAATTGTGATCTATAGTAGTGAAATGTGGACCTTGAACTTGACAAATACTAATCTCCAACAGTCAAATATAAAAATGTTCAGGAGGAAAATAATAAGAATACAATTAATGAAAGAGGGATGGTCACAGAGTATAATTAAGCACTTGACAATATGGGAATAAGGAATTGGAGAATGCTGGCACAAGAAAGGTAAGGCCAGAAGTGATTGTAGAGCCAGGACAAGAACGTTTTACTTTCTAAATACTTAGTAGGTTGATGACGCTTTTTGTAAAATTTGTCTTTTTTGTTTTTTAGTGCCTAAGAACACATTTATGAATGATATCAGTTTGTGTGAGGTGTTTTTGTACCACATCATATTTTCAAGAACAGGTGGAAGGTGGGGAACCTCCTAAAAAGTGTTTTTTTTTTAAATTATTTAATGGCTGATTTTAATGAAAGTCAATATATGTATTTTATTATTATTTTTATAGCTCTCAGTTATCATTTAACATTAGTTTTTATATAGGCCTAGGAAATTGGAAAGTTATGTGCTGGCCTATGCAACTTTTATGATCTATAGAATTTATAAGTTATTTTAGTTTTTACTTAAACTGTTTTATTACACCTTTTAAAATTATTTACATTTGAAATATATTATATGTAAGTGTCATTACTCAATAATTTAATTTATTGAAAATCACTGACTTTTGTGCATTTTAAGTTTTTGTACATACTGTAATATTTGGTTTGTTATTTTTTTCTAAATAAATGTTTTTTTTAATAAATATATTTATAAAAAAGGATTAGTAATAATCAAAATGAAGGATGTTAGATTACTTGCCTGGATCATCAGCTGCTGAAGTAAAATTCCAAGGTGGAGCAGGTTGTCCTTGAACATCTGCAAGATGATGTTGCATGAGGGCTTTTGTATCTGGATCATTAGCAAGTGATAATGGAGTATGTCCTGAATAAGTTGCCAGGAGAGGATCAGCTCCATATGATAAAAGAAGTCTTATTATCTCTGTGAATCCATTTTCTACAGCCTCATGAAGTGGCCTAAATAAAAAATTATAAAATATTAATAAAAATTAAAAGACTTTTTGGACGTGACTCATGACTTTCAAAATTTTACCTCATTTTTTGTTTTCTTGAGAAACTCAATTCTTCAATATTTAAAAAGTATTTCTGTTTCTTTCATTTTATGTAGGAATATTTATGTTTATTTCTCTAAAAGTATCTCTGTCTTTTATACCTTTCCCTGTCGTTATACAATTTTATAGAATTTTTTTTTTAATTCGCATTATCATACATTTATTACTTGCATTAAAGAAATAAGAAAGACTTTTTAATTTAAGATATTTATTAAATATTCAATTTTTGAAAAAAGAAATTTTACAAAATTTAAATAGGAAAATTAGGTTGTGTTAGGAACAGACATTGGAATACATTAAATTATTTGTAAACCTATTTTATTTGTTAACCTTTAATAGTTGTTTCCAAAAGCATTTTTGGTCAATAAATCTACAACATTAAATATGTTATAAAGATAAACATGAGAAGCCACAATGTCAATAAAATGATAATTTATTATGACCACAGTTTACACACACTCATTACAGTAATTAAAAGCCTACCTAATTCCACTGTGTGCGCTATCACTCACATTAGCCCCATACATAAGAAGCAACCGAGCAATATCAAGATGACCTCGTGAGCAGGCCTCGTGTAATGGTGTGTAACCAGCATTGTCGCGTGGTGAAGGATTGTGGTCCATTTTTTCTAAACAGTAAGCTGCTACATCCTGCAACAAAATTATATATGTTACTATATTAAGTAAATGAAACAAGAGTACCTACAGGTAAGGCCTAATAAGCCATTGTTAATGTCAAATACCATAGTATTTGGTAAATAATTAATATACTGCAACCTAAAAAAAAAATTCCATGCTCTCCTAGAACACTCATTTTTGGAGACATTTATTGCAACACCTCTACTATTTTCTAATATAAATGTGTAAATAGTGAAGATAAAATTCAACAAATGTTTTGAAATTTAAAAAGTTTGAATTGGATCTTACAATCAATTTCAGATCAACTCAAACAATGACTTTAATCTAGACCCCTCAACTTCATCTTTTTTAATCATCATTGGCTCTTTAACTCCAGCAAGGCTAACATTTTAAGAGGAATATTAGCAGGGATATTTAAAATACAAACAATGATAGACCAGGCTATATCAGAAGTCACTAAAACAAATCATGCCAAATATTTTTCACCCCATTATCAAACAATACAGATGAAGTAGATCTTGGTAGTCGAGAGATAAATCATGGCAATTTCTCTGAAGGTTGTAATCTTTTTGAAATAAATTTAGTTGTATTTGCTTTAATATAACCCAATTCATTTTAATTTCAGTGTTTAATGATTATAAAATAATAAAATTTTTTTTTTTTTAACATACCGTACCACGTTTTTAAAACAGACTAAAGAGTATAAAATAATTTTTCATGACCCTTCTACAATTTTGAGGGAGGATTGTTAGTGGCTATGGATATATTTGGAATACTTAGAGAGAAAAACATGGGGCGCAGGCAATCTATGATAGTTAAGGAGGAGTAAATAAATTAAATTACAGTGAATCTCATTTCCGATTCACTAAAATTAGCTGTGAATTCATCCAGATTGTCTACTTGCATTATTTACTGGCTGCGCCTCACGTTTTTCTCTCCAAGTATTCCAAATATATCCATAGCCACTAACAATCCTCCCTCAAAATTATAGAAAGGTCATGAAAAACTATTTTATACTTTTTAGTCAGTATTAAAAACGCGGTATCTTGAAAGAAATTTTGTATTTGATTTATTATTTTCTACTTTTTAGTCTTATGTCCGGCTATATTCAGTACAAGAAAAGAGATGATACTTAAAAAATGTAAAATAAAAATGTATTAATAAATACTTATAATTTCTAAATTATATAAAAAAAATTATTTTCAAATCAGTTGTAAGATACAGTGTACTCCCGATTATCCGCGAGTCTTGCGGACAAAATAGTAAGAAAATTTTACAGTTCTCTTTACCTGTATGTTTAGTACGGATAACAACCAGTAAAACTACGATAACGAAGTTGTGCAGTAGAGCTAAACTTACTGTCTAGAGTGGTTGGACTTGTGACGCTAATGAGCCAGGATTCGAGAAACTGACGGACTAAGAAATAGCAGACAAAACAAGAGGGGGTGACCAAAGAGCAAAGAGTAAGTGAAGAGGAAGAAGGAATGTACACACATATGCGATTGACACACAAAGTGACCTTGCAACAAACACAACAATGGACTGCTCACTGCTCCAGTAGTTAGAGGAACAAGATGATTACACATTAGCTGAAAAACTGATACCGTCAGGTAATTAAAATTGCAGTACAGTACTAGTGTTGCATAATATGTTTCTTGTATTGTTGTTTTGTTTTACTATAAATACTTCTAGTTTATTACACTTTTTTATTTCATGTAAAATGTTTTTAATTTATAGGTTTGTACTGTGAACTATGTGTTTTATGTACAGTATATTAAAATCTTTTTATGACAAAACTATTTTTTATTATATATTTTCCTTTTATTTTTAGCATTCTTCCATATTATCCGTGATTTTCGTTATCAGCGATGACTGTGCTACCCAATTTCGCGGATAATCGGGAGTACACTGAACTCAATCATTTGTGTTGCATTGTTTTTTTTAAATACAAAAATATAGTAGGTGAAAGCATCCACAAAATGTTTTAATTTGTCAAAGTTAATAAAAATTTACTTATACATATATTTTTATATAAATTAATTCTTTCTCACTTACTGTGTAACCAAGTCTTGCTGCTCTGTGAAGAATAGTCTCTCCCAATCCTTTGTTAATTACCCAACCTTTGATTTCATTTTGAATATCTTCTTCAGATTCTGGATTTGGTTTCAACGGCAAACCCTAAACAATATTTCATACAGTTACTAAATGCATAAATCATTGATTTCATATATTTTGCATTAACCAAGAAACCAATTTATGAGAAAATTTTAATAATTAATCTGGAAAGTATTAAATAAAGTTTGTGGATTATAACTATAAAAAGTAATATAAAATTTTATGATACATTAATAAATGATTTATACATGAGGCAGATATAATTAACGAAGTTGTCCCACAAAGAAATAAAGGCGATAAATAATCCATATTTATTATTTTAACTGTTCTTAAAAATAAAAGAATATATATTAGATTTTAATTATTTACATAAAATGTTGAAAACTTTATTTGCTAAATATAATTCTTTAACTTTAGACACTCCATTACACTTTAAATAAAAATTATTTCATATAAGTTTTCAAATTAATGTACAAATAAAATATTAATACAAGATCCAGTTCATCAGCCAAAAAATTCACAAATTACTTTTATTTACTGCATCTTAATACCGTTCAAAAACATATTATTATTAAATAATATTATATTAATATTGTTAATATCTTATTATTTGTAAAACAGTTTAAATTATATTGTTTTCGGTATTTTTATCAACTAATAATTATATTAAACGCATACAATTTACTTTGAAAATATTGAATTATAAATTGTGAAGAATAAAAATTAATAACTTAAATCAATTAAATTCTAGTTGTAAAAATGTCCTGCAAGTTATTGTGTATTAAAATTATTATATAATAAAATTAATTCACTCAAAATTACATGTATAAGAATATTAAAAATTACAGTAAACACGATATCAGAAAGCAAAATGAATTTTAACAATATAAAATGTTACATAACGAAAATACTGTATATATGTACATTGGCGTCTCCTCATATTTCAAGATGTTTACATCAGATGTGGACTGAATAGTGTTAATAATGAAACAAATTAAAATTATATATATATATATATATACTTGTAATAATACTTGTAATTAAAATCTTTAACTTAAATTATATTGGATATCATTAGTCTAAATGTAGTACTGTTAAAATATTTTATGTATATCAGTTAGCAACTTAATATTACTAACCTTTCGTCTTTCTTTTATGGGTTCCCCTTCTTTCTCGCCTTCCTTCCTTTGTTGTTGCTTTTTCTTTTTTCGAATGTAATCAAAGCCTGATGACTTCAGTTTTCTTCTAATTGTTCTCAGCTTGAGCCTCTTCTCTCCGGTTATTAATGGTGTACTAGCTGTTTCTATACTTTCATTTTTGTCTTCTGAACGTGTTTTATCAACTACTTCCAAAACCACTTCACTTGTTTCTTGTTGATGTTTTTTCCCACTAGCATATGCTTTTAACAAATCAGTATTCCTCTTTCTCCTTTCACAACCGTGAAGGAGTTGTTGTTTAGATTTTAACACAGCCTTGTTACTTCGCAGAACAGCAGCACTTCGCAGACCTGCCCTAATACCACTTAAACTTGCATTACTATTACCTCGTTTACGCATTAGAACCTTACCACTACCTTCAGATTTAATACTTTTCTTTTCTTCTGACTCAGTATTAGATTTGTCATTACTTTCTTCCCTGCACCCTGCTGGAGGAGCTGATGCTGGTCTGTCTTCACCAAAAACTTCACGAATTGTCGCTCTTTGCTTTAATACACGAGTTTGAGTTCTAGTCCGAGATTTAAAAACAATCGGAGGGAATTCATGTTCTGCGGCAAAACCACCATTATGACGCACAAATGCTTCACGAAACCCGGCAACTGTCTGTTTACGAAAGTATCCTAAATAAACTGAATCATCATTTTCACAATCAGAAGATTTTATATCAGATTTATTCATTTTATGACCTTTAGTAGACTTTCCAGTTAAGTTAGAATTAGACAATTTTTTATTTGGTGATTTGACTAATAAATCAAGACGAGGAGTTGGTAGAAGTTCAGGACCATCTTTTTGTGGAATGATTTTTGGACCCTTACTTTCTTTCCCAATATCCTTCTCCTGGTTTTTCCTTAATGATTTTTTACCTTTACCCCCATACCTTTTAACAAGTCTATTTAAGAAAGAGTTTTGATCATCTGCTTTAGTTTTAGTGCATTCTTCACTGACTTCAATTTTATTACTTGATGCTAATGATTCAATATCACTATCATGCTTTTTATTACTATTTGATGAAAAATCTAGAGAATCTAGAGTCATTGGAGAATCTGGATCAAGATCTGGCAACGAAACGGATATTCTAGGCCATGTAGGAGGACGAGAAATATTAATCAACCTGGCTGGCATTCTAAGTGAACGTTTGTACTTATATAATTCCTCTTCCCAACCAGGTCTAAAGTCAGTACCATCACCAAATGAAGGCTTTTTCTTCTCATCACTTTGTTTTTTACCCTTTTTTGGTGAGCATGACAATTCTCTTGATCTTTGTTTCTTTTTCTGTTTTTCTTCTGAAGCACTTCTTTCCTTTGGTTTTCGCAATCTTAATCTCCTAGCAACTGTATCCGTGCTATCATCAGCACTCGACTCTCCTTCACTTTCACTAGCTTCCTTCTTCAACAATTCCATTTTCAAACTTTCTGCTTTTTCTTTTTTGAATTCATTTCGTCTTTGTGATAGTGGCAAATCCTCATCTGAAGACTCTTCTTCTTTCTTAATGAACTTTTCTTCTATCTTTATACACTCTTCTTCTTTCTTCTCAGGTACTTCTTCATCTTTCTTCACAGACTTTTCTTCTTTCGTAGGAGTAGCTTCTGTCCCTACAGTTACTTCAATCTTTTTAACAGAAACATCTACTTTTGTAATACATATTTCTTCACTCTTTACTTCTTCATCTTCAGGTACTTCTTTCTTTATACTTAATTCTCTTTCAACTTCCTCCTTCATAATATCACAAACAGTATTTTCAGATTTTACATTAATTTCAGTAACTTGTGGTAAATCTGAAGAGGATGAAGTGTTCGCTTTCAGTACTGAAACATTACTTGATGCAGTTGTCTCCTTAGATGAATGCGGCACCACAGCTTGTGTCTCTGGCTTTAGTTCTACTTTCAAAGGCTTCTCATTGGCTGCTCTTGCTCCATCTTTTATTTTTTTCCGCCGCCCTCGTCTCCGCATATTACCTGCTCCTGTCTGTAGCTGCTCTAAAAACATACTACAAGTCTCACTCCAAAAGGAATCACCATCTTCCATATCTCCACCCTGTGGAAAAAAAATAATAACATTTATAAAACTTTCTCGTTGTTGACACTATTTCTAAACTATAACATTTAAACTTATGTTTAGAAATATACATAGGTGGATATACATAAATACTCTTAGGTGGAGAGAGAAGAAAATATTGATCATGCTAGTTATAACATGAATAAAATAAATGGTATAAAACATTGTACAATCATTCCCACCCACCCATCCCCAAAATCAAATAACACAAACCAAAACTAATTGTCACCAAAAATGTCATTTCAGTATATGGTTGAAAATGAATCACTTATACATAAAAAAATTATATATTTAAATAAGAGCCTAAACTTGATTTGCTTGTGTCACAAATATGTCCTCAGCATAAGATCGTATTTTAATAAAATCAACCTTTTAATAACGGCAAGGTTCATTTTTGTTATCTGCTTTCTATTCCTAAGCCATGATATTGTTTTACTTGTGATATGGCACATAGATTTGAGTCATTACATTTCACTGAAATTTTAACAAAATTGGTATAGCCAATTGTGAGAAATTAAGTTTTTTTATAATAACTCCATGGCAGATTTATTGGTGATTTACTGATAATTCACGAACCTGCATTTCTGAGAAATGGTGACCAATATGTTTTATTTGGATCCTAAGGATACGGCCAGTTCCAATTCTAAATTTGATAATCTGCATGAGAATTAACCTATATTGTGCTATGAAGTGGTGGCAGGTGCACATGGAGTAAGACAATCTACCAAAATGAATTCTTCTTTCCAAATTTCGACTGTCTGTTTTCGGCATGTAGTTTTTCAAAAAAAGCGCTTAATACAAAAAATATATAACCCTCATGGCATCCCGACAAACCTTAGGTAGTTCTACACCTTGGGTGAGATCCCTCTCTTTCTTTTTTCCTATTAGGGATTTCTCTTGACCAATTCTTATTCTTTTCTGACCCTGATACTATCAGTATTCAAGGACTACGGTCGTTTATTATTTGTTATTTTTTCATATAGCGATGTAATCGAGAGGTTTTTCAACCTTAAACAAGAAATAAAGAAAGTTTTTGTAAACCCTTCCATTTGGCACTCACATCCATTCTCATATACTTAGTAAACCTTACACTTTCTTAACTAAGTAATTTATTTAACTGCTGATCTCTGTGATTTTAATTTCAATGCTATGATTTGGCACAATCTACATCAGTTTTCGAATTCTGAATTAGAATCAGAACCGGCCTGCAATCTGTTTGTTACACTTGAACAAAAAGTTATCAAAGTCGTTAAGAGCATACTTGAGAAAATCATAATTTTGTATTTTTTTCTTATGACAGCAACAAAAAATTTTGAGTCATTAAAAAAATGGAAAAAATGTCTGAAATATTCCCAAATATTTGATTAAAATCAGTACACATGTTTGGGCTGTAGAGACAGAAAGACATTCTAAAAACCACTTTTTTGGACTCAAGGACAAAAAACCTGAGATGGATGTTTTTACCCATCACACACAACATTCTCTATACTATATGTACATGTGACAAAGTAAAAAGATGACCCCAATCTTTAATAGCAGAACCATATCTAAAAAAGATAGTGATCTTTAAAGATAACACGTTAATTTAAAATCTTATATTTGCAATTTATCTTTTAAATTACATCATGTGCCATCAACGTCAATATTGATGAACTTACCAAAATAAGAAGTTTAAAATACTTATAAACATTTTTCTATTAAACACAATCCTAATTCCTTTCAAATATACAAGTTTATTGTTTTGACATAATAGATTTCAAGGTGAAACTAATGAAGTATGTGTATGACCTAAAATATGAATAACAAGAATAAAATTTGGCTGTTTATTTATCCAAATGTAATTATATGAAGCCAATATTGTTCACCTCATGGGCGTCATCACCAGTTAATTATTGGGAGGGACATATGCCGGGGGTCTGGGGGTATGGAAATTTTTTTAAATTAAACTTCTCAAAACATTGTTTTTATGCATTTATTTATGTATTTGTAACGGAAATGTAATGTTAAAAACCCTAGTAAAGACAAAGCCCGATGTTTACCTTTTAAGGTTTTAAGTAAATCATTTGTTTTTAGCAAAAATATTTTTATATCTCAAATATTGGTGGGGACGCGTCCCCCCCCCGTCGATGACGCCCGTGGTTCACCGCTCTAATAAAAATGAATAAAATTTGTTTAAACTTCCATTTTAAATAGAACCCACTAAATTAATTCATATTGGTGAACTATCTCTATAAATTATTAAACAAACAAAAATTACCTCTTTTGTCTGTTTAGAACATTCTTCAAATTGTACAAGAGCTGTAGCTTGCTGCTTTTCTAATATTCGTCTGTCACGATCCCGCCGCATTTCATGAAGAGATTGCCGTTCTAGGACCGGCATCTCGCCTTCAGAGTCACTCTCTCGGAAATCAAATACAGAAGTTTCCGAAGAACTACGAAGTCCACCAGGTTCTCTTGAAGGAAGTAATGTTCCAGGAGTTGTATTTGTAACAATAGATGCAGGTATTACTCCTCCACTGGGTTCATCGTCTGGTCGAGAAAATAACCTATAACAAAATTAACTTATTTAATTATTATATTGTATATAAAAAATTATTATTATGTTATCAGTTTTCCATTACTAAAATATAAAATATTTTTTCTGAATGGTGCAATTAATTTTATTGTCTTTTAACCTTCCAAACCGGTACAATGGCTCCTGTCCCGTGCAGCAGTGATCTCTTTTCTTTCAATTCAACATTTTCCCTTACTAAAAATCATCCTAATTTGATAATTTATATCAGCGTAAAGGTAATGATTCAAACATTCATATTCATATAACCAAAAGTCTATAATATGTTATAAATAATATTTAATTAATTGGTAAAGTTTGTGTATTTCGTAACGCTGCAACATTAGTAGCAGTAAAACATAAAATTATGTCATTATTTGGCTAATTTACACAAGTCCATATTTCTGTTCAACTAATCTACAGTAACAGTATTGTATAGATTTCTTCATCTGTGCTTTCTAAATCATTTTAACTATTATAGTTTAGGATCTATATAAATTATACAAAATCAAGAATATAAAACAAGTTTTTTTACCCTAAAAAGCACATATTTTAAAATTCAACTTCTATAGCCTAGTAAAAAAGATTGTATCTGAATAATTTTTATATCATGTAAAATACCTTCCAAAATCAAATAACCAAAATAATACAGTGAAATGTAAAAATTAAATAATTCAATGTGTAGTTGGAGTGTTTTGCCGCTAGGGAGGAGAACTTCATGGTTCGTTACAATATAACAAAATATGATCTCATTGATCGTATAATTTTTGTAAATGGTAATACCTTCCAAATACAGTACCACAAAAGTTGACAATATTTTATTCTATTTTTCTTCCTCTTTTGAAGAACGTATTCGAAATTATTATTGCTATCATAGTGTTATTGAGACATATTATAGTCTAGAATATTATAGTCTCATTTTCTTATCGGTGTGGTTACGAAATGTAAAATATCGATGATTTATATTGATTTTTGCAACTTTTCTGCACACCATTGGAAACCTGAAATTTAGGTTTTTCAGTTGATACAAACCAATACATCATGGGCCTAATTGTAGATAAGCATTCTGAAATTGACATTCGGTTTTAGTACCACGTTTTGTGTCTCGTTCTCCATAATCTGTAAGTCTTGTGTGTGTGGCTCAATTTATTTCTGTTTTTGTGAACGTATTTTGTTATTAATTTATTATAATTTGTTTATACAAGTTATAATATGTGTGTTAGTGTTTCTAGAGTTTATTATTTTGAGTAAATTTTCATTTTCAGTGTATTTTTAACCCTCCAACCGGCACGGCGACCTACAGTAGGTCGCCCACGTGCTCCCAAGTGATTTCACCAACTCTTAATCACGTATTTTGCCATTCAACGTTACGCCCACTTAAAATTGTCCCATCGCGATAAATAAAATACCGTTGGAAAGCTAATGTTCAGTAGATGCATATCATGCAAAAAAATTACCACAAAATGTTATAAATAATATTCCAAAAATTGGTGAAGTTCAAGTATTTTTGATGCGTAAAATCGTAATTTTCAACTCTGCGCCTTTTCGTATAGCGCGGCTTCATTTTTCCTGATGTGATTACAACTCTATTTTTCTGTCATTTAAGTAAACTAAAACACTGTTATATAGATCACATGTTTCTCTTTCTAACCGTAGATTACAAATTGTTCTGCGTCTAACAGATCCAGAGATATTCGTACTTGAACATAGAACAAACCGTAGACAAGAAATTCATTTAGCGTTCGATGCGCTTTACAAAAAGACGAAGTTGATATCTCTCTGTTTTTAAAATTATTTGTCTTTTTACTCTATGTTGTAGGGGAAATTCCATTCTATAAGTTGGTACGACTTGAGTTGAGGAATTGCTTACTAATAATTTTTGGAAGCAATTCCAAACGTAGTAAATGTCTGACGTGAACACTATAATATTTGGCGTGGCAAATATTGGTTTTGGGATTAGATTTTTGTTATTTTGAAGGTTTGTGTATACAAATTGTATATAAATTGTGTGTACAAGTTACAATATATGTGTTTTTATTTCTAAAGTTTGTTTTTGAGTGAATTTCGAGTGTGTATATGGAATAACCTATAAATAACATTGGTAAGTTTAGGCTATAAGCATATTTTCTTATATTTAGTGTTTTATATGAGTATACAAGTGAATATGTGTGTTATTCTTTGTAAAGTATATTGTATTAGTAAAATCTAACGCTTTTGTTTTAGGCCTAGCTTTAGAAAAATACTAATTATGCCTAAAAGTTTGACGTGTCACCCTAACCTTCAAGCGCCAGAATACAAATTTTTGAAAAATCACATATTTTTATTATTATTTTTTCCCCCTAAATATATTCACAAATATATTAGAAATCTCAAGTAACGGTTAAAAAAAATTGCAAAAATGTATTAGTATGTTTTTGATCACCATTTCTGTGAAATTTCTGCTTCGTTACTGTTAGATTTTTTGGTATTTGACCAAAAAACTCCAAATGTAATACATGTAACTTTTTTTACACTACACAACTAAATTCTATGCACCTTTCTGGACATAATGATATATAGAAGTTCTGTATAAAATATATTTTACTATTTTTTATGTTTTTTGGAAAAAATAAAGAGAAAATTCAGTTTTTTCGTAAATATAATTTTTTTAATTTTTAAAATGTAACATTTTTTTTTCTAAATATATTCAAAAATATTACACAAAACTTTTGTATATCTTAGAAAAAGGTAGAAAGCTATTGATTTAGGGTGATACAGATTTTTCTGGAAAAAAGTTAATATCATTTTTGACATCCCGTGGCTGTTGCTGGACCAGCTATCGGGGGCCGCCCCTGGCGATGGGGACACTCTCACCAACCTTGGTTGGAGGGTGCTGGGGAAATAAAATACCCAGGGTGGACAAAAACCAGATAGGGAAAGGTACCCGAGACAAACCTAACATGGAAAGCGAACAGAAAATTTTTCTTACGGTGCAGGGAGTCGGATCCCCAGTACCGGCGCCTGTCAGGAGTGAGAGAGCGGGCTCCGAGGCGTCGTTAGCAAGCAACCGCAATGAAACTAACCCGTTTGGGAGAAGCAACAGGGTTGCAAGATCTCCAAATAATAAAGAGGTAAAAAAACCTCCACTTGACACAGGTGGGAGTGAAGAAGCAGGGAGCACCTCTAAGCTAGAAGAAGAGAACAAGGAACTCAGGAAAAGACTAAATGAAGTTGAGCGGATAATAAGTCAGCTAAAGGAAGAAGTATTAAGCCTGAGAGTGGAAAACAATTCTCTAAAAACCTCCCAGCTGCCCAGTACGAGCAAAGGGGCTGATAGCTTGATAAAATCCAGCAATGACGAGTTTCATACGGATGAGGAAGAACTAGCTAAGGAAACGGAATGGATTAGAAGCAAGAAACCCCTAAGAAAAAAGAAAAAGAGAAAAGCAGAAAGCTCACCTGAAGTTGAAACAACCGAAGATACTATTGTCAGAAAACCAGAACAAAGGCAGAAAATGGCACCAAAAGAAAGACCACCTCCGCCAGTAAATGTTGTTGGTTTAAAGGACTTTTCAACAGTGCGAGCGCTTTTGGAGATGGATAAAGTGACCAAATTAACCTGTCTAAATAATGACATGTGGAAAATCAATACAAAGGACTCTGATGCATATAGAGCCCTTGCAACTAAGTTAAACGAAGGGAGCTTTCAATGGTTTACATATGAAGATAAGAAGGACAGGCCCATCAAGGTAATGGTTAGGGGCCTGCACCCATCCTGTACTAAAGGTGAGATAATAGAGGACATAACCAGTAAATCTGAATTAAAAATAATTGATGCTGTTAACATCATCAAAAAAGAGAAAAAAACAGATAAAGACGGGAACGAATCAATCATTAAGAGAGGGCTCCCGTTATACATGCTCACCTTCGATAATAGAGAAGACACAGGAAAAATCTATAATATAAAAACAATACTTCATATGAAGGTGAAGATCGAGCCATTAAGAAAAACCTCAAATCTAATACCACAATGTAAAAACTGTCAGGGCTTTAATCACACAACAAAATACTGCCATAGAGAATCTAGATGTGTGAAATGCACAGGGAAACATCCTACAATCCAGTGTCTAATAGGTAAGGATGTTCCACCAAAATGTGTAAATTGTGGAGGACAACACCCTGCCAACTACCAAGGGTGTGAAGTTGCAAAGGAGCTGCAAAAAATAAGGGACAGAGCAAGTAACCCACAACCAAGACATAGAAAAGAGGAGGAGATAAGGGTGACTCCAAAGCCCAGGATTCAAAACCTAGACGATAATAGAAGAACCTTCTCCCAAGTAGCCCAGAGTAGGCCTGTTAAGGAGGGAAATATATTGGAAAATAATCTAATACTCGAAAAAATACTAAGGAGATTGGAAACTATTGAAAAGCGGCTAGACTCCAACGATAGGAAGGTTGATGGGGTAGCCACAAACCTCGCAGATATTAATAGGTACTTTAGCTATGAATAAAACTCTCAGAATAGCAACCTGGAACGCAAATGGTCTAATGCAGCACATTCAAGAACTAGAAATATTTCTTAACACCGAAAAAATAGATATATGTTTAATATCCGAAAGCCACTTCACAAAAACATCATATGTCAAGATACGTGGCTATTGTTGTTATTCTGCTATCCACCCTGCAGAAAGAGCTAGAGGAGGAGCTGTATTAATTATTAAAGATAATCTTCAGCACTATGAGGTTATAAGGATTGAAGAAGAATTCTTCCAGGTAATTGTTGTCAGGACTCAAACAAACAAATTCAAAGAATATAATGTTGGTGCTATCGACTGTCCTCCAAAATATAATATAATACGAGAAGTGTTCAAGCAGATGTTTGAAACTCTAGGAAGAAGTTTCATTCTCGGGGGAGACTTTAATGCAAAGCATACATATTGGGGGTCAAGATTAATTAACCCAAAAGGGAAAGAACTGTATGCAGCAGGATCAGCTCTAGGATGTGGTTTCCACTCCGGAGGTAGACCCACTTACTGGCCGGCGGACAGAAGTAAGATACCGGATATTATAGATTTTTACATAACCAAAGGAATATCAGAAACATACATTCACGTCGAAAACAACGAAAGCCTCTCGTCGGACCACTCTCCAGTTATATTGACAATTAGTGAACTCGTAATATCAAACAAGGTAACAACCCCAAAACTAACAAATGCTAAAACGGACTGGACTCTTTTTGGCGTCCTGGTGGAGGAATATATAAATATTAATGTGCCCATCAAAAATCTAGTACAATTGGAAGAAGAGCTTGATATGTTTAATGAAGTCTTACAACGTGCTGCGTGGGAGAGTACACCTATAGGAATAGGAGGACGCCAACGGAATAGAGAAATCAACTATCCAGTTGAACTAAGAGAGTTAATTAAGTACAAAAGAAAGACAAGAAAAGACTGGTAAAGAGTCGGGACCCAGAGATAAAAATAACACTAAATAAATTGTGTAACAAAATAAAATCCTATATTAGAGAACTCAAGAATGAATCAGTCAATAGATTCTTAGAAAATCTTTCCACTCAAAAAAATGGTGAGCATTTCCTCTGGAAGGCAACAAAAGGGATTAAAAGACCCATAATTCAAGTTCCTCCAATCAAAAATGAAGATGGTACATGGGCTAGAAGTGCACAGCAAAAAGCAAACCTCTTCGCGGATTATCTAGAGGAAACGTTTCAACCCCTACCAAGACAAACTTGTGAAGAAAGCATTCCTCCAATAGGAAAACTGGATGATATAGACATAACTCCAGTGACTCTCCAGGAATTAAAAAAGGAAATTAAAAATAACTTAAATGCAAAGAAGGCCCCAGGGTTTGACTTGATCTCTGGCCAAATAGTTAAAGCCTTACCAGAGAAGGGTGTTAGGAAATTGCTCTATATAATCAACGCATGTTTAAGGATCGGGTATGTTCCTCTTCAGTGGAAGGTGGGTGAAGTAATTATGATACTAAAACCCGACAAACAGCCTAATGACAAGAAATCGTATAGACCTATATCGCTACTACCAATAATCTCTAAATTATTCGAGAAGCTATTGTTAAAGAGGCTGATGCCAATCATTGAGGATAGAAAGCTTATCCCCGACCATCAGTTTGGTTTCAGGCGAGGCTATTCTACAATAGACCAAATCCATAGGATCACGAGTGTAGTGGAGAATGCGCTTGAGAAAAAGGAAACATGTGCAAGTGTCTTCTTGGATGTGGCAAATGCCTTTGACAGAGTTTGGCATGAGGGACTGATGTGGAAACTACAAAGAGATTTACCAAGGCAATACTACACAATACTGAAGTCGTACTTAACTGATAGACACTTTCGAGTGAAGTACGAAGGTGAATACTCTGGACTGAAGAGAATTTCGGCAGGGGTTCCACAGGGCAGTGTGTTGGGCCCAGTCCTATACCTGTTGTACACAAGGGATCTTCCTACACCAGAAGAATCAATAATTGGTAAATTTGCAGATGATACTGCAATTCTAGCAACCGATAAAATACCTGAGGAAGCAGTAACAAAGCTCCAGAGGGCCACTGATGAGGTGTGTAAATGGACCAAAAAATGGCGAATTGGTCTTAACGAAGCAAAGTCAGTCAATGTTAACTTCACAAACAGCAAGTCCAATCATCGGGTCCCAATTTTAATAAATTCTGTTCCAGTTCCCTATGCTAATTCGGCTAAGTACCTGGGAATGACACTGGATGTAAAACTCAAATGGAAAGAGCATGTCAAAAAGAAAAAACAAGAACTAAACTTGAAGTTCAGGAAAATGTATTGGCTGCTTGGAAGACAATCACAACTGTCAATACACAACAAGCTATTGATTTATAAGCAGGTCTTAAGACCAGTGTGGATCTACGGAATTCAGCTATGGGGCTGCACTAGAAAGACAAATGTAAATATCATCCAAGTGTTTCAAAATAAAGTGCTTAGATGTATAGTGGATGCACCCTGGTACATCAGGAACGATAATTTGCATAGGGACCTGCAGATAGTCCTAGTCAGTGATGAAATAAAAAAACAGGCAAGGAAGCATAAACAACGCATCATTCAACATGAACACCATGAGGTAGAGACTGTTGGATGTCACTCGGGTGGAGAGAAGACTGAAGAGGACCAAGCCTTCAGATCTGATGAACTAGAGTGATAGGGAATAGCCATTGGGTCATATCCCTTACAAGTGTGAAAATGTATGAAGTGTAAATTGCTAGATGGGTACATACTCAGTTGTAATATTGAATTAATAAAAAAAAAAAATAAAAAAAATTTTTTGACATCTAACATACTTACTCCAAAACCGTTTCAAAAAATTTTTTTTATTACATAGATGAATTCTATGCATCTTCCTGAGAAAAATGATGTCTTATAAGTTAGGTTTTGTATACAAATAATATATTTTATTAATTTTTAAACAAACGAAGAATTTTCAAGACAATTAACATTGCCGGTTGGAGGGTTAAAGGCATATCCTTTAAGCTAACTTAACTTTTTGGCCAATTTCTACTTTTTACGTAAAAATTCATTTCAAATGAAATTTTTATAAAGTGATTTATTATTTTATCAACATTTATTCAATTAAGTTATAAAACTTTTGTATATCTTACAAAAAAAAAAAAATTTTGTTGTATATACAAGCTTTGTGTGACATTCTGCTTCAGTTATTGAACTATGTTTTGATTCCTGACATTACTCCAAAATTTTTGTCATTACTCACATAAATTCTATGGACATTTCTGAGAAAAATGATACATAACAATGTGTGATAACGTTACTTTTTTGTTGAATTTTTGAAAATAGGCCTAACTTTTTCTCTATTTTACACTTTTTCCGTAAAAATATTTTTTCTAATAAAAATTTTATAAATTGATTTTTGTTTTTACCAACATTTATTCACAACTATTTTACAAAGGTTTAGTATAGGCCTATATTGAAAAAATTTTAAAAATTTTGTTGTGTGGTATGGTTTTTCTGTCACATTATGACTTCATTTTTGCACATGTTTTGATTCCTAACATACTATACTTGCTCCAAAACCTTTACATCTAACATTTTGTTTTCATTACACAGATAAACTCCATGACTCTATGCACCTTTCTGAGAAAAATGATACATAAAAGGTTGTGTTTTGCATAATATTACTATTTTTTATGAATTTTACAAAACAATGATTTAAAAAGGAGTAAAATGGCCCAACTTTATAGTAGGTGGTTAGAGGGTTAAAATTAGGTTAGGTTTTGCATAACATTACTATTTTTTATGAATTATAAAAAATAATTTAAAAAGGAGCAAAATAGCCCAACTTTATAGTAGGCGATTAGAGGGATAACAGCTAAGTAGAACAATTTCAAGTTATAAAACATTAAACTATTGTTTTCTTATATGCTTAAGATCAATACAATGTCTGTGATAACTGCAAATAAACAATACAAAAATATATCTAACTTAATTAAATCATTAAACAGACTATGAGATTTTAGTAGAAGGTTAAACATTTAGATTCTCTGGCATTCATTCTCTATAGGCTGAAAGATTTTTAAATTATAAAAGTATAACAAGTTTATTAAAAATAGTTTTCTTATCTTTCAGAAACACATATATATTTCAAGATTGTAATAACAGTTTAAACAAATAGAAGAGATCAAATTAAACTAACCTCCTTCTGGGCGAGTTAATAACTCCGCGTTCTCTTATAAGCTTTGGAGGGCTACCAGTGCTTCCCCCGCTGCCACTTGGCAAGGCTGTTTGGTCTCCTTCTTGCACTGGAATTATTTTGCCTGCAAACAAATACAATTAAAAATCATATATACCATACATTGTTTGCATGAACTAGTGAAATTTAAATGAAAAGAAGAAATCATTGTGGTGAAACAGAAATAGGGTGAAGACAGAGAAGGGATGAATTATGATGTGAATAGAAAGGACTTAATTTTCTAAAATAAAAATAAAGCGATAACTCTGTGGCATAATATAATTTTTACACTTTATAGTAGTATATTATTTTTCATAAATGGAAATGTTTAAATCCGCGTAACTCTTTTTTGTATATTCTACCCCTATAAATTCATGAGTATGAGGACACTTGAAAATATCATTTAATTCGAAGCTTCATTGATTAGTTGCATGATAGGCTCAGAACTAGTTATAATTTGGTAAGTGAAAATATAAATTGTTATCTTTTCTTTTACAACTGTGATACAGTCATGGATGTTTTGGACTGATTCTGTGGTTAGAAGGTGTTGGAATCATAGATCCCTAATTTTTATGAAACTGGATAAAATTGGAATTCTGTGTGAAGCTGTTTCACATGATCGTAAAAATAACTTGTTGCAAATCACGACGTACAATCATCATTTAAAATCTAGATGATACTGCCACTGTATTAAGGTATACGAGTAGATTGTGGAGGTTCTATGACAGAGGCATTCCTGAATATATTGAATTGATTGACAACGACTATGATCTTATGATTTTAAGATTTGATTTCAACATGGGTTATATTAAAAAACTATAATTCTTTTTAAAAAATAAGGGATTTGCAAACACTCTTTAGTCTCATGTCATGCCATTCTTGAAATTCCTACCACTTGTCAAATGTGTAATCAACCGATAAACATTTCTAATAATTTTTGTACAATAAATCTCTTTTATCATTCAACATTGTATTTCATTTTCTTCTGATAAACCAATTTTTGAAACACTCTGTATACTTTTGTTTTCCTTCTCCCACAACAAAGTAAATTCTATTGTTCTTGCATCATGCCATTAAAATATAACTTTAGTTCATTCTTTTCCATTCTACATTTTTGCTTAGATGAAAATAATTATCCAATTCTGTATTAAAAGGAAATGTTTCTTTATTAAACATGCTGCTCTTTAGATAAGTATAATTTTTAAAGCTGCTACATGTTACATGAGATCAACAAAATCAACATATTAAATACTAAATCATATTTTACAAAATTATAAAGTAACTCACCCATATCAGCAGCAGATGCTAAATGATGAGCCTGAGAAACAGGTGGAGGGGAAAATATTCCAGGAGTAGTTCGAGGAGAATGAACAGAACTATTTGATCCTGAAATTACACTAGAAGCAGGTGTTGGTGTCCTTGTGTGATCGACACCCATGCTTGGGCCAACCTGTGTGAACAATAATTAAGTTTAAATTAAATTAATTTTTCTTATTCCATGATGCATTAAGTGAGTTACTGTGATAAAAATGTACTTTTAATTGTATAATATTTTTACAATGCATAGTTCTAAGATGTTCTACGATATCCTAAAAATGATTAAAACATTTTAAAATGGTCTAAAGCTAAAAATGTTTTTAGTTTAATATTCTCACCCCATTCCATAGCTAAGTATTGACTAAATGAACTACTCCAAGTTTTTCTGTATGACAACTACAAAATTAACTGCATGATATTATCCTACTCTTATACAAATATTGTTATAGCCTAATATGTATACAAATATGCAATCATAAAAACTCATGAAATTGCAAAAAGACTACAAAATATTGTAAAAATTGGCAAAAATCTACTATAAAACTTATTATTTTGATTATTATGAATTATTATTATTATTATGAATTATTTTATGAATGATACAAAGATTTTTTTTCTACTAGACTACTAGATAAGAGGTCTTGAATTGTTTTTACTGATTTAGTGTTCATTGTAGAATAGTTGCGACCACAAGACTCGAAAATTAGTGAAAAAATTTAATAATTTTAAAACTATTAATTTTTCAAATTTAGCTATTTTTTTTCACTTTGTGTGCTGGAAACTGTATTTGTGATAGGATGAATATAGCCTAAAAGCTGAAACATACATTTACACAAAAATCACAAATAGAAACTATCCTACGACCTCAATAGTTATAGTTTAGTTATTGTAGCTCATGTATCACTGAGGATGGCAACTTTGTCATTGAAATGTGTTTGATTAAGTAAACGTAATTTTTGTGAGATCTTGTGTTCGAGTTTTATTCTATCTATCCTACAACATTCAACATTGAATCATTAAGTCATAGTGTACATAATATTGCAAAGTTTAATTTTTATGACAAACAAGTTTACTACGCCATTAACTACTGTCATTTTGGGGTAAATAAGATTGTGAATGTAAGCTTAGAAAATATTTCTTACAAATTAAATTTATAAAATGTAATAAAAAAAATTACCTGTTTGAGTTCAGCTTTGGTTCGTATCCTTGCAGCTAAAAATGCTGCTAATCCATCAAATTCTCCTCCTGTTTCATGCCCTGCTGTTGTACTGTTTTCTTGTCCACTCTTTACCAGGACATCGTTTCTTGGAAGTCTGTGAGGAACATCACCAGGCCTAGGATGATGACTATTTGGTATTTTGTCTCGTGATACATTTTGTTCAAGATCCAGTCGTACAGAATCAATAGCTTTTGGAAGCTTGTATCCGGGATAAGGAGGTGTTGATGTTCGTTCTAAGGCAATAGCTCCAAATGGAGGAAGGTTATGTCTACCAACTGGAGGTTGTGAAGGTATTGCTGGAGATTTATTTTGGTTTGTTGTTCCCAATAGTTGTGGAGGATGTGGTCTTGGTTCAAGAGAATGATATACTTTCCCACGGTTTAGTAAACTCTCTTGGTGAAGTTGTTGCTGCTGTTGTTGTAATTGTTGGTTTCTTGCTTCCTTAATTTCTAAACTATTTCTTAAAATGCTTATTACTCTTTTGTCAGCAGCACCGTTATTCGGAAGTACAGGTAACCTAGAGTGCGAAGTGTGTTGGTATGTCTCTTGTGACCTAGGTGATGCATTTTGGTTTGCATATTGTGGAAGATTTGATGAAGGATAATATGGTACTGAAAGAGCAGGATTGGATGGAATACGATGGACGCCATATAAAGACGGTTGGCGATCCAACAAGGAATGATTTGATGAATGATTTTGGGATGGTTGATGGCTATTTGGTAAAGACTGTTGTGTATAAGAGGTAATAGTTTGTGAGTGTTGCCGATGAACATCACTATTTCCACTACTATCATTGGTAACTCCATTTATTTGTTGACCTCTAGCGGAGGCATAAGAGTTCAACCTTTGTTCAATTTGTTGATCGATTGTTTGCCGCCAAGTATCAACTTTGGTAATTTTAGCAGGTAAAGGATGACGCAAGTCTGAAGATGATGGTCGTTTAGCAGGTGGGTAATTCCCTTCTACGGGAGATGCTGAATGTACTGAACTAGGATGATTAGAAGCTCTTCTTTCGAGGTATTCATATGTTGAATCGTTTCCTCTTTTAGATGGATCATACTGATACTGATTTAATGTTGCTGAAGAAAGAGACGGTAGAGCTCCTAATGAAGAAGTATGACCCCCGGTAGTAGGAGTTCGTTGTTGTGAAGGTGGTCCTGTTGCTGGATAAAACTGTGCTTGTTTATTATGATGTTCGTATGCTGCCGCAGGAATACTTGTTTTCTTAAAGCTACCCATATGTGGCAAACTAACTTGGTAAGAAGAATACTGACTCTGTGTTGATTGTTGAGAGTGAGAAGATGAACTTTTTCTGTGCTTCTTTTTAATATCAGAATGGTAGTTTATTGTTGGTGTGTTTCCGGCTAATTGAGGACTAAGATTTTGCTGAAAGTTAGGAAGAAAGTCAACTTTTGGTGCACCAGTCATAGACTGAGGAGGATTTGGAGGATTAGCATTTCCATGGCTTTCAAACGTAGGATAAGCCACACTTGTTGGTAACTGTAAGGGTGGAAGTACTGCAGACCCTCGGCTATTCGAAGCTTTAGGTGGTGTTTTGGTCCTCATTTGTAACATTTCATGACTGTGGTATACGGCGGCAACATTATTAAATACATTCTCAGATTCATCTTTAGCTGTTGAATCAGCAGACTGCCTAACTGTTTTTACTGAGAGATCCAATGGAGATTCACGCTTCAAAATACCTGATGTTTGACGAGAAGGTATTGTTGGAACTCTCTGATGATTGGTTGTTTGAATTGTAGGTGTAATTTGTGAACTGGATCGACTATTGCTGGAAGAAGCTGTTGTGTAATAGGCCTAAAACATAAACATTTGATCAAATGAATGTAATAATCACTAATTGTAAAGAATTATTTTGCAAACATTGAACTATAATTGGCTGGTTTATCTGTTTTTAGCAAACTAAATTTGTTTTTTCTGATAACCAAATCAGTTGTGTTTTATAATCTGTGTTTAAAGCGCCCCAAAACCTTTTGACAATCTATAAAAGATGAAACAACTAATATTGTAAATGTTTTCATAAAATAATAAAGGCAAAATACAAACAGATTAGCCAAGTATATGAGCCCAATGAGGATGGGAAGTCAAAAATGTTAACTTTTTGTTTTCTTATCATCCATACTTTATGCTCTAAGACTAATTGAGGAAGGAAAACTAACATAACAAAAGAGATTAGCATTAACCAGGGTACAAACCTTTTATCAAGTCCTCAACACAGTGACCAATGTCCTAGGTAATTTTAAAATGGATTTAGAGATGGAGTGAAACCAAATTTTAGTAGATGGTATAATTCAAATGACAGCTAAACAAAGTTGTTACATTTTAATAATTTAGTTAGCTGATGTATTGCGCTAGATAGTTAAATTATTAAAAAATATACCCTCACCAATAACATTGTTCATTTGGTAGCTCTTTAAAAGGAGACTTGGCATTAATTTCTCTTAAGTAAAGGAAAGTTATGGATAAACATATTTTATGAACACACATGTTGAATAATACCTAATTTTAAAGAATTATTATTTCAAATTATTGGTGAAAATTTTTTGATCTGACGTAAAAAAAATTTTTAACTTAAATTTTGACTGGCTGCCATTTTGGATTCGAACTATTTATAAGTTATTTCTTAGCAACTAGATGAGCCTAAATCTATTTCATTGGAATTTGAAATGGCAGTTAACATTTTTAATAAAATAAAATTTGTTTGTTTATTTGAAAAATTTAGGATCATTTTTTAAGATTTTTTTCAAAACTCAATATATCCTGATAACTTTGAAAGATTGATTTATTTTCCAATTTTAACGAAATAATTTAATATAACAGAGAATTCAATTGTGTCATCCGATTTTATGTAGTTAGTTACTAAGTTATCCAAATTCTTAATTTCAAAATACTTAAAACACAATTTTTTATTAATACAGAAGAAATTTTTGATTCTTGAAAATATTTTGTAAAGTTAGCGGTTTTCGAGATATTTGACATTAAAAATTTTAAACGGCCGCCATTTTGAAAATAGATGAAAGAACGTTTTGGTATTTTTGTTAATGGGTAAAAGATGTTATACCAAATATCTATACAAAATTTGAGTTCAATATATTTCCTACATCCAAAGATATTAAGTAGGCTATTTTGTATAAAAACAAAATGGCAATAACTGTAAAACTAAGTAATAAGAAATTTTACTTTATATTCACTACTAGAACACGTCCTGGAAGTTTCTCCGTTTCTTCCTTAATCACCCTGTAAATTAATAAAAAATTGTGTTTTAAGTTATATTAAGAATTTGGACAACTTAGTAACTAACTACATAAAATCGGATGACACAATTGAATTCTTTGTTTAAAAAATTATATTATATTATTTCGTTAAAATTGGAAAAACAATCAATCATTTCAAAATCATTCGGATGTTATACCAAATATGTATACAAAATTTGAGTTCAATATATTTCCTACATCCAAAGATATTAAGTATTTTGTAGAAAAAAAAACAATTGCGGATAACTGGAAAACGAAGCATATTTCAAGACTACTGTTTACATGAAATTTTTTTCTTTATTTTCACTTGTAGAACATGGCCTGAAAGTTTCTCCGTTTATTTTTTTTAGTAAAATGCATAATCAATGAATAGCTAGATTTGAATTAAAATTCCGGACAATAGAAAGACTGATTTTTTCCCCCCTTCAGTTATTAGATTTGGGGGAAAATACTCAAAGCAAAAACTCTAATTTGTATAGTACAATAATATATATATATAAGGATAGCATTGGAAGCATATTGTAAATGCTGCACACGATAAGCTATTGTGGAACATTGTAGAAGCTATAAGTCAAACCTCAACAAACAGCAAAAAAATTGCAACAATTACAGCTTTAACTCACCAATTTGAATGAACTCTCAAAACCTGTTGTGAGGAAGTGACATGATCGGTGCGCATTTGATGGTGCACCAAATAGAATATTTAATAACACCATACCTAAATGTTTGTTTACATAACGTGATTTCAAGTTTCAGGAGTGTTGATTTAGTCAAACATCAACATTAGTTTACTCGTGGTAGGTTTAAACGTAACCGACAAAAACTGTAGAGACAAGTTCAAGTAAAACTTTACAAAATAAATGAATAATGTAGATTTACATAAATTAAAATTACCCATATTTTTAACTGGAATTTTATTACAGTATGAACTAAAAATGGATATTAGGATAACACGATAGGCCAGTTAATAAATTACTAGGCCTACGTCAATCAAAACACGAAGTTTATATGTCGATTTGAAATCAAACAATCTTCTGTCATTGTATTTCTGAAATAATGGTAGGTAGAATATTATTATTAGCAAGTTCAACTCAAATTATAACAAGTTCTTGGCTCAAATTATTAAATGGGTGTTTGTTTAACGGCATGTATCCTTTCAATCTAATATTTTCTCCTCTCAACCCTGTATGATATTAAAATAAGTTAAAAGTAAAGATCCTAGAATGATACCACTTTTTAAAGAAAACAAAAGTATTGTTGTAAACTATTTTCAAGCTAAACTCTTAGTTCAAGATAATATTTAAAATACACCATCCACCATCTTGGATTGTATGTAACCACACAATCCTTTAATGCCAATATTTTTTGCCAATACTTGTCTTAAAGAAGCTTTTTAAATGAGGAATCACTAGACATCCTTCCATTGGAAAGTTGAAACTTAACGCGAAACAGTTTCCAAAATATCTAGAAAACTAGAAAAGCCTTAAGCTCAAACTCTTTATTGTAATATACTTTAAAAATAATGAAGTGAAATTATATTTACAAATTAAAGGAAATCGAAAATTTCAGCTTAAAAAACCAAAAACTCAACCTGTTTACTACATTTGATTAAAGTCGCACACATATAAGCCTAAATTTACATAGGCCCTATATTATAAATCAATATTTGGAAAACGGCTAAGAGAGCATGATTGTTGCACTAGCTTTATTAACTTAGGCCTAAGTTAATTAAAAATATAATTTGTGTAAATACATGCTGATGTGAGGAAATTATTACAAAGTAAATTTAACTACGACATGTAAAATGGAGGATTTATAAATAGCTAACTTTTTGTTAAGCTTTTTATGTAAAGAAAAGTCTACTTAAGTTTTCAATTAATAGAAATATCTATCTATAATAAAAATGTAATGGAATAAAAGTGGAATATTATATTAATGGAAAGAGTTAGAGAAAGTACATTAGATTCTTAACGAGATTTAATGTTTTAAAATCAAAACTGCCCTAGGCTACTTACTATAAAATGAAAAAGCATAATTTGACAACACTATACATTTCCTATATCACGATCCATAACGCGAAATCGGAATAATCTTTAGAACACACTCCTTTGTCTGCTATTTACTTTTTGTCAAAACTTGGTAGGAACACAGCTGGCAC
This sequence comes from Aphrophora alni, assembly GCA_963513935.1. Taxonomy (NCBI): domain Eukaryota; kingdom Metazoa; phylum Arthropoda; class Insecta; order Hemiptera; family Aphrophoridae; genus Aphrophora; species Aphrophora alni. The sequence continues at coordinate 105,677,769 of OY740767.1, read as the reverse complement.
AGAACTTAGAAGCATCCATTGCTAGCTAAGACACATTCACAATTCACACTACACTACCACACTAAAGACTAAACTAAAATATGTCGGCAAGGGCGAGGAAGTCCAAAACTTGGACCTGAACCCTCCCCCATTGTCTGGACTTGTCGCCTACTACCTGCTTCTCCAACCACCCCTGCCTTATGCCTCGCCTTATTTCCACTTGTTCAACTTTCCACAAAAACTACCGATTGAAGTACGGCTGAAGAAAAACTGTTTAGTTTATTAAAATAATGAGAAACTAACTTTTCAATTCTCGCCATATAAATTTAAATACCTAGTCGAAATCATCATTAACTATTTATCTACTTGGAGTCCGAAATATTTAATTACATCCTATTATTTTCTACCCTTTCATTTTAGTTACACACGAGATCATGCTTGAGGGACTCCAAGCTTAAAAAAAGAGTTTTCACTGCGAGTATTTGATTGAATCGATTTTGTCAAGTTGTAATAATTACATACATTTTAGTTATGGCTCCAGACCCCCCCCCCCCCAGTTTATGAATAACTTACCAGTTTGGAGATATCACAGCCATAACCAAATTGCTAAAACATAACTACTTAATCCGTAAGACCAAGTTGGGCCCGCCATCTTATCTATAATTATGATTTGAGAATTAACGGACAAACCTTAAATTAAATTATGAGCGCCGTCTTAGAAGACCTGATATCTCAAAACTGATACAAGCAATAGAGGATAATACTTTTTTATGTATACAATGTGTGCCAAACCGCATGTACCAATCTTTAGTACATTTTAAATTAAGAAATTAAAAAGAACGGTATTAAATTTAAGAGGTTAATTTATTGAATCAGTGTTGAATACTTTAAAATATCTTTATAACACGTTCCAAAATGTTTAACACTGGTATAGGACAAGTCTAAAGTATCTTTCTGTTGATAATTAAATGCTGATTGACTAATCAGCTGTGTTTGGTAATTAGTGGTAAGTAGTAAATACTTAGTCCTACTTTTTTGTGTTAAGTGTTACGTGCTTAGTGCTAAGCATTATGTGATTAGTAATTAATTAGTGTTATGTGCTTAGTGATAGTGTTTGTGCTTAGTGATAATTGTTATGTGCTTAGTGCTAAGGGTGACGTCGTACTTAGTGCTAAGTATTATATGCTTAGTGCTAAGTGTTATGTGCTTAGTGCTAAGTGTTATGTGCTAAGTGTTATGTGCTTAGTTATTAGTGTTATGTGCTTAGTGCTAAGCATTATGTGATTAGTAATTAGTGTTATGTGCTTAGTGCTAAGTGTTGTGTGCTTAGTGATTATTGTTATGTGCTTAGTGCTATGGGTGACGTAGTCCTTGGTGCTAAGTATCATGTGCTCAATGCTAAGCATCATATGCTTAGTAATTAATGTTATGTGCTTAGTGCTAAGTGTTGTGTGCTTAGTGATTATTGTTATGTGCTTAGTGCTAAGGGTGACGTAGTCCTTGGTGCTAAGTATCATATGCTCAATGCTAAGCATCATATGCTTAGTAATTAATGTTATGTGCTTAGTGAAAAGTGTTGAATGCTTAGTGATTATTGTTATGTGCTTAGTGCTAAGGGTGACGTAGTCCTTGGTGCTAAGTATCATATGCTCAATGCTAAGCATCATATGCTTAGTAATTAGTGTTATGTGCTTAGTGCTAAGTGTTATGTGCTTAGTGCTAAGTGTGACATAGTCCTTGGTGCTAAGTATCATGTGCTCAATGCTAAGCATCATATGCTTAGTAACTAATGTTATGTGCTTAGTGCTAAGTGTTATGTGCTTAGTGTTAAGGGTGACGTCGTCCTTAGTGCTAAGTATCATGTGCTCAATGCTAAGCATCGTATGCTTAGTAATTAATGTTATGTGCTTAGTGCTAAGTGTGACGTCGTCCTTAGTGCTAAGTATCATGTCCTTAGTGCTAAGTATCATGTGCTTAGTGCTAAGCATTATGTGATTAGTAATTAGTGTTATGTGCTTAGTGCTAAGTGTTGTGTGCTTAGTAATTTGGTAAATGTTATGTGCATAGTACTAAATGTTACATGCTTAGTGAAAATTGTATGTGTACTGATAAGTGTTACGTACTTATTAAGTGTTAGGCGCTTAGTGTTATTATTGGTTGCTATGGTAACTAAATTTGTATTTAAACACCCACTGTAGGTGTTTTTTGAAGTATTCAAATGATTTTTGTAACCTATGAGCAATGACACATCTGTAAATATGTATCACAGAATATCTTCAATTTGTTTCTAAAATTAAATTGGTTAACTGGGAGCTGGTGGGGTATTTGAAGGAAATAAATAACAGCTTTTGTTTTAAAAATATAGATTGATTGAAGAACTCATATTCTAAGTTATTTATCGAAATTTGTAAATTAAGTTGTTTTCTAATTAACTTTAATTTTTAAAAGCTAAGGCAAATAACCCAGTTATCAATGGATATCTTACTTATAAACACTATCCATAAAAAAAACAATCATATCCGTTTTTAAAAAGAAGACAATTACAATTTATATTTCAATTGTTTAAACCCAACAGTTATATTACTATTCATAATATTTAAATTGATGACAATAATAGTGGCTTTAAAAAACAAAATAAAAATAAACAATCGTAAATTCTCACAAATTTATTGTTAAATCATAAAATTTATAATGATTACCTGTTGTTGAGAGCGTTGTTGCTGTTGATGCTGTTGCTGTTGTTGTTGTTGATGTTGCTGCTGCTGAAGTTGTTGCTGATGATGGTGTTGCTGTTGCTGATGTACCTGTTGCGGATGCTGCTGCTGCTGCTGTTGTTGTTGTTGCTGCTGCTGCTGCTGCTGCTGCTGCTGTTGGTGGTGGTGATGGACATTAGATGAATATTGATGGCTTTTTAATGACTGTTGGTGATGTTCTTTAACTACATCCGCTTGTCTAGAACTAATACTATGTTGAATGCTTTGTTGATACAACGAAGCTTGGTGTTGTTGAAGCGCCTGTTGGTGTTGTTGTGTCAGCGTCTGTTGGTTGTTTTGCTGTTGATTATGACTTTGAGAGCTTGAATGATGCGATTGTTGGTTCTGAGATTGCTGTTGTAGTAATTGTTGTTGCTGTTGAATATGAATTTGTATATTTTGTTGCTGCTGCTGTAACTGTTGTTGTCTTTGTTGATGCGAGGAATTTACATAAATGGACGATGTTGAAGATGATGTGGATTGTGGATAACTTGCAGCGGAAACAGTCGATGACGGTAACGATGTGTTATGAGGATAATTATACGTGAGACTCGCGGATGAAACGACCGGACTCGGCGAACTGTGCTGATACTTCGCGGCCGGGATTTGTTGGTAAGGTACCCTTGCACCGTCTCGAGCGTGGTTTTGATTTGCTAAAGTGTTCGGACTGTACGAACTATGCAAGTCCTGCGTTCTATATTGAGGCGGCATCGTTCTTGGAGATAACGAAGACGGTTTCGAAGTAGCGTGAGGATTAATCTGACTAATTGATGGTAGAGGAAGGTGTTGTTGGGCTACTTGTGAAGACTGCCGATGATGTAAAACACTTTGCTGGGAGGAAGAAGAAGAAGACTCTCTATTAGGCGTCCTACCGGAATGGTAATTCGCTGATGAAGATAAAGCAGCGATCGGTGGTAAATTATGTTGATGCCTTTGTGAAGGTTGATTAGATTGTACCTCAGAATGGTAGTTACTGGTCTGTAGAGAATCTTGTAATCTACTCCCATTGTAAACTGTATGCATTTGGGAAACGTGAGATGGAGATTTCCCAGATGGTTGACTTTGAACATAATGGTTTTGAGACTGAATCGCTGCATGAGAATTTGGCGGAGTCTGCGCAACAACTGTTTCTTTGTTACGTTGACTTCCGGTAGGAGGCCAATACGAGAGAACCGTAGGCGAGGATGACGGTACTGTAGGCGGAGGATTGTTTTGGAAGCTGTGTTGAGGAGGTTGAACCGGAGTAGCAGCTCCTGGATGGTTGGGTCCGCTATTACCTACAGACGAAGCAGCCGATCCTCCAACGCTGTTGTTGGGGCTGGTGAGAACGCCTTGAAAGTATTTACGCGTGCTTTCCAGCACATTGTTCAACGATACATCCATGATGGGAGAACCCCCTGAAAATTAAAAAAAATAATTAAATTAATACAGACAATTTAAGTAAAATATCACAAATTTTTACAAATTAAAAAATTGATTTTCCTTTCTTCGCAATAATTACCACATGCGATAGAAAATTTTATCTCTAGGGTAATTTGTTAACAGAGATGGGAATTCCGGGCGTGGCGTTGCTATGCATGATGGTTGGCATGGTAACTGTGTATTATTGCTCTTGATTTCTATTCCAGTATGTCAAAAGCTATTCAATAACACTTCTATTTAAGTATATGAATTTTAAACGAGCAAATACAACGTGTCTTCGGCATATTTAAAGAACAATGTTATTAGAACGCGCTCTCGTATCTGTAACGTGTAACTAACATCATAATATTTATTTATAAACGTGGGGGAAAAAATCCTATTTTGGCATAGAATATTTTGTGTCAGTAAAAGAAGTTGTTATAGATTTTTTTTCCAACCTTTCAATTTAATGTCTATTTATAAACAGGTAGGGTAATAGTTGATGTACATTTTGATATAAAAATGAACAAAACATTTTGTGTAATTAATGGAAGATGTCATTTGCCGTTGTTTGTGTAGTACAGTCCTGTGTCTTGTGGGTTTTTTCTGAACACGTTTGTATTTAGTCTTAGTTTCGACTGCTTTAGGTCTGGGTTCCCTTCTTAGATTTTTTAGTTTGTTTCCGACATGGCCCTAGGCCTTATAAACTAGGAACATTTACGTTATGTTGGTGGTATTACTTCTTTATATACGAGTAGACAAATGATGGCTATTGTCTGATTATTAATATAATAAACATGTTATTAAAAGTGACTTTCTCTCTCTTTCTCTCCAAATTTAAATACAGAAAAACTATTAAAATGGATAAAATAAGATTTTAAAAATCTCTGAAAAAAAAGCTTGATTACTCAGTCCAGTCTATTTGACTACAACTTAATTAAGCCATAAGCTACAGCATACTATGAATAGAATTTAGTTTAATTGGACATTTTTCATCATGTGTGTATATACAAAACAACACACGACGTTTCGAGAATATGAATCTACTCCCATTATCAAGTGATAAACCTAGAACATAAGAAAAGTGACAATCGCCAATAAAACCTAATAGCCAAGAAGCCATGTTGGAACATAAAACTAAAACTGGTGTAGAAACTAAGAAAGGAACCCAGGTCTAAAGCTAGACCTGAGCAGTCAACACAACTAAGACTAGATACAAATGTGGTCTACACTATAATCTACAATCTATATACAGATTTTTGTAATCTCTGAACTATAGACCACAAAGAATAGAAATGTCGACACGAAAGCCTATAGTTTGTAAAACGAACTAAGACCGCTGCGCTGGCTACCTTCAAAACTCTCTCTCACAAACGTCCTGCCCCAGACAAGCTGCCTAATTAGTGACTCACTCACTTCAAACTCTTTTAATACAAGAAAACTTTCTTAAAGCTTCTTAATTGTTAAATAATACCAACTGAATGTGAATGTTCATAAAATTTCATTAAAAACGACTCCAAACAAGCCATTGTTAAAACATAAGGGATAAATAATGTGAATAAAAGTAAAGGTAGAATAGTAAAGAAAGAATGTTGAAGTATATTTATCATAAGATTTATAAAACCGTATTGAATAATTCTATACATTACAAAAATGTTATCTAACATGTTCTAGCTTTAAATATATACATAAAAACATAATTATGTACGAATATTAGGGGGGGGGGAGAAAGATAATCACTAAAAATCACACTTTGCTTTCTTTTTTGAACTTGATCCTCGAACGGAATTTCGATTCAGTCGATACACTATCAGCAAAAAAACATTATGGACCACTAAAAGAACAAACAAAATAAAATATATTGGTACAATTTAGAAAAACCACGCACAGATATAATTTGATTACAAATAAAAGTAATCCATTAAGCTGTACAAAAATCAAGCTGTAAATAGCAACATCCTATAAACTTTAGACTAATAAGACTAAGCAGTTAAAAAATAGATTGTACCATGAATTTAATTAAATTCCGTTTCTCCTGAAGACATAAATTTAGAAGCGCTTATATAACAGCAAACATATCTGTAACTAGGTACCAGATTGGAAAAAAATCCCCCTTGCATTAGAAAATGATGCTCTTGAAAATATAGTTAGAGTTCTTGAAAATTTTACTTGGCAACAATAAAAGAAGTACGTTTTAAGACAAAAATAAAATATGCGATATGTAGATTTTACAGTGTGATAGAATATTTTGGAAAAAGTATTGTTAAGAGAAGAAATACACGAGGTTTTAATTTTGTAGGAAAATAAAACGTTTTTGAATAAGTAAAAGTACTTCTACGGTATTTTCACACTTCAATTGTTCTACTCACCAACGGATATATGAATCACTTGTTGAACATAATGTCTAGAGTTTGGACTATGACTAATATAACAGTTTAACTAATCTCCTTATTAGAAGACAAGTGGACGGCGATTCCTCGAAATAGGTTGTTGTTTGGTATTATTTCTTTAAAAATCTTGCTCAGAATAAAAAAAAACAAAACTTTAATTTCTACGGTAAAAAAAATTGATTTAACAACAAGGTGAATCCGGTAGTGAATCACACCGGGCAGGTAAATTTCCCCTTGTTTGTGTGAGTGTGTGTTAGCGAGGTAAACATTTCTTACACAACTGCTCCTTAACCTTTGTTAACAATATTATATTTAATATATAATAGCGCGCGATGGATTCTATGATGGGCCATGTTTTGAAACGGCTACCATTTTAAAACAAAAAATAAAACCTTTTAAAACATCGTTATGCCAAGTTCCAAAAAACCTAATTCCTAAATTTATAACAAAACTGGTATACATATCGTATCTTTGGCCGTTAATGTGTAATAAACAGAAGAAATGAGGATGGACAATTTAAAACAGGATTTCGCTCGTTGAAATAACAAAACAAGAACAAAATAAATCATAATCACCGTCGATAAATTCTAAACGACATTAAAAAATAAGTAGGCTACCGGTACCTGTATAAATTTATTTGCTGGACTAAATAATTCGAAACTATTACTTTAATACAATTTATTTTATAATTAACACAAGTTCTTCTCTAAATCAACTGTTTCTAAATCACCTGGAAACTTCTGTAAAACCTTTATTTCCATTCTGCTGTAGTAGGTATACAGGTTGGTGAGTCACTGTTAATATTGACGCAATAAAAACGTATTTTATGTTAGTTTTTGTACATTTTATAGTATTTATTAATCGGTGTTAATTTACATTTATAACCTACAAATCTGTTCACTACTTAACGGTTGGGACGAAGCAAAACATAATTGAGGAAGGGGGGAGGGGTGGCCACAGAGCAGAGAAAGTCAACTCTGTAGGTCAGTGACCGCGAGATAACAGGACTCTTGAGGACAAGGATTCCTTCAACAGAATAAGGATCGCAGAGATTTGTAAGCGTAGACTCAACTTATCGACAATGTATGAAAGTAGAGTAATGCTACGAATTTTCAGATAGAAATTTGATTTGGTATTCAAATTGTAAAAACTTAGCTAATCTAACCCCACTTCTGTTCTCAACACCCGCCGATTAAAGTTCCCTCTAAACTTAATATTATATTTAGGCCTACGTAACATTTTAAAATATTGTTTTACTATCTTTCTTCCTCTTTATAAAATCTCGTAATTCTATTGACTTCAAATCTGATGGAATAAATCCATTTTACATAGCCATAAGTTTAGCTAACCAAGAGTAGAAGGGGGAAAATGAAAATGTTGGTGGGAAATATTTGTTCCGGGTCTCAAACACAGTAAAAAAAGTAATTTTATTCATTTACTAAATTTCCTGGTGTAATTTCTTGACAGATAATTTACTATAGAAGAAATCTTCATCAACTTTTTACAAAATCTGTATATGGAATTGTTTTCAAAGTTTAAAACAAAATTTCAAAAATATTGTTTTTAGTCGACAAATAGATCACCCAAAATTGTCAAGTTTCCTCCCAAATTTTAATTGTGGCAAACAAACTTAAATAAACGGTCCATAAACTTGCTAACACACTCAGCTATTTTTCAGAGATAGTGACCATATATATTGTTTGTATATTTAGAAGCTATATTTTAGCAAATTTAATCAAAATAGAGCCAATTTTGAGATATCAGAATTTTGTCTTGGTTGTTATAACATGTAACATGCTAGTGGTATCTCATATTCTCGATTTTTACTTAGTTACATTTACTTAAGACTACAAAAGAAAATTATGTGTAGATAAAGTAAAAATATTGTTGATGTTTTTCTTAGAAAAATAGATATTCTGAGGCGGAAAAGTAGTTTTTTGTATAATATATGTATGCCGTGTCTAATGTGCTCTAAAGCACAAATCAGTCTTATTTAATAGACTTATTAGACTTTAATAGACTTATTTTGATTAAAACTTAGTATGTGGGATATTTTGACGTTATCTTGATAGTAGTTTCATAAATTATTTTTACAACTGTAAATATTGGGTATTTTGCCTTAAGACCTAAAATATAATAAATTACAATTTATCTAAAAATCTGCTTTAACCCAAATAAAACCCAATAACAATAAATTATTTAAACTGTAAAAATAGCCTATACGTAACCTTACTGGAAGCCATGTCTTTCAAAATGCTCGTTTGATAGTTATCGTTAAAAAAAAAAAAAAAAATCGAACATAAAGTTTGTAATAAATAGAGATTTTTCTTAAATAGGATTTACTGATTTTGTTAAAATTTCAGCTAAATGTGAAGATTATTGATAAAAAAATTCAGTATGTCAAATTTATTAGAACCTACATAAGAGCAATGTTAAGTGTCCATAGCAACCACAAACAATTTTTACAGTTTTACAACGATTCAAAGAGATATTTTTACCATTAAACTTACAACGATTCTAACAGATGTTTTAGCCGATCAGCTGTTATAAATTTATTAGATTATTTTGAGGTTATGTTTATATCATTGCTCAAAACGAATACGCAGATTAAGTTTCGTTAAAAAAAAATTAAGCAATATAATAGAGAAGATAGATTTGTGTATCCCATTCCAATTATAAGTAAATGTGAGAAAATAACTAACTGGTTATGAAGTGAATATATCACAGAGAAACATGTCATTGTGATAAATAGGGTGTTGAATGATACATCACGCTTAGCAACCGTTTGCTGACAAGGAGAGTAAAGTCTTTTTACGTAAACACAATATGTCTCCGTTCTGAATTTAATGAGATAAAATGTATTTAACAATTTTGGGTATTAGGTTATGGAAACACCTCCGCCATATTGGATTCATCTCCCATAAAAATAATACTACACTTGGGCAGTTGTACTGATGTCAATTTTCATCTCAGAATTATAGTTAAAAGATCATTTTAAAGATCACGTGAACGCGGATGTTTCCCTTTTTAAAAATTGGGATATAACCATTAGTGATTGAACAAATGGAGTGGACATTTGTAAATCGATTTTCTATTTTGCTATTTTTTTGTGAGTCAGTGAATGATATTTTCGAAAAATTTAAAAAAGGAAAACACTCAGTGATTTATTATCTATTAAAATAAATAATGCCGAAGTGTCTAACTTAAAAAGTAGGGCACATACAATGGATTGAATGAAAAAACGTACCCGTGCGTACAAGGTTGACCTCACAAACATTTGTACAAACAAATATGACGTACAAACATTTCCTCACATACATGTTCGTAATAGAAATAAATGGTGCAAAAATATTACACAAACTTTCTCTATACTACGTAGGGTATATACTCGACACGCTGACCTGATAAAACTCGATCTGATCTCAACTTTGTAACAAAATGTACAAATAGTCAAATTGAAGAACATCTGGAATTATATACTAATGTAGGATTTAAAGATCTAACTTGCGATAAACTGTTTCAAACTATTGTCATTTAGAAATTTGAAGACGTTCATTTAGGCCTATTAGTAATAAATCATGGCAAAACCAAATTTAACTTAAATCCGTCCATAATTCCAGCTAAAAACAAAGTGTTCTGGATGGGTCAACTGTGCTAATTTGGTGGTCTTAAATCTTACTATATTCTGTTGTTTGCAAATGAATAGGTCTGCATTGGTTTGGGAATCGTCATACTTCATCGAAATTTAATCAAAACCCGTATAACCACTTTTGAGATAATCTATAGACCTTTTATAACTTTGTAGGTTTGTGTTTTTTACCAATAAGTCTCAAACTGAAATTGCTGAAAAGAAGGGAACTAATACGTTTTATTTAGAACTTTAGGTGTAAATTTGAATAAAAAATTTCAATTTAGGTTATTTAATCAAAATCATTAGAGCCAGTTTTGTGCACATTTAAAGAAAATTAGTCAAACAATTTCTGAAAACTCGTTCCATACACTTAGTACAGAACACGTTTATGAGCTTGGAGACCCAAATTGGATACAGAGGCTACACGAAAGTATTACAATCGATTTAGGTTTTCCTATTAAAAATTTTCTCCCTAGGCTGTAATATAAGTTGGGGAAAATAAAATTTTCTATCAACAAAATGTTTTCCGTCACATTTTAGTTTTAACAGAAACGACTTAATCCCAGCAAACAAATTGTATAGGCCTACTATATATTTCGCAAATAATTATCAAAGAAAACTAATAAAATACCGGAAAATGTTATCAATAGCTACCGTCAGCCATCAATTGGTAAACATTGAAAACGTTATTTCTTTTATCAACCTAAATAATAACCCACTTCTAATTGATAATAGGCCTCGACAATAGTAAGCGCTCAAATTATGCAATTGTTTTCATTCTGCTTTTCAAACAATCTTGTATTCATCGGGAACATGGTTTGCAACACGTCTGCTACAATGTTATCGTCCCGAGACTCTATCTAACGGCCAACCATGCAACTACCTACACGACCTTCCTAATGTCTGGTTTCACAATGAGGTTAATTTTTTTAATGTTGTTATGGTTATTTTTATTCAACCTCCACAGTCTGATCGCTACAAAAACAACACTTTATATAAATGTGCAAATATACTATAACAAAGGTAATAAAAACATTCCTTATAGGATTACGAACCATTATGTCTTACACTTGACAAACATTTATGATCGTAATTAACAACCATCATAAACTTTACAAAATTGAAATTTGAGGTGTGTAACGATAAGCATTCCATTGGCTTGGTAATCTATATAAAGTCAAAAAACAATGACTGATCAAGAAAACTCTGGATCCAAGAAACCTAGAGCTATGATTTTTTTACCATGGTTTTGGTAGGGTACTAAAACGGTTTTGAAAATGTACCACTCCAAGGATGTCCCCCCCCCCTAAAGATAATCTCTGGATCCAAGAACCTAAGAGCTATGAATTTTTTAACATGGTGTGGGGTAGGTCTGTAGACGCGTACTAAGAAAGGGTTTTGAAAATGTACCACTCCAAGGATGTCCCCCCCCCCCTAAAGATAATTTCTGGATCCAAGAAGCTGAGCTATGAATTTTTTAACATGGTTAGGGGTAGGTCTGTAGACGCGTACTAAGAAAGGGTTCTGAAAAGTTCCACTCCAAGGGTGTTTTTTATCCCTAAAGCATATCTCTGGGTCCAAGAAGCCTAGAGTTATGAATTTTTTAACATGGTATAGGGTAAGTCTGTAGAAGCGTACTAAGAAAGGGTTCTGAAAATGTTCCACTCCAAGGGTATTTTTTCACCGGTAAAGCTAATCACTGGATCAAAGAAGCCTAGAGCTATGAATTTTTTAACATGGTTTGGGGTAGGTCTGTAGACGCGTACTAGGGTTGTGCTAAAAATCTTGAATCTGAAGTATTCGCGTGCAAAGCCGCTGGTAGCAGCTAGTGATGAATATACGACATTATTTTTTAAAATTAATTATTTTTATTCGTACGACGATTGTTGCAACAGTTACTTGTTGCACTAAAACGTAGGCTACTTTTGTCACTTTACTCTTCATCGGTGCGTGCGTTTCGGATTGATGTCACTGAAGGTCATAGCCTACGTTTATTGTAAGTTTCTGAAGATGGAGGCTATTCCGAAATGGGCGAGACAAGATTGGCTGACAAAGTAAAAAAGACGGATATGAATACTATACTAATAAATATAAATTTAGAATTTTCTAGGCAGTCTGGTCTTCAGTGAATCTTACGCCAAGTTATGAAGACATGCGTACACAGATTGTTTTCCACATAATTTGTAATCTACGAGCGTTCCCGCTACGTACTGACACCATGGAGTATTTGCGGTGTAACTCCATTGGTTTAGGTTACGTGGGACATTAAAACCTAGACCGGATATTGCATGGCTGGAACTCTAGTAGGCCTAGCTTTTATAACTCTCGTTTGCCTACGCAATGACAGTAAATTACGTTTCTCTCATAAATATAACATGACGAAACTTCAAATGTATACAGATTATTCGTATATGTACAGGGTGACATTTATCTATGTCCCACTCCACTTTACTTTTTTGGTTATGTGTTTACTTACCAACCCAATCTAAAAAAAAAAAAAAAAAAAATCCATAGGGCTCTTGTGACACGTTAAATTATAGTGCTTATTAATAATGAGAACAATAGCAAAAAAAAGTTTATTTAGAAGGGCATGTCAATAAAATAATGGTAAAGTCAAAAAGTGTTTAGGCGATTCAACTACAGTATACTACAATTGAAATATATTTTACACACACAAAAACACTACTAAAAAATTGTTACAATTATTATAACTGCCTTATTGGATGCGCCATCTTGAAAAATTAAAAATTAAAAAGGATCTAATGGTCATATAATTACATTGTTGTTTTATGCTTAGAATACTGAAACAATAGGTTCTTATATTATTTTTAATTTTAAAATAACGGGTAAAAAATAATATATACTAAACAAGACTAAAATTAGAGATGGTCTCAAAAACCAAACATATATTATTTTTTGAATGTTATTAAATTAATAATGATGGATTGCCTGATTAAGAAGTGGATTACTTTCTAAGGTTACTAGTCTGTTTTAGTTTTAAACATAGCCTTTTCGTTTTTATCATATTTTATTTTTTACTGTTTAAACCTATCTCGTCATACACCTTATAAAAAAAAGGAAGAACAGACAGAGCATGAAATAAAGACCCCTAGTCATCGAAACTCCAATAGCGTCAAAGTCGGGAAAAGAACAAGAGTTGGAAAAGAGATACTTAATAGGAAAGATACAAGAGAGGGGTCTAACCCAAGACTGTACTCACTGAAGTGAGCCCCTGGGGCGTTTCTCATTTTTTAGGTCTCTCACTTGATAACTGGAGTTGATTTATTCTCTGCGTATATAACTACGGTACAAAAATATGGCTGCAAAATTGTGAAAAAAAGATCGTAAAATGGTTTGTGGCATTATTTGGATATAAAAAGGAATCTAATTTATTCCCTTTTTAACATTAAAAGATTTAAAGTTTCAAGATGGAGGAGCCAAGATCATGGCTAATAATGTAATATCTTTAAAATGTATTTACAGTATTACCAATATGGTGCATATTTAGAGGTAGGAAGAGGTTAGATTGAGTGTGAGAGATGAAGGGGGACCGAAACAACAACGCGGCGAGGCAGCGACTACTCCCCACCACGGCTTGAGTATACTTCCCGCCACCTCCTCTCTGCGCGTCCGACTAACCGTTGTGATGTGGTTCCGCGCTGTCTCTTTTCAAATTTGTAGGCCTATAGATGGTTCCCTCCCTCCTCACTGATTGCCCCCCCTCCCTATAGTCCCTACCATCACCAACCGCTTCGGGTGTAATATTTTGGTTGTCCTCCGAGCGGCCACTGGTCTGACGCCACATCATCAGTTGATAAGGGTCAGAAAGGATCGACAGGCTTAAAAACAATATTTGAACAACTTTGAACTAATGTTATTTTTGAATTCTTCAAAGTAAATTTTAGAAACTAAAGTAAGGCGACTAAAACTTGTTAATTTCGAACCAATCCTAACCTATCATAGATATATCTTTTAGCAGAAAATTTTCCAGCTCATCGGAGAGACCCTAGACTTGCTAAACCCCTCTGAGTCTTGTTAACTGAAGATGCGGCGCTCAGATCACCGGCAGCTCATCGGAAGACGCCTAATATTTTCATCTGTACAAAGCTCAGTGACGTATAGTGAATACTGCATTCCGGAATCTAGAATATACGCATTTTATTGCGTATATTAGGATTTGCATTTATGTTAGTCATTAAATTGATATTTCCGTCCACGAATAGCTTTGTTTGATTAGTATTTTGATTGTGAATGGGTTTGTGAGAAAGTATGTGCAATAGGCCCTAATGCTTTAGTACTGTTTATTTATAAATAGTTGTTTATAAATAATACCTTGAGACTCTTGAGAGCCAAAAAATGTAATCTTCCATAGTGATCAGTATGTCACGACAATGTTAATTACTCTACCAGGTGATTTTTCTAATCAGCTGTTACTCTTAGTTTGTTTTGAGGTTATGTTTACATCAATGAATGTACCAGTTAGTATTTAAAATAAAAGTACTCTATATTAAACATAGTAATATTTGCATAACTCTCTATCAGTAAAACCCAATCACTGAATCATCATTGGCAAGTAGGCCGTCTAGACACAAACATCCGGTAATGTCTGCCTAGCATGACTAGTTCTGAATAGACAACAATTACTTAGAAACGGAAGCTGCAAATGTAAAAGTGTTACAGTATTCAATCTTAATTAACTATACAGTCAAAATGAAAAACACGCTTTAAAAATTAACAAATCCCAATGAACAAAAGAGTCTTATTAATATATTGTTTACATTGTTTAAAATAATAATAGGCCTACACTGTGTGTAACTGGTAGGCTGATACGGTAAGACGCGAACTTGTGTTTTTGCATATCTGCTAATCTTGATCACAGTATTGCAAAATGCAAACACAGCAAAAGAAAAATAACTCGAGAAACAGCCGTGGAGCGCTCTAGTGTCGCTAACAGATAAACAACATAAACGTTGGATTATTGAGAAACCTGTGTTGGTCTTTAAATCGTGTTATTTATTCATTGAACGCGCTGGCTGTCGTGTAATTCTGAAATGTTCAGTACAATTCTTTTAGAAACAATTTATTTTAAAACGTTCAATATGTTAAAATATTAGTGTAACACGAAAAATTATTGTTGATACGGTTTTCGATCCTTCATGTTACTTACCCAGTATAGTATAGTGTAAGTTTGGAAATCGACTTTAGTTTTATTATATAACTTCAAGAAACCGAATGATCTGTCGTCTGTACGTTAGAACGATAGCGCCAAACAAATATTACAAAACAGAAAAATGTAAATGTAAATAATAACATGGTAGCTATTCTAAACAGTTATTTATTCTTATCTCATGTGTAATTCAACTTAAAACATACTAAATTAGTTCAAAATTTTCAGATATCAATTCATCATTGTAATGGTACCAACCACACATCTCCACGAAGACAAATAATGAAGTTATTGTTAAAAATGTAATTGAAAACCCCGACCTCAACGAAAAATGTGTATTCCTAGTTACGAGATCCATTAGGGCCGACTAACCGATACGAGCGTAATGAGTGAAGCCTAATATTGAGTGTATCAGTTAATAAATAGGCCTA
This sequence comes from Aphrophora alni, assembly GCA_963513935.1. NCBI lineage: Eukaryota > Metazoa > Arthropoda > Insecta > Hemiptera > Aphrophoridae > Aphrophora > Aphrophora alni. The sequence goes on along the minus strand of OY740767.1, from coordinate 105,662,017 downwards.
CTGCTGATTATTATCTTTCTCAGTATTCTGCCTAGAAGAACAACCAAGCGCTAAAAAAAAATAGTTCTTAGTTCGTGAAAATCTACAATTTAACTTCAGATCCAGATTGATTGTTGTTATTATATGAAAGTATTGGGAATGTTGGTACACCTGATGCACAAATAGATTATACGTTACAATAGAGTAACAAACATCACTGTGCATTTATCCATGACGTCATCACGTTGTTTGATACAACATTGTTAAGCTTCCAACAAGAATCGATTGAGGGCATATTGAATGTCGCTTGTTTATTGGTCGGGAGTACTGTTGATGTTCAGCAAATGAAGTTATCAAACGTTCTTACATTACCCATAGGCCTACACAAAATCAAAAGCCACAGAAAACAAACAAAATTCATCGCCATTCTCCAAAAATGCTCATTCCGAGTAATCAATTATAAAGAATGGAGGACGTTTTAGAAGATAAAAAATGGTAATAAAGGTTTCAATCAAATATTGGTTAAAAATGAATGTTTAACCATATCTATTTATTACCTCGCATATCAAAGAACATCACGGTTAGTACAACTGTAAAGAAAAATAGTAATAAAAATATGAGCTTGTTTTATTTGCTTTATCCCCTAATTTAATGGCTCACCGTAATTTTCCTGTATGTGACTTTAGGCATATTGGTTTGAGTCGTAACCTTTCATAATAAACAACAATTTTATCATGTCACCCTCCAATGGTTTATTTTTACTTTTTGGGCGATAATTATAGAAGCAGAATATTTTGGGACATGACATTAAATATTTTCCGTTTGTTTCCTATTTGTGTGTCTGAGAGAAAGGTTTATGCAATATTTTTGCATCTTTTATTAGGAAAGTGTTTGTTTTCATAAAAAGTTATAATGTCGTCAATGACAATGTTTCAAAAACAAGTAGTTTTTTTTGTGGCTTCGAGTATTTTTAATGCACTGGTTAGTAAGATCATACTTTTCGGTTCCAATGTCCGTGGATGCTACAAAAAATTACGATGTTGACCCAGCATCATGAGGTGAATTGGGAAGTTATAATTAGCGAACTATAGTTGAAATACTTTAAGCCTACCTGACAGAAAGAAACCTGCGCAGAACCGTCATCTCGCATGTAGGGGCGATGGCGAGGAGGGGATTGGAGCGGTGATGGGTATAAATTAATTGTTACATTTTTGCCATAATATAAAGGAATTTAAAACCCATAAGTTAATGTCTTTTTACGTCTTTTACTTTGTAAAATATTTAAATTTACTAATTGTTGTTGTCAGGAACATAAACGATTCACTTTCACAGTTTTTTAGCGCTTTAATAGGTTTGAAAAAGAAAATATGAAGCCCTACGCAATGAAGTATCGGGCGGGTATGTCTGCCTAGCTCGGGCTCTCCCTCTCTCACCACAGTTCTAAATGCACAAGACAAAACCGGCGCCGGTTCTTTTCCAAGAGGTACCCCTGTAGAAAGAAGAACGATAACATATTCCGACTTTTACCAGGCTTTGGCCCTTCAGGAATGTTGAGTAACGATTATTTTAAAATTATTAGATGATAATAAATAAAGTATAGGCGTTTATATTTTTAATTTGGTCAAATTACAGCAGTCTGAATTTTAATGATAAAAAATCGTTTTTTAAATTATAAAATGAAAGCATTATAGAATAAAACAATTGTCTGAAGACCAAAAGTTATTTTCAAAAAATATTAATTCGAAATAATGTCCATAAGCAGAAATTAACCATTTTTATCAACATTTTCTAAAATATAAAAATTTATAATGTAAACTAATATTCAAAAATCCATCTTTACTTTTTTACGATAATTTACAAATCACCATTTATGGAAAGGACTATACATTTGTTTAGGTAGTATCCGAATACGAAACATTTTAAAAAAATTGATCAAAACTATTAAGAATCGTTTATGAAAAAATACGGAATTTGTAAATTTTCTATGAGAATTTTCATTTCTGAAAAAAAAAAGACAGTTTATTTTAGGTATATAAATCTATAAAGTAAAATGAATCTAAATTAAATGAAATACTACACCCTTGTTTCCCTCTAAAAATATCTCAACAGCCTTTCTTCTAAATGTGGAGCAGTAAACTCCAATTTGAGGAGTGGAAGAAAGAAGGAAAGGTTTAATCAAAATAAAGCAACCCTTTCCACAAAAAGTAAGAATAGGGATTCGATTCACAGCTAAACGATTATTTTTCTCCTCGACTATTATTGAAGAATACTTTTATAGGACGTACTACGTTTTAGAATAAACTCTGATATCGAAATGGAAAAAGAAATATTATAAACAAATTAAATTCCCCCCTCCAAGATCTTTATTCCTTTGTAGTAATATAAACATGAAGATAAAGAAAACCATTTTAACAATGGGAAGCTGTCGTTTGAATGAACGCTTCCCAGTACAAAACGTTTACATACCGTTTTAGAGGTAGGTTAAAATTCGCTCAGTTAATCGTTGTTACGCTGTCCTTAAGGCCAAATATATTTAAGCCTTTAATAATATCACAGTTACTTAACACTTTAATAATAATTTTGTTAATAACTTAATTATTATTTTCTCAAATATATATAGTAATAAGTAATTATCATCAAAATGTTTCTAACAGACGCCATTTTGAAATGTTTCTACAACTTGTGTTAAATATAACTGAAATAAAACTAAAAGTTTAGCTAACATAGATCAAAAACAAAGAAAAGTAAAATGGTGTGCGAATGAGCTAGCTCTCTCATATATTTTTTTCATTATCACACCGTACTTCTCTCACCTGTTATTTCATTTCTGCTTATTTTTTATGACAAATTTCTTTCCCTTAATTCCGCATACTTTTCCTTTGTTTGTTGTAGATCTATATAGTTGTATTGCTAATTATAGAATTATGAGGTTATGTTTTTAGCAATCGTGTGTTTTAGTGATACCTAGAGCCTATCTTATTTTTGATCGTAATAAATCTTTCGATCCAGATTTTATAGCTACACAACAAGTTGAACAACCTACAGGTAAAAAGTTGTATATTTAAAAAAATGTGTATATAAACAGCCTTTTTGAAATTTATTAACCTATCTGTCTACTTGCTCAACTATTCGTAGAAACTAGCTTTCTCACATTTAAGATTCTAGCCTTCTACGAGCAGGAACTGTGGGTTTTCCCTCTGTTATTCAAAGGAAAAAAAGAACATAAAATAAATACTATTAGCACTTGAATATTGTAGTAGCGTCAGGGTCAGGAAAGAACAAGAGTTGGTCAAGAGAGACCTAGTACGATGAAATAAAGGGATCTAACCTAAGACTACGTGAAAGAAGGAGTAGATCAAGGTAAGTTGCTCGAGATTGCTAAGCCCGTATTCACTATGTATACTGAACCTCTAAAGCTAGGGTCTTGAATATTGTAGTAGCGTCAGGGTCAGGAAAGAACAAGAGTTGGTCAAGAGAGACCTAGTACGATGAAATAAAGGGATCTAACCTAAGACTACGCGAAAGAAGGAGTAGATCAAGGTAAGTTGCTCGAGATTGCTAAGCCCGTATTCACTATGTATACTGAACCTCTAAAGCTAGGGTCTTGAATATTGTAGTAGCGTCAGGGTCAGGAAAGAACAAGAGTTGGTCAAGAGAGACCTAGTACGATGAAATAAAGGGATCTAACCTAAGACTACGTGAAAGAAGGAGTAGATCAAGGTAAGTTGCTCGAGATTGCTAAGCCCGTATTCACTATGTATACTGAACCTCTAAAGCTAGGGTCTTGAATATTGTAGTAGCGTCAGGGTCAGGAAAGAACAAGAGTTGGTCAAGAGAGACCTAGTACGATGAAATAAAGGGATCTAACCTAAGACTACGTGAAAGAAGGAGTAGATCAAGGTAAGTTGCTCGAGATTGCTAAGCCCGTATTCACTATGTATACTGAACCTCTAAAGCTAGGGTCTTGAATATTGTAGTAGCGTCAGGGTCAGGAAAGAACAAGAGTTGGTCAAGAGAGACCTAGTACGATGAAATAAAGGGATCTAACCTAAGACTACGTGAAAGAAGGAGTAGATCAAGGTAAGTTGCTCGAGATTGCTAAGCCCGTATTCACTATGTATACTGAACCTCTAAAGCTAGGGTCTTGAATATTGTAGTAGCGTCAGGGTCAGGAAAGAACAAGAGTTGGTCAAGAGAGACCTAGTACGATGAAATAAAGGGATCTAACCTAAGACTACGCGAAAGAAGGTGTAGATCAACCCCCTAAAGCTAGGGTTCTTGGACATTTCATAGCATGAGGATCAGCATGAGGAAAAACTACTTTCTAGAATTCATACCATTCTATAGAAATAATTACTATAATTTAGCAACTATTCTCTAAGCAAAATGCAATTTTAATTACTGTTCCTGTCGAAACAAAATGTGTTCAAATGTTGGACTCTACGAAAAAAACTTATCTTATTTGAAGCCAAGTGGTGGAGACGGAGTACAATAAACTTTCTAGTAAATTCAGAAAATACAGTAATATAACATCATCAAATCTCTGGGGATGTCCCAACTCTATTACACATCAACTTTATCCTATCGTATAGTTAATTTTTGATCATGTTTTGACGAGGAAATTTGATGACCTTTATTTATTATTAATATTACGTTAAACCTAACTTATGTGGCAAACTTCACTAAACTCTATCTAATATTCCGATATACATTGATTATTAAATAATGAATCTGTAGTGCAAGAACCCATGAAGACAGCGTTTCAGTTCAAGACATCGAGTTATCTTCACTGCAATTCTACTCTTTCTAACTAGAATGTACCACAATCATAATCACATTATGCGAGGTCAACAACTGAACTTTTTAAGCAGCAAAGGATGTGTACCCGAGACCTTTTACAAAGAAGGCTAGTCACTAGATTGAGGCTCAAATAAATTATTAATTTTTATTTTCATATTTGTAATTTAACTATCAAAATTTACATTTTTGTTTTATCGATACCTCTCTTCATCGAATATGGATACAGACTTTCATCGCGCTTAACACAATAAGTTAAAAGTGGGTATTCTTCAGACAAAGTTTACTTGTGTAATTAATTAATTATATATGAAAGTAGGTAAAACACTACTAAGCTGAAGTAGTTGAAAAAACCAAAATAATTTACTGTTATCATTGTAAATTGAGATACCGTGTTATCTCCCTAGTAGTGTACAACCTTAAATAATACATATTAATATAATATTTGAATTTAATATTTGTAAAACACTACTTTAAGCTAAAAATACTTACTTTGGGAAGGTTTTATACATTCCCCTGTGGCTGACATATATTACGAACACTTGGTTAAAATCTGATTTATAGTTGTTGAGAAACATAAGGCGAAACAGAGAGAGTAATTGGAAGTCTAATGTGATAATTTACAAGTCTGAATAATTGACGACCTTACTCATTGCCTTGTAATAACAAAGGTCTTCCGCAGGGATCAGTTCTCCAAGAGGGTTTGTTTGTAATTTGTATTAATGATCTTTTGCAGACAAATTTTGAAAGGAAAACTTGTTGACAATACATAGTTAGGATGCTGTATTAACTTAAAAAGATGTGAAAAACATAAGTTGATGTGTAAAATTCAAAGTTTAACAAGTTTAATTTGAAAGGGTATCAATATTAATGCAATTTAACTGATCATACACAACTTTAAACCTTTGGATCAAGTAAATGAAAGTTGTGCACGACTATTTGGATAGTAAAATGACAATATAAATACAGGAATACAATCAAATACAGTAAAGACTTTACAAGAACTCTGTGAGTTATGAAAAGTTCTTGGAATGTTATATCACGTTTATATTCACTGAATGCAAGGGCGGGACAATAAATCCAACATTAAAGCTGTTATTTATTACACAAAAACATTTTATTTTTATTATATTATGAAGGAAGAAAAATTATCTTCATTTCCTTTCTTTACATATTTAAATATTCTTTCTCTTAGATATTTATTTATTTATAAACCTTTTGAAAATGGTTTTCACCATAAATGGAAAAAAGACAAAATAAGATGTTCTCCAGTTAAGTTTTATCTAATAGTGCTCCTTGAAATGTCAAATTAATGTTTTGGGCTCAATTTCAGACAAACTACTGGTTCGAGAATGATCGGTAAAAAACCATAACATTACTTGGAGCTGGTATACACGGCCTAATTTATCAAAACCAGCTCCACTGAGGGCATTATATTTTGATAAATTATGAAGATTAAAACAATTGGTAGGGTTTTGCAAAGTACTAGAAATATCGATTTAAACCTGAACTACTGTGAGGCCGAGTGGTCGTCACGAGTCGTCACAAATCTATACATTAATGTACAACAGTTTACATTAAAATATATTTTAAAAGGTAGAAGGGAGGCCAGTTTGTACGTTTATCATCAAAAATCAAATGATCATTTTTTCAAACCAAGATCACTCAATGCAATATTTACCTCAACTCATTAATTTTTTTAAAATTATTTGTCACAAATATCGTTAAAAATGCTTATCGAAAACTTGTTTTATTCTCCCTATAGTCTATGACATATAGTAAATGTTATCGCACCGATGATTCAATAAAATGTTCTCTTCCATTCCTTTTTAAAATAAAATTCTCTTCCCTTTAATTTAATTTACCAATTTACCAGTACTTTATAAGATTATAATTTAAGCATCACAATTTTATTATTAAAACTACAGTAAACAAATTACTAGTAGTAGAGAAACCTACGAGTATATGGACTTACGTGAATTGTCAAAAAAATGTAAAGGATACAATGAAAATTGTATGGAACACAACAGCTTGTAACAACAACAAAATGGTATGGTACAACTTCTACAGCTGGTACAATGAAAATTTGCATCTCTATTTTTACCAATTTCCTTTTAATATAGGTGTTGGAGACGCGTCATCACGGTTAACTTGAGACCATGATGGTCTTTAGTCACGGTTGCGTCTTGAGACCATTATATAGCTCTGTCCTTGTAGTTCGTTAAATAAGTTTAAATGTTCATTAAAATTATTACAAATTTGTGTGGTATGTATTACTCTGAATTGGTCGTTATTTGTATGACGTTTATTAGAAAAAAACCATTGTAAATTAATTTCAAAATGCCGACAGATTGTATTTTTTAAAGGATAAAGTCTCACCTAGATTATATACCTTGAGAATCTCCACAATAGTTATATGAAAATCTCTATCTATTGATATCCATACGTGTTTCTTACTATAAAAAAAGACAAAATTTAACAGAAAAACCTACAAAGAGAGAACTGAAAGAAAAGAAGTAGAATTTGGTAATCTTTTTAGTTGAAGGAATTTTAATTTAATTTCTTACTCCATATTTCTATTATGTTTCTTATTGTTATTACGAAAGATATTGGAAAGGATGGAAGAAAATGGACTGTAGCGAGCAAGAACAAATTAGGAATTCAGGATTTTCTATTTAAAATAGCACATTTGGTGTGGTAGGGTCCTTTGGTGAGGATGGGGAACAGTAGACTCACCAAAAATATCTTCGTTGGAAACCCAGAAAGGGAAAAGGGCAAAAGTACAACTTAGAAAAAGATGACGTTGAAGATCTACGGAGGAAAATGTAAGAAAAGAAAAAAAAAAAAAAAAAAAACGAGCTGAGGATGGAAGAGGAGCTGCTGTAATGAAGGCCAGAGATCATTCCAGAACTGTACCGCAATGGAGTAACTGTTTCTATTAAATTTAAAATATATTCTTTAAATATAATGATAGTATCTGTCTGTAATATATATCTGTTTAAATATATATCCAACTGTCTATAATACATCATTTTGTACTGGTTTAAGGTTCAGATACCAAGATCAAGATGTTAAATGATCCATAAATCATTATAAGAAATTCACGTCAGCTTATCTACGTGACGACTGGCTTTGATCTCGTCCAATAAGTTTTAAATAACTATTGTAACATTGTAATTCATTAGAAGAGGAAATACAGGTGAAATCAAAGAGCTTACGGGCAAAAAAGAAAGATTAAAGGGAATGTCTTGAACATATTACTTACCTGAGTAGCAGATCGATTAGGTCTGTTTATTATGTATAGAGCTTAATTACTTAACTGTAATGTATAGTAAAAGTAAAAACAAGCTTTTCACGAGACGAATAAAAATAATTAATTTAAGACTACAATTCTACTACGTTTATGTGAGAAGGAAAAGAAAGCGATCTACTTTTATTTTGTAAGTTTTTCTTTTAAACTTGTAAAGGAAACGATTAGCTCACGTCGAGAGCCCTCTTACCTCTTTACTAATCTCGACTTGTAGATAAAAAACGTTATTGATGACAGATTGTGCAGTATGTTGATAAATGTATATATTTCAAAATCAATAATAGTGATTTCTATAAAATTTATTGAAATATGGATATAAAAAATACATAAATGTTTAATGCAACAGCAGTTGTTGTTTTTTTATCGTGATGTCTGGTCAGCACATTGAGTTTCGGTCGTTGTAATCTAGCTATTATACTTAATATAGAAATTTAGCTCTTGTGATGTCCCTCGTGAAAATGCCTACACCAGAGGCTATGAAATGTCCACCGATCCTAATGATACGAGCAATGTGACAAAATGTTTGTATATACTGTATAGGCCTTCACACAACGTAGATGTAATTGTGTGTTAGTAGAGTTTCAATTTGGTACTGAAATTGGTAGTAGGATTGGTTAACTAAAAAAGTGGTAGAAACTTCAAAATGTTCCTACAGTACTTTAAAATACCCAAAATTTTTGTTCAAAGATTGTTTTTTAACGTGTTACAACGTTTCTAAATAGGTAATTTTTTACAGCTTTAAAATCAACATCCACCGATGGTGGGACATGTATTCTACGACAAAACATAAAGAAGCTATTAAAATAAAACGATTAAAACATAACCTAAAATTAGAAATAAATAAAATCTGTACTAATAGATCTATCAAACGTAGTAAGTAAGCTAGGTTTTAATATCCTTGAATGTGATTAACAAAAATGGTGCAAAGTTTCAAATTGACATTCAGTGGTTTTTCCCTGGGACCTACAATAGCCTATAGCTCATTTTATGCACCTAAACGACATGATTTACTAATCTCAACGCCGAGGTTGACAACGAGCCGATACAGAAAAACGCTTCCTGTAATTTGAGCTATAATATATGGCGATTAATAATTTCCTTCCAATAAATTATTCACAACGTTTACTCATAGTTTCTTTGCATAACTTATGAAATTAATCATGTACAATCTCTGTTTATTTGAAAGATACCAAAGTATTTCCGTCTGCCAATTTTAATTCAGGAAATACTAATCTAGAGGTCGGTTGCATGTTGTTGATGAATTCATAATACTGGGATCTCACTGACCGTGAACAATGCGCGTAATACAGTAATTTATCTTTATATTACGTTCTAACATTAACTGTTATCTTAAGACAAATAAACAGTGCAATAATATTACACAAACTTTCTTATACAATATTAATACACTAAAGCAAATATTAAGAGAAATATTATTTATACGTCGACTTCTCAAAAACAATTGTCTGTTAGGCTTAGTTATCTGTCAAAATAAAAATGACACATTGACACAGATTAGGTCGAATACAATGTAAACAAATTACGTAAAGCAATTAAATTAGAAAATAATAATAATTCTCTCTCTCTCTCTCTCTCTCTCTCTCTCTCTCTCTCTCTCTCTCTCTCTCTCTCTCTCTCTCTCTCTCTCTCTCTCTCTCTCTCTCGTTTAAAGTCAAAAAATCTTTCGGTCATTATCACCTTATATAAAAGAGAAGAAAAGGTGACAAAATAAAAAAAATCATAGCACTCGATTACTCTTCAAGCGCCAAGGTCAGAAGAGAACGAGAGTTGGTCAAGAGAGACATGACAGATTAAAGAGCGGGATCCTTCGGTAATGCCGTACTCACTATAGTGACCCCTGAGGGTCCGGTAACTCTGAAACCTATCAACATAATAAGCGACGAATATTGTTTAGATCCTTGAAGCCTATGTTTGATCAAAATCTAATCAATATATCCTCGTGCTAAATATGATAAAAATCTGTAAACTTAACATCACTCAGGAAAACTCGATACAGGTGTTTCGGAATAAAAAACAACTTTGATATTCTATACCATCAACAAAAGCTTAGAATTGAACCATAGAGAAAGCTCTACACCTATGCCTTGAAAAGTAAAACTAATTATTATTACAGTATTTGTTTACAAGATGTGATCTACTTCAAATAGAAAAAAAACGAATAAAACATTTTTATTTTATTTTTGCATAGCCGTTTTTTAGGGTTTGACTATTGGATATTAACTTTAAAAGAAATTATAATACTGTAACGTAAAGCCAAAAGTACAATACTTCAGTAACTATAGGCTAAATAAACTGAGAAAGTGGTTTTAACAGCTCAGCATTAATAAGTGTTTATGACTGGGATATCATACATAACTTAATGAGAACATTGTGTTCTCGATCGTACTAAAAACAATAATCATATCTGGGAGGGGGGTCTTATGTTTTAAGGAATTTACAATGACCCTAATAGAAATACAAATTAAATGCATAAAACAAGTAGTCAGAGTGGTTAATAAGAAGAATGTTGGCAGTGAAAACAAGCAGTGAGCCTTGGCCTAAATTTACTGAGAAGTTAGGAAAGAGATGTTGGCTTATTATTAGATAACTAGTGGGTTTAACGTATTACACTTTATTTTGTACTTTGATCCGGAAAACTTTAATCTAAGATACTATAAAACAATTTGTTTAACTACTTCACAAGTACAAATAAATTGCTATAGTTTATTAGAACAACTGCCTACTTACGATGAAGTGGATTTAAAAAAATAAATTATAGATATTCCCAATAGTTGTGACAAGATGAAAATCATCTTGACTCAACAGTTAATAGTATTTATACATACATTTTATCTGAACGATGCGAGCGATTAAATGGCTAGTTCCATCCATCATTTAATTTAAATCATACATGAAAATGAAAAAAACCCGTAACAGAAAAAACATCACGATACAAAGTAACCGCTCTTCTAACAGCAACACGCTGCAGCAGGACTTATAATAGGCAAACAAAATATGATTCTTCTCGTCTCCCTCTCACAGCAAACCACGCCCACCATTACTTCATTCCAAAATATTTTACGACATCAAAAGAAGGAAAATCATATGTGCTGCAAATTCCTTTAAATTCCACCTTTCTTTCCCCTTCTGTTTAAGTTTTCGAGACAAATCACCATTATTTTATTTTCATAGATGACAGTTTCAAGTTCAAACATTTTGTAGACTTCTATTATTTTAGAACAATACACAAAATAAGTGATAACTTCACCAGACGAGCCCCAACTAGTGTGTAAATACTAAAATCAAGGTTAATAGTCTCAAGCGCTTAGCAAGACATTGAATTAGTTTGTTTACATTATGTCTTACAAAATAAATGCTATAATTTTTGTTTGCAAAGAATTACAATGAAGAGTAAGACAGATTTATTATTAGTTATGAGTCTTGCGCAGTAGACAGGTAATCGGTTAGCATAAATCGGTAGAGTGATACGGGGACTATAAAACTGCCCCGACATTTTAGGTACTTTTGAAATGATGAAACTGTCCCGCTCATGAAAGAGGATCAAGAAGGATCGCCTTGCAAGACCAGAAATGCTGAAATTGCCTCGAGCACAATTTCGGTAGCATGTCTTTAAATTTAACCTCAATTAAGCATATAAGCCTGTGAGGTTAGGTTAGGTTAGGTACCGTAGCGTAACATGTAAAATAAAATTTTCAATATTATTTGGGCACTCGGGGCAATTTCAGCATTTATAGTCTTGCGAGGCGACCCTTCCTAATCCTCTTTAATGAGCGGGGCAGTTTCATCGTTTCAAAAGTACCTAAAATGTCGAGGCAGTTTCACTACGTAAAAATTCTTACACTACTCCCATTAGTTGCTGACCCTTAGTAGGCCTAAGTATGGGTTAGGCACTCCCAAGGTCACTTACTGGATATACTCCTTTCTACGTGTAGGCTTGGGTTAGATCCCAAGACTCTTTCCTCTTTTCTATTAGGTCTCTCTTGGTCAACCCTTATTCTCACCTGATCCTGACGTTATTAGACTTTTCAAGGTCAAAATATCTTTATTTTATGGTATTTTTTATAATGATGACGAAAAAGTTTATCGCGTTTAAACAAAAAGGACAAAAACAAAGAAGTATTGTATCCAAGTGCACAAAATGTTGTGTGTATTGTTTTAAAACATTAATTGAATTATTCCTTGTTAAAACGTACCTTCTTCATTATTATAACTTTAAATAGGTCTAGAGCTATAATTTAATTTTTTTTAATGTGTTTTAAAATCCGTGTATATTAATGAAATCAAGCCCATTTAGAAACCTGATTGCGGCGGATGTTTTAAGCACTGATAATAGTAGTGTTGCGGCCCCTTTAATCTGTGAAATGCTTCCCCTACAATGCATGCATTGATTTATGTTTTGCAATAACCTAATTTACTGAGGAAAAACTGTAACAAAAATAGTATAATAGACCTACTATCACTGCTTTAGTTAGAACTCCTAAAATTTTTAATTTATCGCTAATATTTCCCATAAAACCGTTAAGATATAATTTAATTGCAGAATTAGTTTCATTGACGCTTTCTATGATTAATTTTCAGTTTCTAACAGATAACTACAACGTTTGATAAGATTGAAACAAGTAGTTTTGGTTTAGTTAGTATTTGATTTTGTGTCTGGCTGTGTGAGAAAAAGTGTGAAATGTTTTTGTATTGTATTGAATGTTTATAATGCAAGACTGTTTAGTTAAAACAATATCCGCCATTTTTTTTTTTTAAGAAATGCTTTTCACTCAATTCTTCCTTGAAACAGGAATAAATTTATTGTAAAGACTGGATCTAAATAAATGTCTCTGGTAACAATTACCTCTACAGATTACATTCATTCCTTGTCGGGATGACTTTTTGAACGGCAGTGATTACCTCTTTTCGCAATTTAGACGTTAGAGTGTGTTTTAGAACGTAGTGAAATGTATAAAGTGGAAATAATAGTATTGTGGATACCTTGACGTGCCCCCTCCCCCACTCGTAACCAACAATGGCTGTTTCAGTTTGTCATTGTTAATAAACGTTCCTGCTTACTGAGCTCTGCCTCATAATAGACTCTCGCAGAATTGTATGCCCTGTATTTGTTTTTGTCAAGTAATAGTGAAAACGTGAAAATTTTAAAATTACTGTATTATGAAATTTAAAGTGAAACTATTGTAAATACTTGAAATGATTATAATTTGTAAAATTTCTTCACTTTTTCGTTTCTTATAATTTAACCTATATAGTAGAAGTTATCTGACGGGTAAAAAAATAGAGATTTTTTTTTTAAATAGAGCCGGGTAGATGTCGAAATTTTACGGATATATCCGTTTTGTACATATCCATAAAAATAACGAGTGGACAGGTTTTGGTTATTCGGTAAAATTTGTCGATCGTGAATTGAGCTATAGCTTGCAAATTGAAATTATTTGTATGTGGGAATTTTTGTTAGATAATTTGATCATTTGAGGTTGCTGCTATAAGTTCGATACTAAAGTTCAGAAATACAATAATTCTCTATAGAAATAAATAAAGAGTACTGTTAGTTATTTCATAAAAAATTTAAGTACGAAAGTTATATACCATAAAGAATAAAAGAAACAAGGAAGGTTTCAGAATTCAGCCCATACGATTTTGATCGCAATTTCCTAAAATATGACGATATATGTATTAAAATATTAATTTATAAATCGGCATTTCATGAGGAAAGGACTACCTACGTATCCGAATACGGTAAAAATTAGAATAATTAATCAAAATCTTTAAGAACACTTTATAAAAAAAAAAAGATGGAATTTTTACATTTTGTATGATATTTGCATGTGTGTGAATGAAAGTGTCTTGACAGTTTATTTTACAAAATATACCTCTATTATGTTCTTTAAAGTAAAATGGATCTATTTTAAATGAAAAACTGCCTTGTTTGGGTCCTACAATATCTCAACTTTCTATCTTAACAGGCTTTCTTCTAAATGTGGAACGTAAAACTCCAATTTGTCAACTGGAGGAAAGAAGGAAGGGTTTAATCAAAATAAAGCAACTCTTTCCACAAAAACTAAGAATAGAAATTCGATTCCCAGCTAAACGATAATTTAGTCATCGGTTCTATTGAAAAATACTTTATCGAAGATATGGTACTACTTTTTATAAATAAACTCTGATATCGAAAATAGGGGGGGGGGGATGTTATAAACTCTGAGACTCAATGACATAGGTCAGGCTAAATTAAACTCCCCCATCCAAGATTTTTATTCCTTTGTAGTAATATAAACATGAAGATAAAGAAAACCATTTTAACAATAGAAAGCTGTCGTTTGAACGAACGCTTGCCTGTACAAAACGTTTACATACATTTTTAGATGTAGGTTAAAATTCCCTAAGTTGATCGTTGTTATGCAGTCCTTTCCGCCAAATTGATTTAAGCCTTTAATAAAACCATATTTACTTAACATTCATTGTTATCATTTTAATTGTTACTTTACTCACATATACATAATAAAAAGGAATTATCTTCAAACTTTTCTAACAGAAACCACTTATAAATCCTTCTACCACTTATTAAAAACAAAGCTTATTTGTTAAATTTATCGGAAATCTCACTTCACAACACGTTGAACGACCTATAAGTAAAAAGTTATATTTTTTGAAATTTGTATATAAGCAGCTTTTTGAAATTATTAAACCATTTTTCTGGGACCTGACTTACTAACCCTTAAGACAATTGTCTACTTCTATAAGTATGATCTGTGGATTTTTCTTCTAGTTGTTTAAAGGTGAAAAAATCTCAAGTCACAGCCCCCCCCCCCCAACATAAAAGTTCTAGTAGCGTCAGGGTCGGAAAAGAACAAGAGTTGTTCAAGAGAAACCAGACAGAAGGAATGAAATATAGGGATCCAACCCAAAACTACGTGAAATAAATCAAGCTAGGTCACGTGATATTGCCAAGCCCGTACTATTGTACCCCCAAGGGTAGGGGGTCCGTGGACATTTATAGTGGAAAGAATCAGCTTTTCTATAAAGAAAAACCATTTTCTAGAATTCATAGCAGAAATTGTTTAATAGAAATAATTATTACAGAGGACTATTCTCTAAGCTAAATGCAATTTTAATTACCATTCCTGTCGAAACAAAAGTGTTGAAAATGTTTAACTCCATGAAAGAAATCTGATCTTCTTTGAAGCCAGGACTTTTCTTAAATGACAAACAGTAAACGGGGTGGAGACAGCGTAGAATAAACTCTCTAAATCCAGAGAAACCAGTAATATAACATCATTAAATCTAACCACTACTGGAGATTTCGTATCTCTATTCCGCATCAACTTTATCCAATCTCGTAGTTCTTATTTTCTTGATCATTTTTTGATGCTTGTTAACTTGTAAACGTAAAAATGTTTATTTAAAATAAGCTTAATGGTTAAAGTAAGTTATTTTAAAAGAGTATTTTAGTAGGCCAATTTAATTAGGTAGGTCATTGACTTCTATTTAAATACAATTTTGTTTTTTGGAGTCTTCTGATTTTATACCAACTTTAACAAATATTTTGTTTTTATCTTATGACCTTAATTTTATTAATAAATAAGCTAAAAATAACTTATGTGTCAAACTTCAATAAAGTCTGTCTAAAATTCCGATATACATTGATTATTAAATAAAGATCAACGTCCCCACGTTGTGCAACAGTTCATGAAACTATTATGTAATAGGAAACATCGAGTTCCCTTCACCCTTCCCAACTAGAATGTAAATACTCTTGATGCTGGGTTAACACTTGAACTTTTAAAGCCCCCATTGGTATTTAACTTGAGACCTTTCACACAGGACGCTCCCCACTAGACTAATTAGGTGGTCACATAAATTATTACTGATTTAAAATTCGTAATTTAGGGTATAAAAATTTACATTTTTGCCTTATCTATATCTTTCTACATTTATACAGTAAAAAACGAAAATCGATAAAGATATTCATGAAGTTTAACAGAAGTAGTTATTGTGGAGTATTCTTTAGACAAAGTTTACTTATTACCATCAGCTACAGATAGTTAGAGACCGTTTAAAACAAACACGCACGCACGCACGCGTAATTATGTATGAAAAGTAAGTAAAACACTATTTTAAGCTAAAAATACTTACTTTGGGAAGGTTTTATACATTCCCCTGTGGCTGACATATATTAGGAACACTTGGTTAAAATCTGATTTATAGTTGTTGAGAAACATAAGGCGAAACAAAGAGAGTAATTGGAAGTCTAATGTGATAATTTACAAGTCTGAATAATTGACTACATTACTCATTGCCTTGTAATAACAAAGGTCTTCCGCAGGGATCAGTTCTCCAAGAGGGTTTGTTTGTAATTTGTATTAATGATCTTTTGCACACAAATTTTGAAAGGAAAATTTGTTGACAATACTTAAGTAGGCTGTTATACGAAATTTGGCTTAACAAGATGAGAAAAATAATAGTTAATTTACAATATTCAATGTTTAACAAGTTTAATTTGAAAGGGCATCAATACTAATGCAAAACAATTGATCATAAATTACACAACTTAAAACCTTTGGATCAACTACATGATAAAATTGTGTATTGGTCAACAATGGTAGTAAAATGATTCATAGATAAATACAATCAAATACAGTAAAGACTTTACAAGGACTCTGTGAGTTATGAAAAGTTCTTGGAATGTTATATCACGTTTATATTCACTCAAGGCTACACTGAATGCAAGGGCGGGACAATAAATCCACCATTAAAGCTGTTATTTATTACACAAAAACATTTAATTTCTATTATATTATATGAAGGAAGAAAAATTATCTTCATTTCCTTACTTTACTTATTTAAATATTCTTTCTCTTAGATATTTATTTATTTATAAAGCTTTTGAAAATGGTTTTCACCATAAATGGGTAAAAGACAAAATGGTTCTCAAGTTAGGCTATAACTAATATAATCTAATAGTGCTCCTTGAAATGCCAAAATAATGTTTTGGGCGCAATTTCAGACAACTACTGGTTCGAGAATGATCGGTGAAAAACCATAACATTACTTGGAGCTGGTATACAAGGCCTAATTTATCAAAACCAGCTCCACTGAGGGCATAATATTTTAATAAATTAAGAAGATTAAAAGAAGGCAGAACAGAAGCGAACTAAGCTTAGATGAAGCTTATGGAAATCTTATTAAAAAACGAGGTAGGGTTTTGCAAAGTATTAGAAATATCAATTTAAACATGAACTACTGTGAAGCCGAATAGCCATCACGAGCTGCAGTGTTCCTCTTTATTAAAATACTAAATTGTTTATTCTATACATTAAATGTACAACCGTTTACATTTAAACATTTTTTAATAAGAACCTCGCGGTTGCATCTTATCATCAAAAATCAAATGAACATTTTTCAAACTAAGACCACTCAATTCATAATTGACCACTACTCATTAAATATATAATTTATTCATTACAAATAATCAATGTACGAATTGCTTATCAAAAACGTATTTCGTGTTCCCTATAGTCTATGACAAAGAGTGAATGTTGTTACACGGGCGACTCAATAAAGTGTCTCTCTAACATTTTTAATAACTGTAGAGGATTTGAAGCTGTTAGTCTCTTCGCTTTCATTTAATTTACCAGTGCGTTGTAAAATTATAATTTAGGCGTCACAATTTTATTAAAAAAATAGTTAAATATAGTAGACAAATTACAAAAAGTAGAGGAACTTATATTTAGAGTACGTGGACTGTCAAAGTATGTAAAGCATACAATGAAAATTTTATACAACACAACATATTGTAAAAGCATATAGATAAATGTTATGGTACAACTTTCAACTGCTTTAAACCCTGATTTTTATTTTTACAGAATATCCTTTCAATATATAGTTATTGGAGCCTCCTCATCATGGGTAAGTTGTTACTCGTCACCATGAAATGAGCATGACCAACAAGTTTTTAGTGTTTATTCAAATTATCATAAATGTCTGTAGGGTGTATTCTTCTGAAGTATTCGTAATTTGACCCTGATTGTCTTATATTTTTCTCAAATATATTATTTTATGTAGCGTTTATTGGAAAAAAAAACATCGTTAGTAAGTTCCAAAACATTTCACTCATATATCTTAAGAAGTTCCACAATAATTTATGTGTATTACTTGAAAATTTCTATCTATTGATTTTCAAACTGGTTTATACTTTAAAAATTAAAAGAAATTTTTGTTCAGCAAAATCTACAAACAGAACACTTTGAAAGATAAAAATAGAATAACCTATTTAGTAGAGGAATATCATTTTAATTTGACTCATAATCTTATTATATTTCTTAGGGTAAAGGCTACTATTCGGAACGAACGAAGAAAATGGAATGTGGTGATCAAGAACAAAAAGAATTCAGTGATGTCTATTTAAAATAGGATTCTTTGATGAGGACGAAGAATAATATATTCATCAAAAATCATCTTCACTAGAAATCCAGAAAGGGAAAAAGAGAATAGGATGAGCTAGAAGATGACGTTGTTAAAGATCTATGGAGGATGGGTGTTAACGAATTATAAAAAAAGACTGGAAGAACGAAAAGAATGAGTTCTTTTAAGGGTGGCCGTTCTTCAGACTGTACAGTCAGTAAAATTTAGCCTGTCCTCTGTCATTGGTATGCGCAGTCGTCTCTGGGCCGGTAGGTGTAGTGGGGGAAACACTCAGCTTTGTACTGTGCGTTTCGTAGTTATGGGTTCGTTAAAAAAACAATGGTTTGTTGTTTTGTGATGGTAGAATGTTGGTGGGAGTAAAATCGCGAAATCATGTGAAATGTGTACAGTTTTATTAAACAAAAAGTCGGGAACGGATAAGCTAATTTAACTAATTTGAGGTTAAATACCAAATTTAATCAAAATCGAACCTCCTACTAAAAGTTTTTTAATCACTAAACTTTTCTGGAAATTTACCGCCATTTTGAAATTTATATAACGATTTTTTTATTAGCAAGTTTGTCTAATTGTTTGTAAATCTGAGCCTAAATGCCAAATGTAAACAAAATTGAAAACTATTCATTTTTTGAAAATAGACAGAAATTTTGAAATTTATATAACAATTTTTCTAGCTAGAAAATTTATCTGCAAACAAAACAAAGACGACAAACAGACGATAAGACAAGAAAAACGTTGAGAGCTAAATGAAGCTGAGACAATGTCTTTATCAGCTGTAGAATTTATGACATCATTTCGCCTTCCGCTTGCAACTCACCCAAACGCGCATTATGAAAATCCAGACTACACCTAACTGACTGTACTGCAGTGGAGTAACTGTTTTTCTATTATTTGAAAATCTTTAAATATAATAATGAGTAAGATCTGTAGTTCCAACTTTAGTCTATAATACGTCATTTTGTACAGCTTGCCAAGATCGAGATCCTAAATGATCCATCAATCATTAAAAGAAATTCGCATTAAAACACGTCAGAGTATCAACCACGTGACGACTGGCTTTTTCCCACCCAATAAGATTTAAATAAATATTCAAACATCGTAATTCATTAGAAGAGGAAAGACAGGTGAAATCAAGAAGTGCTTAAGGGCAAATAAAATACATTAAAGGGAATGTCTTGAATATATTACTTCCTTACGTAGCAGATCGATTAATCCTGTTTATTATGTTTAGAACTTAATTACTTTAAGACTACGATTTCTACTACGTTCATGTCAGAAGAAGAAAAATCAATATACTTCCAAATCCATACTAGTGATTGTAATAACATTTATTGAAAGTAATATAAATAAGTAAAATAAATACTTAATAAATTCTTAGCGCGACAGGATGTTGTTGTTTTTCATCATGTTGTGAGATCAGCACATCGAGTTCCGGTCACTGTAATTCTACCTTACGTGACCAGGATTCCCTGATATTCCCACGATGTTGGGTCAACACCAAAACGTTTTGAGCCCTTAAGAAACATAATCAACATAGAGTGATACCAACATAACTTATAATCCAATAACGAACACCAAAATAAACAACGGACTTTAGTCAAACAATGTATCATACCAAAGCCATATGACTTAATCAATTAATATTTATTAATTAGGGAATGTTTACGCTTAATATAGAAATTAAACTCTTGTGATGTACTTCGTGGACCCGAGGCTATGAAATGTCCAGCCATCCTACTAATAAAAGTAATATGATCAAATGTTTGCATATAGTTTGCAACATAAGCCAAAATATGTGATTAGATTTGTTATATTTTACTACAATTTGGTAGTAGGATTGATATATGAAACATTGGATAGATTGGTTAACCAGAAAAATCGCTTAGTAAATTTTAAAAATGTCAGCCTACTTTAATATTTAGAAAAATATTTTTCGCAGATAGTTTTTTTTTACCTTTAGGTGCTATGACGTTCCAAAATAGTTCATTTAATGCAGGTTTAAATTAAGGATCCGACACACGCTGGACGTGTTTTCTACGATAAGAAATAAAACTATTAAAACATAACTATTAAAAGGAAAGCCCTTTAAACTACGAAAAGCACAGAGAGCAATCCTTAAACGAGCAGAAAAATGCATTGAAGTTGACGGAGACACTTTTGAGAATTTACTGTAATTATATTGAATAGGTTTAGGTTTTTCTGTTTGATTTTACTTTGCACTGTTTTAAATAAAAAATTAATTTAATCGAAAATCTATTCACTTTCTGTATTCCTTGTTTGCACTGTTTGTTCAGAATTAAATTTTCTACAATTTTCGTTGTAAAATTTGATCTGTTTATTGGTAAGACAACAAAGTTATTGTTGGCCAAATGTAAAACAAATGTGTTTTTGACTCCAATGTTTGAATTTTACACTGGTTTTCTCAAAAACTACTGAACTTACAGTTCTGGGACCTGTTTTATTCAATTTTCAGGTCAAAAACCATACGAAACAATTGAATTTGCCTTTTAATTTACCTTCCCAGAATTCCAGGAGGCCCTTATTTAACCCAGGGTACAAAATTCTGTGCGAAATCTTTCGCTAGCCGTAACTCGCTAACGAAGCATTTCCGGACCTATGTTTATATAACTTTTTTCTTTACTTTTACATGTAGAATGAGCTCCTGAAGTTTCTGCATATCTTCGTGAATCACCCTGTATAGTATGCCTATTAATAATTTCCTTCTGTTAAATTACGTATAACGGTTATTCATAGTTTCTCCACATATTTTATGAAATTAATAATATGTAAGATCAATGTTTATTTGAGAGATACCAAAGTATTTCCGCCTGTTAATTTTTATTCATGATATAATCTAGAGGTCGGCAGTTTCAAATCGTCGGTTCCATGTTGCTGAGGCTAGAGTTACGATGGGATCCTACTAAGCGTGAAATGTGGGCGTAATTTATCTTTGTAATGTATCGTAATATTAATTATTATTTTAAGACTAAAACATTACACAGACTTTAGTTATTAATATATAAAACCAAATATTAAGAAAAATCATACTTTTTAGACAAAATGTCGGATGTGTTTAGTTATCTGTTAAAAATGAAAAAGAAACATTGACACAGATTAAGTTTTATATTTGTGTCAATTAAGGTTCGTGAATAAACTAAAAAAATAAACCTAATCGTGGTCGAAGTTAATTTTGAAATCTACTTTGATATTCTGAACCATCAAAGAACTTTCTCTATAGTGCACAGTGAGAAAGTAAAAGTAATTATTATTACAGTGTTTTATAAAAGATATAATGTACTTAAAATGAAATAGAAAAAAAAAATGAATCGAACTTTTGCTTTTAGTTTTGTACATAGTTTTGAACATTGGATATTAACTATAAAAGACAAAATAATACTGTAAACTCGAAAGTACAATATTACAGTAACTGTAGCCTATAGAAAAGGAGAAAGTTGTTTTAACAGCTGAATACACTACTGAAACATGCATAGGACATCATATATAACTTATTGAGAACATTGTGTTTACGATCGTACTAAAAACAATAAACATAATTTGGGAGAGGGGTCTTGTTTTTTAAGGAATTACAACGACCTTAATAGAAATACAAATTAAATGCATAAAACAAGTAGTCAGAGTGGTTTATAAGAAGAATGTTGGCAGTGAAAACAAGCAGCAAGCCTTCGCCTAAATTTACTGAGAAGTTAGGAAAGAGATGTTGGCTTATTATTAGATAACGAGTGGGTTTACACTTTATTTTGTACTTTGATCCGGAAAACATTAATCTAAGATAAAATATAACAATTACCATTACAGATTACATTCTTGTCGGGTTCACTTTTTGAACGTCAGTGATTATCTCGTTAGGGTATGTTTAAAACATTTTCCGACACTTATTTTTTTAATGAAATTCTTTTCTCACAATTCTTCCTTGATACAGAAATAAATTTATTATAAAAACTGGAAATCAATGACTCTGGTAGCAATTACTTCTTCATATTACATTCTGTCGGGTTCACTTTTTGAACGTCAGTGATTACCTCTTTTCGCAATTTAGACGTTAGAGTGTGTTTTAGAAAGAGATGTAGTGAACTGGATAAAAGTGAAAATAGTAGTATTGTTGATAAATCCCTAGATGTAGGATGTATTGTTATTGGGTTCTCCTTGACGTGCCCCCCCTCCCCCACTCGTAACCAACAATGGCTGTTTCAGTTTGTCATTGTTAATAAACGTTCCTGCTTACTGAGCTCTGCCTCATAATAGACTCTCGCAGAATTGTATATGTTTGGGTATATTAGATTGTCAAGTAATAATGAAAAGATTCAAGAATTTAAATTATTAAGAAACTGAAAGCGAAACTATTGTAAATACAGTATTTGAATACTATCACTGATTTTAATTTGTTCACTTTCTCCTTTCTTATAATATAGCCTACATAGTATAAAGTTACGTAACGGGTAAAATATAAAGAGTCGAGATTGTACGGATATATCAGTTTTGAGGTCCTCTAGATAAAAAAAGTCTAAGCATAATGTTTGTCTGTCCAGCGTCTCTCGTCTGTGTAGCTGGATTTGGACAAATTCCGAAACTTTAAAAAAAATTATGGGTGATTCAAAATAAAAAGGAAACACAAAATTAGGATTTTCTCAAAATAAAAAGGAAACACAAAATTAGGATTTTCTCAAAATTGACTCAACCGATATTAATCAAATTTTGTGTAATTGTAGCCTCTAAAGATCCAATAAAAACAACTTTCCTCAACAGTCCAAAAATTTCAGTTCGTGAGTTATCGGTACAAAAGTCTAAAAATTGTGATGATATCAAACTCAGAACTTCCAACATCGTTCAACGGGTAATTGGCGCAGGCAAAACAAGTTTACACACAATTTATAGAAATATTTTTCAAAGACGGTGTCCAAGCTTCAATTTCACTTTTTAACTGAAATTTTTAATGTATAATTTTGTTTTTTATATGGTTATACATAGTATAGAGATAGTTTATTAACGGGCCAAAAATCGATGTTGAGATTTTAGTGAATATATCCATTACAAGGACCGAATGAAAAAGTCTGTATTTATAGTGTATATACATTTTGAAATTATTGGTATTTCGAATTTTTTTGGAGATAATTCAATATTTAATTTTGCTGCCATTAGCTTGAAACTAAAACCTTCAATTTCTCAAAATCTTTGATCAAATTTGTCAAAAAATACAATTCTCTAAAGATCAAAATAAACGTACTGATAGACCTATTTATTGCTCAAATGTAAGTTTGAAAATTATCGCCCAAAATTAGAAATAAACTAAGAGCCGATATTTAAAAAAAACAACCCAAAAAAAGTAATCCAAATTTCGTGGTATACGAAAGTTCAGGACGATTTATAGTAATATGCCAAAATTCAATTTTACTTTTTGACCGACAATTTACAAAATCTGCATTTTTTTAAGGAAAGGACTACCTTTACGTTTAAATAGGATACATTTTAGAAAAATTGATCAAAATCGAAAAAAACAGTTTTTGAAAAATACGGAATTAAAAAATTTATGATATATTATGTGAAAGAAAGTTTGTTGACAGTTTATTTTACAATTATACATCTATTCTTTAAAGTAAAATGGATCTATGTTAAATGACATACTGCCTTGTTTGTCTTCAACAATATCTCAACTTTTTATCTTAACAGCCTTTCTTCTAAATGTAGAACAATAAACTCCAATTTGTCGACTGGAGGAAAGAAGGAAGGGTTTAATCAAAATAAAGCAATCCTTTCCACAAAAAGTAAGAATGGGGATTCGATTCACAGCTAAACGATTATATACTCCTCGACTATTTTATCGAGCTTACTACTTCTTAGAAAAAAAAATCTGATATCGGAAATTTAAAAAAAGGGTGTAAATAAATTAAACCCCCCCCCCCACATTCTATATTCCTTTGAAACAATATAAACATGAAGATAAAGAAATCCATTTTAACAATGGGAAGCCAGCCGTTAAAACTTGAAATTCGCTCATAGTTCTTCGACCAAATGAATTTAAGCCTTTAATATTATCATAGTTACTTACCATTTGTTGTTAACATGTTAATTATGTTAAATTATACAAAGAAAAAAGGATCTAACATCAAACTGTTTCTGAAAGACATCGTTTTGAAATCTTTCAACCACTTATTTTGAAAAACCAAGCTTATGTGTTCAATATTAAACTAAAATTTCAGCTAATGTAGATCTACAACAAACTAAAGAAAAAGTATACGCGAATGACCTAGCTCTCCCACCTCATATTTTGTTTCATTATTATACCGTAATTCTCTCACATGTTCTTTCATTTCTGGTTGTCAAGTGTGGGGGGCGGTGGTGGTGGGGTAGACGAATTTCTTTTCCTTCATTCCCATAAGGTTCTTTTGTTTGTTGCAGATCCATATAGTTATTACTGTTAATTTTAGAATTTTGAGGTTATGTTTTTAACCTATCTTAGTAATAACTATTTGGATGTAGTTTATAAAGCCACACAACACGTTGAACGACCTATAGGTTGAAACGTTGTTTTTTTGAAATTTGTGTAGCCTTTTTGAAATGTATTAACCCATTTTTCTACTTGCTCAACTATACGTAGGACCTAACCCACTTTCACTTAAGATTGTAACCTACTTCTATGAGAAGGATCTTTGGATTTTCTCCTTATTCTTTAAAAGCAAAAGATCTCTTGGTCAACACCGCCTTTAAAAGTATACTAAGTAAAAAAAGAAAAGAATATACAATAAAGACTACTAGCCCTCTAGTATTCTAAATGCATTAGTATCGGAAAAGAACAAGAGTTGTTCAAGAGGGACCAGATATGAGAGATGAAATAAAGGGATCTATCACAAGACTACGTGAAAGAAGATGTAAATCAAGCTAGGTCCCCCAGGATTGCTAAGCTCCTACTCACAATAGTGAACCGTTAAATAGTAGAATCAGTGGACGTTTCATAGTCGCAAGGATCGACGCTTCCATTAAGAAACCATTTTCTAGAATTCATAGCAGAAATTATTATAGAGCACTATTCTTTAAGCTAAATGCAACTTTCATTACCGTTCCTGTCGAAACAAAATTTGGTCAAATGTTTGACGCCACAAAACAAACCAGATCTTATTTGAAGCCAAGATGACAAACAGTAAAGTGGTGGAGAAGGGATAAATTAACTTTCTAGTAAATCTAGAGAATACAGTAGCCTATAACATCATCAAATCTAGCCACTACTGGGGATTTCGCAGCTCTTATTACACATCAACTTTATCCAATCTCGTAGATATTTTTTAATCGTGTTTTGGCGTTTGTTAACATTAAAAAAATGTTTATTTAAAATTACCCTAATTGGTTAAAAAAGGAATATGTTGCATAGGACGATTTAATTAGGTGTTCGTTGATTTCTTTTTAAATCCAATTATGATTTTGCAGTCTTCTGATTTAAACCCGCTTTGCATAAACTTTTTTTTTTTTACTAGGCGTCCCTCAGGAAATTTGATTACCTTGATTTATTATTAATAAATAGGTTAAACCCAACTTATGTGTCAAACTTCACTAAACTCTATCTAATATTCCGTTCATGAAACTTTTAAGTTAGAGAGGTCGAGTTCCCTTCACCGTAATTTTACTCTTACTGACTAGAATGTAACACAATCGTAAACCGCGTGATGCTGAGTTAACACCTGAACTTTTAAAGCCCTATTGGAATTGAACCTGAGATATTTCAGACAGAACGCTCAACACTAGACTAACTAGGGCTCACATAAATTATTACTGATTTTTATATTCAAATTTATAATTTAGGCTATCAAAATTCACATTTTGCTTTTGTCCATATCTCTCTTTATCTGACCAAATTACGATTCGCGGGTAATGAAAAAATACTGTACCAAATGTACCTAATAGTCTTCAAGGTTAATTTTAGTTTTTTTCCAAGTTCTAAAAACAGCTCTTTTAAAAGCGATTTAGGCCTTAAATCTTTACATTTTTCAGTCATCATAACCTTATAAAAAAAGGAAGATAAGAAGATAAAATAAAGACATCTAGAATAGAATACATCACAGAGACCTGATAGGGAAGATTAAAGAGCGGGATCTATCCCAAGTCTTCATGAAAAAAATGTAAATCCAGCTAGGTCCTTTGGGATTGCCACGTCCTTACTCACCCCGAATCTCCGACAGGAACTCGTGGTTTTGGGCTAATGGCGACCAATAAATTGTGTATAGATCTTTAAAGCATACATTTGATCAAAATCAGTAGACTTGTTTGAGTAGCACAGAACCCGGGGAAACTCAAAACAGGTGTTTCCAAAAAAAAAAAATCAACTTTGATATTGTGAACCATCAAAGAACTTTCTATATACTAAGCTGTGAAAAAATAAAAGTCATTATTTCTGTATTTATGTAAAGATGCAATGACCTTGAAATGAAATAGCAGAAGAAATAAATGAAACCAAAATTTTGCTTTTTTTAAACGTTTTTATGTTTTGACCATTGGATATTGACAAGAGATAATATAATACAGTAAAGGAGAGCCGAAAGTACAGTAACTGTAGGTTATACAACGAAGAAAGTTGTTTTAACAGCTGAATACATTCTTTATTGCGTGGGACATTAAATGTAATTTAATGAGAACATTGTGTTTACGATCCTACTAAAAACAATAATCATATTTGGGAGAGGGTCTTGTTTTTTAAGGAATTACATTGACTTTAATAGAAGTAAAAATTAAATATAAAAAACAAGTAGTCAGAGTGGTTTATAAGAAGAATGTTGGCAGTGAAAACAAGCAGCGAGCCTTGGCCTAAATTTACTGAGAAGATAGGAAAGAGATGTTGGCCTATTATTAGATAACGAGTGGGTTTAACGTATTACGACTTTATTTTGTACTTTGATCCGGAAAACTTTAATCTAAGATACTATAAAACAATTTGTTTAACTACTTCACAAGTACAAATAAATTGCTATAGTTTATTAGAACAACTGTCTACTATATCTTATTTTTCCGAGTTTATTATCATCCCAACCATTTTTTTTTAAATCATACACGAAAATTTAAAAACCTGTATATAAACATCACCATATTAAGTGACCGGTATTTTAACAGTATTGCATGCTGCAGCAGGACTTATAATAGGCAAACAAAATATGATCCTTCTCGACTCCCTCTCACAGCAAACCACGCCCACCATTACCTTACCAAGCACTTCATTCCAGGATGTTTTACGTCACAAAAGAAGGAATATTATTTGTGCTGCAAATTACTTCAATTCAACCTTTCTTTCCCGTTCTGTTACGTTTGAGTTTACGACTTTTAAAACATACAACTCACCATTATTTTATTTTAATAGTCGAAAGTTTTAGGTTCAAACATTTTGTTGACACCTATTATTTCTAGAACAATATAAAATATAAGTGAAAACTCCCTCACCAGACGAGTCCCAATTAGTGTGTAAATTGGGTATTATACTAAAATCAATGTTAATAGCCTCAAGTGTTAATAGCAAGACATTGAGTTATTTTGTTTAGATTATGTCTTACAAAATAAATACTATAATATTTTTGCAAAGAATTACGAGAAAGAGTTCTACAGATCTATTATTAGTTATGAGTCTCCCAGTAGACAGGGAAACGGTTAGCAACTAGCAACCATTAATTGCTTACTTTTATTGAGCAAGGGACTCCCGAGTAACCTAGGCGCATTTCTTCATCTATTCTTGGGTTATACCCCTTTCATCTTTCCTAATATGTCTCTCTTGACCAACTCTTGTTCTCTTCCGACCCTGAAGCTTATAGAGTATTCGAGGGCTAAGAGATCTTTATTTTTTTCATTTTTTTAGTTTTGTTTTATAAACGATGATTAACAAGCGGTTTCTCGCTTTTAAGCAAAAAGAACAAGAAACTAACAAATATTGTTTCACTTGCACCAAATGTTGTGAATGTCGTTTTAATACATTAATTGAATTATCCCTTATTAAAACGAATCTTCTTCATTATTACAATTGTAAATAGTTCAATAAAGCTAAATGTATATATTTTAATGTGTAATGAAAAGTCATGTCAATTATTGAAATCAAGCTCGTTTATAAAACTGATTGCATCGGCTGTTTTCAGGTACAGATAATAGTAGTGTTGCGGCCCCTTCATTCTGTGAAATGCTTCCCCTACAGTGCATGCCATGATTTATACCTTGTAGCTATGCAATAACCTAATTTACTGATGCATGCAAAACTGTTACCAAGAGTATAATTAAGCCATTAGTTAGAACTTACAATTTTTTTAATATATTGCTAATATTAACAATAACTGTTAAGAATGATATAATTTAATTGAAGAATTCTTCTTCATTGACGCTTCCTATGATTAATTTTCAGTTTCCAACAGATAACTACAACGTTTGATAAGATTGCAACGAATATTTTTTTGTTTAATTATTATTTGATTTTGTGTCTGGGTGTCTGAATTGTTTTTAGAATGTATTGAATGTTTACAATATAAGACTTTACGTAAAACATTATCCGTAATTTATTTTTTAATGAAATGGTTATCCCTCAAGTCTTCGTTGAAATAGGAATATATTTATTGTAAAAACTATATCTAGATACATGTCTCTGGTAACAATTACCACTACAGATTACATTCATTCCTTGTCGGGATGACTTTTTGAACGGCAGTGATTACCTCTTTTCGCAATTTAGACGTTAGAGTGTGTTTTAAGTAGTGAAATGGATAAAAGTGGAAATAATAGTATTGTGGATAAATCCCTAGCTTGTATGATGTATTGTTATTGGGTTCTCCTTGACGTGCCCCCCTCCCCCATTCGTAACCAACAATGGCTGTTTCAGTTTGTCATTGTTAATAAACGTTCCTGCTTACTGAGCTCTGCCTCATAATAGACTCTCGCAGAATTTGCCCTGTATATGTCCGTCAAGTAATAGTGAAAATATTCAAAAATTTAAATGATTATGTCACTGAAAATAAAATAACTGTAAATATTTTTATTTGTAAAATTCGCTCATTTTTTTCTTCTTTTCTTCGCTTACATAGTATAAAGTTATGTGACGCGTACAAAAATAGATGTCGTGATTTTACAGATATATCCGCTTTAAGGTCCTCGAGATCAAAATAGTTTAAACATAATGTCTGTCTGTATGGCTTCTGTGGCTTGTGTAGCGTAGATTGATATGTGGGCATATATTTACCATATCTTGAGACTTTTTTTAATAAATTAATCGATCACTCAAAATCACGGATATCTGCCAAAAAGAAAACACAAAATTAGGATTTTCTCAAAATTTACTTTAACTATATAAGTGTAGCCTCTAAGGACACGAAGGAAGTGTTTTTCGCCAGCACTCCAAATATTTCGGTTCGTGATTTATCGGTACAAAAGCCAAAAAATGGGGATGATATTAAAAGACGCAAATTCTCAAAATTGGATCTACCGACTTCGTTCAATTTTTAACGTAACTTGAAGATTAATGATCTAAACCGTGTGAAAAATTCCAAATAAATAAATAACACCGTTCAAACATAAATCGTCAAAAACCAAAATGAACTTTGACCAATGTCATTAAAATGTAATCAAATATGAACGCATTTATGGCACAAGAAAAACAAGTTTAGGCCCTATTTATACAAATATTGTTTTCAAAGATGACGTTAATGGTTCATTTTCTATTTTTATCTAAAAAGGACAACACTGACATTTTGGGTAACGAATAGTTTTGGTTTTTGAGATAGGTGAGTAAGAAAGTTTGTGCAATATTTTTGCAAAGTTTATTTTCTTTCTCATAACTTATATACGTAGTATAGAGAAAGTTTTATAACGGATCAAAAAATCGATATTCGGTTTTTCTGGATGTATCCATTTTGAAGTAGGCCCTACTCTATGTCTAAAGAGACTTTATTGAAATACCCGTCGGTGATATGTGCAGTGCTTTACAATCAAAAAGTGTGCATAGATTTTGGTCAAATTGTATAATCTTCAAACTATTAATATGCAATCATAGTCTACAAATTGGCATATGGATATTTCGACTATCTCGAGGAAATTTTACATTTAGTTATTTAAAATTTATAAGACTTAAACTTAAATTCCCTATTTTCCTACAAACAACTCGTAGGAAATATTGCTAATATTACCCTTCTAATAACCCGAACATAATGTAAGGTCGCAATCTCTCAAAAGATTTTTCGATTAACTTTATTCGTTTGGTTAATACTTTCCAAAAATTCACTACTCGTGGTTTACAGTTACGGTTTGATAAAATGGTTTGCATTCTAAATTTAAAATTTTTCGCTTTTTTTTTTCTTTTTTTTTGAGATATTCCAACTACGGTACTAAGTTAAAATGACGTAAAAGAGTGACTCTAAAAGTCAAGCAGTTACGTTTATGAAAAAAAAAAAAAAAAATCAACGGATGATAAATCTTACAATTACATTATTTATTCGAAATAACCATAAAATATAGGAGGGTTTCCATAAGATATTTTCAAGTTGGGCGCTACATTGGAAAATGGTGGACAAATTTTGAAAATGTGAATACATATAAAACATTATCAATTAAAAGTAAGGGGAGTCTCCCATTAGAAGTAAGCTGACAGATATATAGTTAAAAAGTTAGCTATTGATTCACTTTAGATGAGACACCCTGTATACACAGTGCATGTACTAAATATGAACTCAATATCTCTTACATTTCGGAAGTTATAAATCTGTTTATAAAAACACACAAAACGTAGTACTTTATTGAAACGTTTTTCTTTATTTTATGCCTTAAATTTCTGAAATATTACACCCCAATAATGACTCATCCTGTATATTATTGTATTATGAATACATAACTCATTATGTATACACTCATAATAACACGTTATAATTTTAAGAGAAACGCTAAATAGAAACAGGTTTTCATGAGTAAGTAATAAAACAAGGAGTTGGTGTTATTGATGTTAAAGGAAGAACGGTATCAAGGGAATTTTCTGCAAAATACATAATTTTCCGCCAGATCGTGGGAGGGTTTGTCCAATGCTACTAAGCCCCCTCCCCACCTCTCCCTTTTCCCCATTTATCTTCTTTACTTAACAAAAGAAGTGGGTTTTCCAATTTCAATAGTAATCAGACATTTTAAAACTTATAGATAACGTTTGTGTTACTCTAATTTAAGTAAGAATGGCGTTATAAAAAGTCTAACAATAACAAATGAGAATGTATTTTGATTAATAAAGTACTAAAAACCGAATAATGATTTTATACATTGTTATTAAAAAGTCACTAACTTTTTTATTAATAAAAGAGAATTTTTAAAACAAAACTTTTGGATTTTTCTTTTTGTAAACTGTTTTCTACTGTTCTGATGGTCAATTCAATCAAATATGTTAAGGTGGGGGGAGGGGTAGATATATCATTTTACAGGTGTTGATAAATAGAGGAAAAGAAAAATATTGAAACGAAAACGTAATTCCATTGAACCATTCCAAAATGGTGGCTGGAAAAAAAGCTACGCATTTTTTATGTAAGACAAAAAACATTTTTAACAAATGCTACTTTTGGAATATTTTGCAATGTCCATTGAATTTATATCGCAGTAGAAGTCCCGTAGTATATGACAATGTGGTGAGGCTCAATATATAGTTCACAAGTTGTAGTTTTGTGGGTTCAACTTCAGAATGCGCTAATATGGGAGGAATACGGTATGATGTCCTTGACAACTTACAAGACGTGAGCAGTTTGATGGAAACACTGCAGCCGCTAATTTCCGAGCTTCATACCATACCATGTGAAGGACTAACTATATAAAATCAATGCTCAGAATCTACTTGGTGTTGTTTTTATCTACATATATTTAACATTTAAGTACTTATATTTTCCATTTTTTACAGAAATAAAATCTTAAATATTACAATTAAACTTGTTTGTTTTATAAATCATAATAAATCCAAATTGTTATTCTGACTTCCAAATTGCCATTTTATATCGTAACTACAACAAAAACAGCATCACAATAAGTTATTGGCTGGCTCACAGGAATTTTATTTTATTCCCCCTCCCCATTTCTACAAAACCTTTAAAATGATATTGCACAGGGACCCCCATCACCATCACAAGTATTTTAGCTCACAGTTTCACTAAGAAGGGAGGGGGATTATTATACCAAAACGTCAAAGCTATACTACAAAAAATAATTTTCTATCTCCAATTATTAACAAAAAATAGGGGGGGGGGGGGGTTAATCATACTATGTATACTTCAATTCCTTTTCTTCAAAACTCTTATGTAAAAGTGTAATTATTTTAAATGACGAGTATTTGTAAACTTGAAACTTTTTTCATCATTAAATTTCCTACCACAAAAAAGGACAAATTTAAAAATTACATAATACTATAATATTTAAGAAAAGAAATATTAATATTTTACAAAACATTTTCGTAGTTCAGAGAATCCTTATTGTGAATATCCCCACAGTGCTCCTTGGACATGGGTTAAATCCTGTGGGTAAAGGAGAGAAAGTTTTTATAGTCTTACCAAAAGCTTTTTTTTTTGATTGCGTAAACCTCGAAACTGAAAATAAATTTAATTCCACCACTACGAATGGGTTGTCAATTGAATGGATGAGATCATACATTAAACAATATTGATATTGTAGATATAGGAAAAAGAGAAAATTTATTCTTCAAATAAAATCAGACATGTAACATGTTACAACTTCAGGCTCTGTTTTGAAACTATTACTCTTTATATTCTATATAAAATTGTTTTGTTGAATTATAACTGATAGTTACAAAAGTAAATAAATATTTTGGCGATGCAGATGGTATAGATCTGATTCCGAATGTATTATATTCTTCACTTTATATCTTTGTACTCTACTTCGACCTAGTTTCAATAAATACAATATTGTAACGCCTCAACTGAAACCACAAAATGGAATTGATATCGGTGATTATAAATTTGAGATAGTTATAATTTGCATTTCGTTGGCTCTATGATAAGATGTAAAGTGAGGAAATTAATTTCAAGATTAATAATGGCAATCGTAGTTATTATTGTTCTCAACGTAATTTGTTAAAATGGTATAATTCCTTCACGGTTGTAAAAACTCGTATTGAACATTGATACCAACTTTAACATGGAGAAGAAATGGAAGTAACAACTTTTTAAAGAAAAATTCTTGAAAAGATTTTTGGACAAAAATCAGATCCAGTAAATAATTAATAGATCGTATTTATAAACATATTGTAAATTTGGATAACTAGGCATCGTTGCCAAAATTAAACCAAGAACAGAAACATCAATATACACATTTATAGTTTAGTTATTGTAGCTCAATTATCACTGAGGATGGCGACTTTGCCGTTGAAACGCGTTTGATTAAGTAAACGTAATTTTGTGAGATCTTGTGTTCGAGTTTTTTTTCTATCTAATATTATCTCAGAAGTCAAGCTCAATATTTATTTAGAATCAAACAAAATTAAACAAGTTGTCCAGGAAATAAAAAAGCGAAAAGACCCCTGGGACGTCTGGATACTCACTAAAAGGATTTTAATATTCAAAATTTCATAATTAAGTGTCAAAATAGAATTGGCAATCTATAGCTTGTTTGACAGCAATCTTCGATAAAAAGACTATAATTTATAATTTGTAAAAAAAAATAGAAGTTAAATAAAAAATTAAACACAACTGAAATTACAATAGAATTATGAATACAATGAAACCCAAAACTTCCACAACCTAACCAAGACGTTATCTAAAATGTCTTTGCCTCTGTGTAAAATCTTCTATTTATACTTTTTTATTTGTATTTTTATCCAACCACTGATTATAATTTTTTTAACACTTCTTCCAAATAATTTTAGAGTTCTGATTTTGAAGTTATTTAATAATGTAGGATTGTTTATACTATTAACATGGTTTAATCGGACAATTACCATCATTTGTGTATATAAAAAAACTAATACACGACGTTTCGAGAATATAAATCAACTCTCGTTATGAAGTGTTAAACTTAGAGCATAAAAGGTAAAAAACACCAACATAGCCTAGTAGACTGAGGCCATGTCGGAAACAAAAACCTAATCTATAATCAAAGAAAAATAACCCAAGCCTAAAATTTGGCCTTGAACAAAAATTATTTGTTTCTGCACTCACGCTCCATTTTTTTTTTTAAAGAGGGGGGAAATGGGTCTAGTTATGATATCACCTGTAAATTGTGTATTGGACGGTGTCAATTACATATACTATTTATATTTAAAAAATAACAATCCATAAAATAAAACTTAAAATGTTGCATAAAATATTCGTGCTGAGCCTATGTTAAAACAAAACAAATTTTTAATAAGCCTGTAAAAGCACAAATGGTTTTAAACCGTAGGGCCTACATAAAATAAAATCACAAACAAACAAAAATACATAACTTCTGAAAGGCTAAATAAACTTAAAAATTTTAGTTAAAATCCATCTGTACATCTTTATATATACAAACAAATTCATAAATAAATATTGAGCTTGACTTACGAGATAATAATAGATAAAATAAAACTCAAATACACGATTTCCCAAATATTACGTTTACTTAATCAAACGCGTTTCAACGACGAAGTCGCCATCGTCAGTCTCATACAAATTCATAAAATATATGAACATGCCAAAAGAAAGACGTTGTACAAAAATCATTCACAAGAACGAATTAAAAATATTATAAAGTCATATAAGTTATACAAAATGGAAAAATTATAAAAAGAACGTAATGGAAACATACTTATTATAAAAACGCTTTTACAATTTTTACGAAGCATAAAATTACAATCACAAACGTAATACATAAAATATAATCTCGAACAAAATACAGAAATTAAAACCTGGATTGAGATAATAAATATGGTGAAAATATACACAAAAGTGGTCATCTACGAAATAAGTACTGAACACAAACAATATAAAGCCGAATGATATATGGTACTAAAAACCCGATAATTGATACAAAATACACATAGCCAATATAAAAACTAATAAAATCTGTACAAAACGCAAACATTAAATACAAATAAATTTATGGTACTAAATATACATAACCCCATATATTTAGCGACTTGCAAAATACACAAAACGTAAAGACAAACTATCTATGGTAAAAAGACGAATAAGATAAGTACACATTTATAGGTTAGGTAAGTGTTGTTTTCTTATAAAGATGGATGAGATTGATCAACATAAACGAATTATAAAAAGAATAAAAAGGTAATACAAAAGACACAAACTATAACGACTAACTAAACAAAACAAAATGTGTTGAGTGTGAACAAGATGAAGAAGAGCAGCTAGCAGACACGTCACGAACCCAGTGACCTCAATCGACCAAGCCAATGACCAAGGCCTTTCTTATCAAGGCTAAACAATTCCGGTCGAACCAACTATTAAGCGTTCGTGAGACCTGAGTCTTGGTTTTACTCGAAACTTCACACTGTATTTAACCTTTAGAATTTAATTTGATGTTCGTCCTTTCTTTCCATTCGCAATATCAAACTATAATCTTAAGAAAAGACATCTATTGAATACAATACAAGTGTAGCAACTTAATGAAAAGTAAAACGATTTAGGTTAGGTTTAAAACATTTTAATGAAGCGGCCGAAGTCACCAAATATTTCATCATTTTAAGTAAACTGTTAAACAAAAAATTACAATATATAAGTAACTGTTAATATTTGAACGAATTATTTCATCTCGTACTGTCATAATTTTTAACCTTTTTATTATATATAATTAATATGTAGGTCTTTAGTTTAACACGAATGAATTTCAAATCTTCATTTTGTTGGTAGATTACATTAAGTTTTTGGGGATTACAAGGACATCCTGAATAACACCCCTACTTACGTCTCACTACAATATGGGAAGTTTAAGGTAAGTTTGATAATTGCAAAATATTTCGACCTCGATTTTTTTAACGGATCTTCGCGTTTCATGGTCTCAGAAAACCAAAAAGTTATATTCAACATGTCGTATGTACGCAAGCACGATACCGGCCGTAACAATGAAAATAGGAACATGAAATTTGGTATAGGAAACTATAGTGTGGTTATATACTCGTAGATATCTATTTTAATTCAGAAAAATCGGGGCCAATTTAATCAGTATATTTATTCATATCAACACATTAAATTATATAACACCATTTCAGCTGTAAAGTCACTAACTTATTGTCAAAAATGTAATTTTGACCTTGACCTCCTAAGAAAATGTGATATTGTTAGTTATGTGATCCGGCAGAGCGTAGCAAGAGGAGGCTCCTTCACACATGTACAACTTCGAGACCCTCTAAGGACGATAGACTGATAGGAGCGAAGCGAGTGGAGAATTTAATATAAACACATCTAAGAGGCCAGGTTAAGCCTAGCCGTCATCAAGAAATTAGCGATTTACGAAATTCAAAAAACCTGTAGGTGTTATAAACAAACTTACTCTACCTCTTGATCTACCAGTATAAATTTACCATTTCCTACAAGACCTATGAAACCAACTTATGAGTGTTACATTTACAGGATCTCCTTGCATTGGCTGGGATGACGCTCATCAACTTATTTTTAGCCGTGACTGTAAAATTATTAGTTTTTCACTCAAAGTGATTGTGATAAGTTAACAATTAATGAACACCCCCCCCCCCCAGTTCACTATAATAAAAACACATCAATCTAATTACGTTTCAACAGCATCATAATGTTAATTGTAACCCAGGAAGGCTAATACGTCGTTAAAACGACGACGTCTTGTTGACGTCTTTTCTTGTTTTTGTATACGGAATATTTCATTAATTACTGATTATCAATTTGTCCAATTGTAATCGGGACGCTAAATCGCTTGGAAACTGGAGACAAGCAAAGGTGGAGTTGTTTCAAAGATGAATTCGAAAAGAAGAATCTCATCTGTCTTAAGTACAGTTGTACTTTGTCTAGTGTGATTCAAGAGTCGAGTTGAATAAACGATGATGGGTCAGTGGACTGGATGGGTGGAATTGATTTAAAAACAAAGACGTAGGTTGCATTTCATCTCCTGCAAGTATGGACCGAGTCCACTCATGGGAATGCCGGAGTAAAACGAACACAACTGAAAACGTTGCAAACAGTATTTTGAGGGTAAGGTAAATACCATCCCTTTATTAAAACTTCTTTTTTTTTAAATCGGAAAGCTTGTGAACAGAATAAAACACTTAATATGCATCCAAGCCAACTCGATACTAAATAGGTCCAATGTCAAGGTGCCTACAATAGTTGAATTAAAACTGTCTGTTTAAAAATATATGGTGTATATATTTAGTCAAATGCCTAAAAAACGGATTTGTAAGTCAAAATCCTAAATATGAGATATATTAGTCAAATACCTAAATTTGAGAGATTTTAATCAAATATCTAAATGTGGAAAATATTAGTCAAATATATAAATATGGAATATATTAGTCAAATACCTAAATATGGGATGTGTTTGTCACATTGCTAAATAAAATATATATTAGTTAAATATCTAAATTTGGGATATATTAATGAAATACCAAAATATGGTATATATTAATCAAATATCTAAATATGGATATATATGAGTCAAAGACCTAAATATGGATATATTAGGAAAATACCTAAATATGGGATATATTAGTCAAATACCTAAATATGGGATATATTAGTTAAATACCTAAATATGGGATATATTAGTTAAATACCTGAATATGGGATATATTAGTCGAATACTTAAATATGGGATATATTAGTCAAATACCTAAATATGGGATATATTAGTTAAATACCTGAATATGGGATATATTAGTCAAATACCTGAATATGGGATATATTAGTCGAATACTTAAATATGGAATATATTAGGCAAATACCTAAATATGGGATATATTATTCAAATACTTAAATATGAGATATATTAGTCAAATACCTAAATATGGGGTATATAATAAAAAACCTAAATAAAGGATATATTAGTCAAATATCTAATGTGAGATGTGTTAATCAAATTATCTAAATATGAGATGTGTTGGTGAAATACTTAAAAAGGGTTATTTTTACCGTGTTACAGTAAATCATTACGGCCTTGTTTAAAGTAAACAGATATTTCTTCACATTTAGGACGCAATATAAGAAATATTAAAAAAAAATTAATTAATGTATAAAATTATAAAAGTGAAAATAAATATTGAAATACTCACCCCTATAAAGAGAGTCTTACAACTGGTGTCAATGCAACGATAACTGAAGAATTAACATTGTAGTGCGAGACATTGGATCAAAGTCTCCTTTGTGACTGCAACCTACAAGAATACTAAGAATTACAAAACAAAATATGTTTGTCGAAGGAGTTCATTAACATTATTTTTTATAAAGTGGAACTTTTATTTGCAATATATTACTACAGCGAGTTTTGACAAAATATATAATTAGGTAATTATAAAATTGGAGAAGATGGAAAATTTTATAAGTATCAATAAAAGTAAGATGAGACGTGTTTTGTTCAACTATAATCATTAATTTTTTTAGAACCTAAGACGAGGTTCTGTACATTTCAGTTTCTAAACAAAATTGGTTTTGGTGTCGTGATTAAATGTCACGTGATGGGGGGGGTCTACATCCTTTTTCAAATTAAGCGTCGACAGTGCTGCTTTCCTGGGTATATCCAGAACTTCATTTGTATTTGGTAATAGCGTCTTCTATTATTGTATTATCAAGTTAACCTTTAAAATTATGGTTTCCATATAAAATCATTTTGTTTTTAATTAATTTTGTACGAGACATGTATGTACCAAAGGCCATTTATTTTACGCCCACAATACAAATTTAAACAATTATTTTAATCCCTTTTGAATTCATTTTAGAAATTTTTTGAAAACTTTAGAAGTTTTACGCATCTATGTGTCTATTAAAGACCTTGTATTGTATGTTCTAAAATCAAAATTTGAATATTTTTGTAGAAGCGCATTTTGAATCATTTTTTAAATACTCAAAATATTTTACGACTAATATTTGAAACTTACTAAAAGTTGAACATTAAGAAACTGGGCTTTTGTGAAATATATTTCCAAGTATTATATTATTACAATTATCAGTTAACTTTAATACGCTGTTTTATAATACATCCATACTTATAATTAAGTTGTTTATATGTAACATTGCCGATTCATAAAGCAGTATTAATAAAGTTTATCTAGCTAACTTCCTCATTCTATTATTATAACCCTAACCTCATGAATTTACTGTAATGTACCTTTTTGGTTAATCACATTTCATACATTATGATATAAGATCTTACGAATTCATTATTCTTTAATCCTATGTATGTATCCAGTCTCACAAAAACTTAAAACTGGAGATTTTATAAATCGTAAATGAAGCTACAATTTAGTTGAAAGTACGATAAAAATTTATGTTTTACTTTGACTTAAATATATAATTCCCGAGTTTCGATAAACATGGGGATAAATATAGATAAAGGATAGAAAATAAGAAAGTAATGATTAAAAAAAAAATATATTATCTTACTTAATTGTAGTGAGATTGTTTTGAGGGATAGCTCCCCTAAAATTCTGATTTTTTTCAACGTCGACTGTAGCGATTATGATTAAATGTTGTTCAAAGTAGCCATTAAGGACTCAAATAAACGCATTGGTCACCATCTCTGAAAAAGTTGGTTCGTTAGTTAAAGGTAAAAAAAATAATCACGTAGCAGTTGTAAAAATCGTAATTTCTCAAAATCAAATCAACCGATTTCGTTCTAATTTTAGTGAAATGTAAAAATTAAAGACCCAAATATATGTATAACATTACGAATTACATTAAGGACGCAAGCGTCATATGTGTTTTGACACAAACGAGAAAAGTTAGGCCCTATTTAAATATATAACTTTTCTCCAAAACGGGGTATATACTTAATTTTCACTTTCTGATTGACAACTAACAAACTGATATTTTTGAGTTTATTTTATGACTCTAAATACAGTTCAAAACAATGCATTTTCTAATAATACTTTTACAATAAGATTGTGAATTTATCTTTAGGATAGATTTACCACCTAAATTATATCTTCTTATTCTTGAATTCTTTACGTTGGAATATATTATCGTAAGAAAGTAGTGGATTAGATAAAAGTGGAAAGAATAGCAACAACGAAATCCCCGAGCTGCGGATAGATTTATTAATATTGGTTTCTCGGGAAATGTCTGGAGGAAGCACGAGTGTGCCTTGTTGAGCAAGACTTTCAGTTTTTCCCCTTTTCTTCAGTAACAATAGAGATTACTGGGTGTCATTTGGGAGAAAAATCCTTGTTCCCGAGAAATATTTCGTTCTATCTAAAACTGATATTATTAGAATGAACTGTACAAATAATTTAAACGTTTTAATGTATAATATTCACATGACATGATATTATGAAAATAAAACAGAGGCTTTTGTATGTGTAAAGTATAATTTTTATATTTGTTTAGAATTAGATTACAGTAATTGCATAAAATTTACTTGAAGCAATTATACTGTATTGTGTGTTAATTATGAAGATAGAAATATACTCAACTCAATATGTTATTTTGAAAGCCGAATGGCTAGAACTATATTCTTGAGTACAAGAGGTTCCGCGTTCCCCGCGGGGCTTAAAAAATGTAGGTGTTGACCCAACATCGTGACTAGCGAATACTGATCACGAAAGCTAGAAATACGGCGAAGGGGACTTGATGTGCCGACTAGCCAAAACAGGTGACTGCGCTAAGAATTTTTAAAATTTAAGTAAATATAATTATTTTATTATAATTTCTAGTTTTGCGCAAAAAGGAGGTTTTTGTAACGCAAAGTGTGCTTCAAAACCTTAAAAATGTTAAGTTCATGTTTATTATGCATTTATCTATTTTTCTTCATAGTTGCTTTTTGTTTTTTAATAACTTAAGATGGTCCAAATACACAAAACTATTTTGTTTTGCTGTACTTACAATCTCACTTTTACTCTATTTTTTAAAAAATAGCCTCGAATTTTTCTGACAATAAAATTTAATAACATTCTAGTTTTATTGAATAATGATATATTGTTCATATTACATGTATTCTGATATATTCGTATAAAAAAATGAATACACAACGTTTCGAGAGTAAGGATCAACTGCTGTTATCAAGTGATAAACCTAGACTATATTAAATATTAAAAGAACCAAAATAATCTACGGACATGTTGAAAACTAAAATTAAAACTAGTAAAGTTTAAAAAATAAGAATAAATACAAACGTGATCAAGGAAAACCACGCCAATAGAATAC
Source organism: Aphrophora alni (assembly GCA_963513935.1). Lineage (NCBI taxonomy): Eukaryota > Metazoa > Arthropoda > Insecta > Hemiptera > Aphrophoridae > Aphrophora > Aphrophora alni. Next base: position 105,620,191 of record OY740767.1, on the reverse strand, counting down.
ACACTAACACAAGGAATAACAAACACCAAGTTGAACCTAATGCACTTGTCAAAACGCGTCTATACACAATGATGTTAAAATATCCGATAAACTACACCAATTCATATTATTATTTTGTAATTATAAAAATAAATAAACTATATTCAAATATTTGACGATGTAAATAGTTGGATATTACTCATAATGTGGAAGCAGTTCTTAAAAATGTACTATTTAAATAATGTAATCTAAATATAAAGTACAATAACATATAGCGGGACTAATAGACTAACATTAAACAAATAGAAGACAGACAATGAAAATATTACAAATACTCATCTTTTGATAACCAATAAAACAGAAGAATTTGTCATATTAGAAACGAAAAAGCTTTTAAACGATTAGAGAGAGAGAGAGACCAAGTCGTCATTATCTTGCTTAAGTCGTACTTTGATTGTTACACTACAAGAGGTTAAATAGACACAATGCTTCAAGTTTTGTATACAATCTTCCATGGTAAACACAATAGATGTCCTGAATGCTTTGTCGAGTACAATCCTCAAACAAATAAATGTCATTCATACCTATCATTCATTAAAGTCTCCTAAACTTTAAAATTCACGAACCATCAATTGAATTGCTTCTTTGTATAATTTTCTGTCATTTCTATTATTGCCGTCTTAATTTTTAATTGACGAATTTCGGAGTTAACTGCATCTTCACAAACTACGTACACAAATATGTAAATAATTTGTGATAATGGAGTTATTCCGAAACGTACAAGATAAAGAGTATAATGTACAACGATAAAAAATTGTACACATAAGTAATTAAATAAATTCTACCAGAAACTTAGAATATTATTACCCTCAGGGGCTAACTACAATGAGTGCGGACGTGGTAATCCTAACGGATCTACATCTTTCTTGGGTTAGATCCCTCTCTTTCATCCCCCCCCCCATCAGCTCACGGAACCAACTCTATCATGACGCTATTATAATATTCGAGGGCTAAGGGTCTTTAATATATGTTCATTTCTTTCTTTTAATTATAAAGCTATGATGACCGAGAGGTTTTTACCTTTAAATACAAAGAACTATCAACTATTATTTATAACAACATGATTTGATAAACTCCGAACATATTTTAAATTATTTGAATATTAGATTGCGTCATAAACATTCAAATCGAATATTTATCTGTAAACCACTGTAAGAAAATAATTATTCTCTTTCAGTCTTGTAGTTAAGAAAACGTAACATGATTTGTTGTAAAGAATAAGAAATTTATGTAAAACGAAGAGGTAATGATGCTTTTAGATATTATCAAATAAATGAAATGATGGAGGGTGACGCGGTACGAACAAAGCAGTTGATTACATACAATGTACAGTAGCGAGGGGATCAAAATGCAATTGATGTGCATTTAAATGCAAATTTGTGGATTATTAGGAATGTTTGTTACAAGCAGGAAGAATTATCATACGAGGGAGAATATCTTTAATAAGATTTTTACCAAATGAGTATCTTATTTTCATTATGTACATTTTAGCTTTCTAAGTTATTTCGTAATTGTTGACACTTCTAATAAACGCGCAGAGATATTGGTATTTCCAAAACCAAATACAAACTAATGAAAACTATTCATCATCAAAAATGTAAGTTCGGTAGTTATCAGTCAAAAAGTGAAAATGAATTACAAACGCAGTCTTTGAAAAAATAATTAAATAAGGGTTTATTCTTCCTTTACTTTAGCCATAAAACACGTTCTCAGCGTAACGGATTTGTCTCATTTTAGGTTTTCACATTTCACTAAAATTTTAAAGAAATCGGTAGAGTCGTTTATGAGAAATTACGTATTTTATAACAGCTCCACAGCTGATATTTTAGATTTTTACTGATAACTCAAAAACAAGTTTTTTGTAGTGATAACGACCAATATGTTTTGTTTCTGTCCTAAGTAGCTACACTTGAGCTGAGTTTAAAATCGTTACTGCAGATTTTGAGATATAATAATTTTGTGTGTTTTACTATGACAGCTATTCCCAAATTTTTGAGTTATTAAAACCGTACATAACTTTCTCTATGTATATGTGAGAACGTAAAAAGATATACACGAACAAAATTATAACATACTACTTCGAAATTATAATTATTTGTCTTTCTCTTAATTAAAACAATTGAACGACTTATGACTCGGTTCATTTTCGAACGCTTAACCAAATATAAGTTTGAAGAAATGACGGCTAGATTTTTCGCATTTACAATACAAGAAAAAACTAAACGAATTATCTTAAAAATTATGACCTAATATTTTTAATTTTTCCTCCCCCCTATATTCGAATTATTAGTAAGTGTGGTAATAGACCAAAATTATGACCTAAGTTTTTTGACTTTTCATGCCCTCAGGAAATCGAAAAAATGATTTTCGACGCCAGTCCGTCACCGATGTCATCCGAGCGTAAGGACGAGATAAGATAGGAACATGAAATTTGGTGTAGATGACAATAGTGTGCTCATGTAGAACGTTACTGAAATTCAGAAAAAACTAATTGAAAATGTCAAAATGATGGTCATTGTAATTTGTTTTTTTATCATATTTCATCTGTTATTCAACTTATAACACACTAAATTAGATAACAATTAACAGATTTCAATTTTACATGTAATGGTTCCAACCCCACTTCTCAAATAGCCAGAATGCTACAAGAAAATGTGATATTGTAATTAACATTCGTCACGGCTTAGTGACAGACACGAGCGTAGCGAGTGGAGGCTCCTTCACAAGCTTCGAAGCTAAGAACTTGTGCAGGCCTTATATTATATACAGACATCTATAAAGCACGTTAGGCCAGCTGATATCAAGAAAGTAGCGATATCCACAATTACGAAGTTCAGAAAACTTGTGTAAAACTTACCCTTATTGTTTAAGAACCCTAGATCATCTTTTAGCCATTACATTTAGAAGATCTACTTGTATAATGGGCTGGGGTAAGTACCATTGCGGAAGCCATCAACTTGTTAACCTTTATAAAAACTAATTTTGTTTATATCAGTTAAACGTTTTTTAAACATTTAGTTACAGTATGATTACATTTACAACAAACCGATGAGAGCAATAATTGTGGTTAAATGTAGAGAGGAAGAAACAGATAAATAACTCATTGGGGTTGGATGTGGAATGCATAAAAAGGTCCAGTTATTCCAACAATGGCTATAACCTAATGAATCCTTATCACGTACTACTTGCACATATATATTGCTTCGGATGCAGACAAATTGTAGCCAACTATAAATAGTTTTATCTACCACGGGTTGTCATCAAATCAGCTGATGTTGATTATAATTAACTTAGTTCAATTGGCGGAGTCGTTATGGTCCACTGATCGTCACCTCTAGAATACGTTTTGATGAAACGTTCAAAATTATATATGAGTACAGACAGTGACGTGTGAGTGTTTTTTCTAATGGCCACAATTAACTATGATTTTCATCATGTTTACAGTTTTAATTTTGCTCAAAAACTATTGGTGCTAACTAGCTCATTGTATCATAGATTCTGGCAATGTGTTAATATACAACATTTGGTGGGAATAAAGAGTTATTTCATATAATGATATGTGAAATTATCAGTTGATGATAGAGGAAACAGTTAGCTATGTCCTTGAGAAGAACGTCTACTTCTAGAGGAAACTGTGTTCCCTGACCCTGAGTAGGACTTCCACTGCTAGAGGAAACTGTATTCCCTGACCCTGAGTAGGACTTCCACTGCTAGAGGAAAGTGTGTGCACTATACTTGGTTATAAATTCCATTCCATGAGGAAACTGGGCGACCTGTCCTTGGGAAGAACCTCCATTACTAAAGTAAACTGTGTACCCTGTTCTTGGTTAGAGCCGTCATTGCTAAAAGAAACCGTGTGCTATGTCCATGGATAGGACTGACCACACTGCTAGATGAAACTGTGTGCTCTGTCCTTGGGCAGAGATTGCACTACAAGTCTGTATACCCAGTGTGCCCTGTCATTTGGGTAGCACTTACACTGCTAGGAAACTCTATTCCCTGACTTGAAACTATATGCCGTGGCCTTGGGATATGACAAACTGCCAAAGGAAACAGGACTTCCACTGTTAGAGGAAAGTGTATGCCCCGTCTTCGGCAAATTTATATTGATTATGATAGTCAAAATTAGGGGAACTGTTCATTACGTAAGCAATAATCTGTGGGAGAGGTGGATTCGAAATTTTTGACAATCATTTTTGGAAAGATTGTTGTCATCTTTTATGCTGTTGATTTGTTGAAACATTTTACAAATACTAGCAGTTAATGTTAACCCTAACTTACATAAAATATCCATTTAAAGATTAAAACTTGGGGTCAATTAATGTCTTAAGAAAATAGTCGGATTCTGTTTTGACAGGAACGTCGAAAATTATACATAGTGTAAAAGTGTAACTTTTCTAACCGCATATTGTGTAATATAATACCCTCCAGAGATGTCAATAATTGTTTGTAGTTTCCTAATTTCTGTATGGCTCCATAAAATTTTATATGCTTCACTTAAGTGGGTCGCGCGCACCAGCTTGGGTTCAAGGCGTTGATATCGTGAAATATATATACATCGAGAAGCCCTGAAATATGTATCGACTTGTCGGGTATAGGGTGAGATCCTTTCCAAAGTTGATAATTGTTATTTGACAGTTGTAAAGACTTCTTCAACTGATCAAAACTTTTATAATACATTATTCACAGTTTGGCTGCTACCAATGGCGCTAAAGACTAAATCTAGCCTTTTATTATTTTTTCTTCTTTTCCTCAAATCTTGATACAGCAGCTGTATCCATCACGGTTTCCAGCCTCGATACAACCCATGGTACACCGCCCTTCCATCTTAATCTTGGCCTCTCACAAGCTGTTCCGAATGAACACAGCCAAACTTATACATGTAATGCAGCTAGTAATTACGTTAAGAAAAGTTGTACATACTTCAATATTGGCGGAGTCGTTACGATCCACTGATCATCACCTCTAGAATACACTTCGATGAATCGTTCAAATTATATATGAGTACAGAGAATTCATCGTAGGAAAACCTGGCACTCTCATAGTGAATAAAGATCTAAGAAGACATCGTCAATAGAAGGGAAATTAAAATCAACCATTTCAGTCTTGAAACTTTTATATGAATACAGTAATAGTAATGTAGGTTTTGTTTTGTTTAAAATAATACCTGAGATATTAAATTGTTTTTGTAAAATATGGAAATTTCACATTAATTACACTGAACAACATCTTGGTTCTCGTGAAACTGGTTACTATCTGTGTCCATGATAGTCAAGACTAACATTAACAGCTCATTTTAAACAGCATTTTTCTGTTTTTAGACAACTTGAGAAGTGCGATATAGTTTAAATTCTTAGTTGTTGTTTCTAACAAGTTTGACATAAATGTAGTTATAGCGTGCTTTATTGCCTACGTATTAATGTGTGCTGATGTTGGCATCCATGGAAAGATAAACTGTCTTGCTATAAAACAAGGCAATTTGTAAAACCTTGTTTTGAGGTAATTCAGACTCATCGCCAAGTAGACGAGTTTGATATTATTATTAGAGGAAAAGATTCGATGATTTTATAAAGTAGAAAGCGTACTCAGTGTCATTATAGTAAACTTAATAAACAGTAAAAATATATTGCACAAGCTTTCTCACTCACTCATCTCCAAAAAACAACCTAACGTCTCTAAATGTGAATTCAATCTCCTAAAAACAACTTCTTCTCCTTGTCAGTCAAGCAGTGATAATGAATAAATAGACACAGTCTTTGAAAAAAATAATAAAGGCTATATTTAGGGTTTAATAGCTTCACTTGTGCCATAAACGCGTCCTGAGCACAAATCGTATCGATTAAAATCAAAGTTATTTTTTTGTTTTAACCTGAACGGTATTATTTTTTTATTTGCATTTATTTACACGGATTTGGGTGATTAATTTCACTAAAATGTGAACGAAATCGGTAGAGCTGATTTTGAAATATTATGTCTTTTGTAATAGTCCCATGAATTAATTTGTTTCTTTTACTGATAGGTCATGAACCGCCATTTGGGTCCTTAAAGGCTACACTTGAGCAAAATTTAATCAAAATCGTTAATAATTTTGAGAAAATCGTGTTTTCATATATGACAGCTACTTTCAAATTTTTGGGTTGTCGAAAAAATTGAATTAAAAGTTTTGACGTATGGCCAAAACATCTCCACACATTTTGATTGAAATCGGTTTACGTGTTGGGCTCAGCAATCATTTCCAAATACCACTTTCTTGTACTCAAGACGACAAAATAGATATTATTATGGTTTAATCGGCCATTTGCCATCATTTGTATAAAAAAACTAATTAACGTCGTTTCGAGAGTATAAATCAACTCTCGTTATCACATTTAAGCCTAAAACTAGAGAACATAAAAGAGAAAAACACCAAAATATCCTAGTAATCTAGGGCCATGTTGGAAACTAAAACTAAATCTATAACCTAAGAAAAGAACTCAATCCTAAACTAGAGCTGATCAGTAAAAGCTAAGACTAAATACAAAAGAGATCAGATAAAACCCCAACACACAGGTCTACACTACCCTATGGGCGGCAAGTAACATCCTTTTTTATATTACACAAACGATGGTAAATGTCCGATTAAACCATTTAATATTATGAACAATCCATAATAACTCTAAAACCACAAAACAGATATATCCAATATCGATTATTTGACCCATTGGTTTGCAATGTTCTTGAATAAAGATTAAAAATTAGTCATACGTAGAACACTCGCTTTGAACAAAGACGAGGTTCGAACAATAATGTAATGCTAGGAGCGCAATTTTATATAGAAAAACGTAATAGAATAAAATATCCCTAGTCAATAAGTAATTTCATGGTTTTTAAGGCAGGTGTAGGCCTACCTACTGTTACAGAATTAAAACCTGACAGCTGCGAATCGATGATACAGAGTTAAGAGCTTTTTAATATTCGTTTGGATGATGGAAGTAATCTTCTGTTGTCAGAAAATGTTTATTAAATTATGAATACATTTCGCTGGTAAAAAAATGAAATTTTAGTTTATGAAATTTAATTTCTTAATATCAGATTACCTTGAATGTTGGTGAATTAGAATAGAAAACATGTCTTTAAAATTAGACCAATTCTTTATGTTGCCAGAAAGTGTTGGCGATTTTAGGTAGATTAACATTCACTAAGCTATTCCTTGGATTTGTTTGTGCAACAGATGATTTCGTAGTTATTTAGAGGAAGAAAATATATCACTAAAATGGGAAAACATAGTTTTATTAATAGCTTTTAATGAGTTCTAGTTTGTAGCAGTTATTTCGTATTTCTGACAGGAAGTTTGCTAGCTTACTCGTACACTGTAGCTGAAAACGATATTTTTAAATGTTAGAATCTAATGAAGAAATTCTTTAATGTTTCTTATTGCCTTTTCACTCATTTTAAAAGGAATTTCATCTGTAGAGCATGATAAACTAGCTTAAGCCTTCGAGCAAAATTACCATCTCAAATTCTAAAGACAAATAATAACTTCTACGTAAAATATAAATAACAAGACAAGTTTCACATGACAGGCAAAACATCACCTGTAGCATGCCGTAATGTTTAGGTTGTCTTGTACAACATTAAATCAATCATTTATAGGCTTGATGTATAATGAAATGCAAACAACTGTGGAAATAATGGTAAGCAATAGGTAATACAGAAACCAAGTCTAGAACACCTCTTGCATATATTTGTCTTAAAAGGTTAGGCAATATACCTAACATCCAAAAAGTTAATTAAATATAGTGAATTGTCAATTTAACAAATTTAATTGACAGTATTCATTTCTGTATACAGTTTTAGGCCAATCAACTTATAGAGTATTGACAAAGATTTTTAAATTATCTCACAGTCACATGAATATAATTATATTTTTAATTTCTGAATAGCTTATGGTTCAAAATATTAGCACCTATAAGCAAAGTAAATTTAGATGTGTTTCTGAGGGCTTAAATATAATTAACTTCATCTTTTTTATTAAATTAAATACATTAGAATGACCACTTGTATATTGAAATATATATATATATATATATCATTAAATTTATTGAACAGAACTTGCGTGAGAAAAATTGACTTTGAAATATGGTAAAAATAACATTTAACCCTCAATATTATTTAAGTCAGAAAATGGTGAAGTTGTTGGTCATTAATGGTGGTTCCATTCTGCATATCTGTAGGAAATTTGTATCAATACAGAAAAACATGAACAGAGAACTAGCATGGTGTCCTGACTTGGTTGGCAACTCGAGTATAACGTGACTTGAGACGATAAATCAACTTTGCCTGATCACAGATGTGCTATCGATATAAAGCCAACATCTGTGACGTTGTTGAGTAGCCTTGATTATAATGAAAAATACACAAAACTCAATCTCGTTACCTAGAATTTACACAACTGAAAGTGTCTATAATTGTACGAAATAAATTACATAGGTTTTAATTAATTAACTTAGTTCAAATTTCTATTTTAACTTGGAATTATCTCTGTTTAAACCTTAAATTTCTCCGCATAAAAATTGTACTTTAAGTGTAACACTGGGATACGCACTAGCTCAGATACTATAATTTAGATGTGAAATGGAACCTGAAAATCATTGGAAAAGATAATTAGTTTAGTACTATATATCCGGGTTTCACACAGTTTTATGAACTAGCTCAGAATCAATAATTCAGAGCTGGTATTAAATGAAGCGTGAATATATATTCCTGCTTCAATTAACCAGAAGAAGAAACACTATCTGTGTAAACATTAAACTCTATGAAACTTTCAGTATTTAGACTGTTGTATGAACTAGCTCAGAATCAATAATTCAGAGCCGGTATTAAATGAAGCTTGAAATTTCATTCTGGTTGAGTTAGAAGTAAACATGGAAGAGAGACGTGATAGTTTTATAAGTGGAAGTGTTTACAACATAATGGATCAAATCTGAAGATAAATATGATATAAGTGGAAGTGTTTAGGATATAATAGATCAATTCTTTATTTAAGAAGTGAAGTTAAAACCATAAATTGTCTTCAACTTATGGTTATAAAATTAGTAAAGAAACGCGAAGGTGGGAAGAACTTGATTTAAGACGCAAAGAACTAACAGAAGGAGGTAATAATGTAGTGATGATCTACAAAAGATACATTTATTCGTAATTTAAACATTTTACGAGATTGTCTGGAAATTTCGAAAATTTGATATTAATTATTAGGGCAGGTTTTGTAAAAAAAATACCAATTTCTAAAAGTCAACCAGATAGAACTGAATACACAAGAATGAATTAAATATTTTTGCAATTTACTAGCCAGTTATTAGAATGAAAACAATGGCTAAAAGTTTCAAAACAGCCTGAGAGATTTTTTATTATAATTTCCTAATATATAAGTATTTACAGTATTAGGTTATTGTGATTCTTCTTCAGGGCAAAACACGGCCAAACACCTAAATTATCTGATTTCTTTATACCCTCAATTATTGATCCATGATTTCCCCATTTCTGGACTCTTGCGTTGGAGTCAGTGAACTCTAAAATCCGAAGACAACCTATGCAGTGATGAATCGTGCCCGTAATAGTAATTGTTTAGCGGAAGTTACACATTTGGTTATTTCACAACAAAAATAATTACTAACATTACAAAAACTTGAGATTATTTTGAATTTCTTATTGTAGAGAAAAGAAGACAAAATTAATGGAACAATTGGAAAGTTAACCAATTGTACACGCAATCATGTTAAAACGATAGATGTTACCAACCTGACAAAAACTTGAGATTATTGTTGATTTCTTATTGTAGAAAAAGAAGAGATAAAATTAATACAATTGAAAAGTCGACCAATTGTACACGCAATCATGTTAAAACGATAGATGTTACCAACCTGACAAAAACTTGAGATTATTGTCGATTTCTTATTGTAGAAAAGAAGAGATAAAATTAAAATTAATACAATTGAAAAGTCAACAAATTGTAAACCTAATCATGTTAAAACGATATATGTTACCAACCTGACAAAATTACAGTGACATGCTTTTAAAATACAACATGGATTAAGAATATAGGGCCCAGTGTTTGTAGTACCATATAAAAATCGTTCTAAATTGATTTTATGAATGCAAATCTCGTGGATAATTGTAAACTCAATCGTCTTGTACAAAGGTTGAAATTTTAACAGCCTACATTCTACGTCAATTAAACTGCCTTGCTAGTATACAGCTAACTTGTAAGCTAAGGTTAAATTTCTGCAACAACACTGCGAACAGGTCAATCTAATTTAGGTCAAGTTTGTATTCAAGTGTATTCATTTGAATGTAAAACCTAACCTAAAATGACTGCAGTATTGTGCGTCTGCAAAATCGGAAATCTAAAGTTGCACTAAACAAGAATTATAATGGAGGCAAAAAGTATTTCAACCAAAAAAGCTGCGTTTAATGCTCAACATTTTACAAATAGGCTGGTTTTTCAATTTTTCTACAACATATTTTCAGTATTAAGAAAAGACAATAAAAAGGTCAAAATGGAGTAAAGATACGCATTAGGCCTAAGCATATAAAATACCATTCTTAAAATGTCGTCATGAAATGTGTGTTGAAACAAATTACGTTTATATAAACATATTTGAAATCAACACGACATACAAAATGGATTCGACGATAGCCTAATGTAAATTGCTATCCTTCAAGGTCTTTATGCGACCTACTTCCTCGCCGCCAGGCTGCGTAATCGTGTTTTCACTGCAAACACCAATCGGTTGCATTTTGCTGTACCTTCTTTCAGTCCCAAGGGTATTTTATGAATAGAATGAAATTAATATTTGTATTGTAGATTAGTTTACTTTCAGTTATACTAATCAAAGTACAATATTTACTATTCATACAATTATAACACTAAATAATCTGTCTTTTTCTAAGTGAGGTTGTTTTTATTTCCGGATAATTCAATTATTTTTATTGAATGTGTAACATTCAAGCTGTGTTTAAAGCTATGAAATTGTAGATTTCCACCTGTGTTAATCATTTGCTAAAAAAACGAAAACGTATAATTTCTACATCATAACTGAACATATACAGTGCTACTTGTCAAATACAGTCAATGTTTTTAGAATTAACGTTTTATTTACCGTTTCAAGTTGGTTGGTAGGTTGAGCTTTTTTACGGCGATCCCACTTTTTTATTATGGGTAGTAGCACTGAAACTCGCAGTTTTCTGTACACAGTCAAAGCATTTAGTACACTGCCAACTACACTTCAAACGGAGTATAGAGGTAACAATGAATTTGATTTTGTTCAAATGTGGGTTGCAGATTAGGTTTTACAAATATGTCAAGTTTGTTAATTAGAAAAATAGGTTGTATATTTCAAATGGCTGCCAATTTTTTAATTTCAAAAGTTGTTTTTAAGGATAACTTATTAACTGGAGGTCATAATGGCTTCTGGTTTAAAAATCTTCACCCAATTTTTCAAAAATCTATTTAATCTAATAAAAATTAAGCAATTTATCATTTTTTTAAGTTACGTTTTACTATGTACGGTACTGAATATACGAAACTTTCCAAATGGCGAAGATCAGAAACAGTTTTTCAGTAGTGCTGTTATAATAGCTCTTTTGTATAATTTGATGATCTGTATAATATATTAACACCAAGGTCAATAACTGTAATCGAGCGATTACACCAAAAACCAACACAAGAACTCGGTTGGTAAAAGTTCGAAATAGTTTTTTAAAGATCTGCCTTTAAGCAAGAAATTTTGCTAATTGTTGACATTTACCACTGAGCTCTGCTAAAAATTGGGACAAGGTTAGGTTATATTTTGAGCTCCAAACTGGTCTAGTGCTCTCGTTTCACGATTGAGAAGTTCCGGGTTCAATTCCCAAGGAGGCTCCAAACATTTACCGTGTTCCCTCACGTTGTAAGAAAAATTGGGAAGCTACAATGGCACCGAAATCAGATAAAGCTAGAACAACGTCGACAGGAATGTCGATATGCTAACCACACATTAACCGACAAAGCCGTTTATAAAGTATAGGCACTGACTACATAAATACTATAAGACACGACATGGCCATGTTAAATATTCTACGCTTATTCTTGAGTTGACCAATACCCGCTAGGTCGCTCTGCTAGAGAATCTGAAGTTGATGTGACTGGCGCTAGGTGGCTCTACGGTCAAACAATGTTTCAGGCGGGTAAGAGAAAACGCACTGATGCCACATATGGGACCAGAGATGCGAGGGAAGGTCGAGAATCGCTTATCTCAGCGCACGAACTGACAACACTGACTATGCTGACGGAAGTAGATGAGAAGGTTTGTGAGAGAGAGGTCAACAGTTGTACAGTCTCAACCAAGTGGGATGCGTACAGTCAAGCACCTGCTGCTAGCGCTTTCTGATAGCTGTGTGTCAAACCTGTGATGAACAGCACCCGTAAAGCGTAGACTATTTCCCTATCCTATGTCGTGTCTTATAGTATTTATGTAGTCATTGGTATAGGCTTTTCACAGGGTGTTTAGTTTACTTTTTAGGTTATACTGTATTTTACTGAAATTAAAATACTCTACTTTGTTAATTACTAAATAAACAATTACTACTCATGTTATACAAACTCTATTGAAAACAAAAACAAGTTTATAGCCACCAATCATGATACTTACCCAGCCCCCCTCTAAACTGACGTCGTCTAGGCCCTAACGGGTTCGTACATGTGTATATAATTAAAAAGTCTTCAAACTCCTTACACGTGAGTGTCCCGACTCTGGTTGGCATCGAAGCTGCTGTGAAGAAGTCTCTACTCGCTACCGGTTCTCGTAACTAAAGAATATCACTTTTTCTCTGGAGCTCAGGGTTCGAAACTACATTTTTGACAATAACTTCATTATTTGGAATCGTAGAGAGGTGGGGTTGGTACCAATACATGTAGAATTGAAATCTGCAAATTTTTATATAATTTAGTGTGTTATAAGCTCAATAAGACACGATATTTGAACAAAAAACTGTTTAAATTCGCATTTTGACATTTTCAACCTGATTTATCTGATTTTCAATAAGGTTAAGCACAATAGAATCCCCTAAATCAAATGTCATGGTTCGTATTTAGGTGGCCACTATCGTACTTATATACGCTATGATACGGTTTCTGAGGTCATGAAACAGAAGTTAAAATGTTTGACGATTACCAAACGTATACTGTACTTCGTATAATGGATAACAAACGTAAATCGAGAATATAAAACTAAAATAACAAGTCAAATGCTACTAACGATGACTTCGTCACGACTCACTGATATTTTGGTAATACTCTGAACTTTAAACAATTTACTGAAACAATTCGGACGATTAAACGGGCTTTTCAGTGATTAACCTACAGTACTTTTACAGAGGGAACAAAATTATCAAGTTGTTTTCGAAAGTGACACCAAGAAGGAAACTAGTAGCCTACACTGATTCTCTGAGATAAACTAATTAACATCTTGATCGAATGACTCCCACATAAGTTGGATGTATGTAAATATCGACAGTAATCTGTATCGATGCTATTACGCAAAGATTATCTGCCTCGATACTACACGCAAAGATTAGATGTATCGATGGTTGCATGACTTGACGGATATGTCCCAACGACATAGATTGATGATCCCCTTGGTTCGCTCTTCCCTCTTCCCTCTTCCTTGGCAGAGTTGTTTTCCTGCTTAATGCTATAACTTTAGTTAAACCAATTTGTCATGTTTACACAGTTCTTTTTCTTTTACAAACATTTCGGAGTTAAAAGCCTCGGTGAATTATTAGAATGGATATTTGCAAGTCTTGAATTGGTCTTATCAACTCAATCGGAAAGCGAAGTTTATCTGTTTGATGTATGTTTTAAACTTCTTTTCAATTACTTTTACTTTAAACTATGCTTCAGTTTTTAATAAGGCAATTAAATGTGTAAGGTTTTACTTTTGTAAAAAGTAATTTATGTTGATCATCACAGCCAATTAAAATATAAAATGTGTATGTATACAACATTTTAATTAAAAGTTTTATCTCTTCTGTTTGATATGAACTGTTGGTGAGATGTAAACAAATGTTAAAGACTGAATAGTTACGATGAAATTGTGATTTATATAATAATATAGCTCCAGCTGTTTAATCAGCTTATCAAAATATCAGCTGTTACGTTATCAATATGTATTTCATGAAAAAATTTGATACCTAACTCAAACTGGTGTACACAACACGACAGATGTTGATTCATCAGTTCACCAAATGAAAAGGATCTTTACAAAGTTTAAAGGTTGTGGAAGTTATAAATAATCTAGGGACTTGTAGAAATACTTTTCTAGAGCTGGGAGTATTGTCACTTCCGTATGTAGATTTGTTAAGTAATATTGTACATAAAATACTATGTTGCATAAGGAGGTTCAAGATTATGGTAGCCGATTCAGAAGCTACTTATGGTTAGGCCAACATAGGCTCAGTAAGCACAAAAAACTACCATCTCAAGCATTGGTAAACAAACTCCTAGGCAGCTTATTCAAAACTACAACACATTTAAGAGTAACCAAGACAACTTTTGTTGTCCGGATCTTTTATTCAGTGGAGAAATTTATCAGCCAAAAGTATTTTTTGGGGTGGTTCTGTGGCTGTGTAGAGGCATGATATGTTATGGTATTTTTCATCACTAGGACCAAAATGAAGCTTTTCGATACAAGCTCAAGTTTAACGGCTGAGGCGTAGCCGGGGCCGGAAAATGAGCGAGGTTCGAAAAAAAAAGCTTCTTTTGGTCCAAGTGATGAACTATATTTTTCGTTCTACCGCAAACTATATTAGAAAACAATTTCACAAAAACTAAAATGTTATAACGTATGTTCCTTCAAAAGTTTGGAAAATTTTAGTTTATGGGAAAAAGTTTGACGATAAATTATTTTTTGTAATTTGATTTTTAATAGTTTTAATGGTGTTTGTTCTTTTTAACCTAATTGTTAAAACTGTTTTCTGAATTTTTTCTCTTTATCTTTGACGTGTCTTCATCTAAAAGACAAATAAAATTTAAAAAATTATTTTTAAGGCGAAAAACCTATAAGTCATCATTCCCTTATAAAAGAAAGGGAAATTAGAACAGAAAATAAATATATGTAGCCTTCGAATACTACAATAGCTTCAGAGTCGGGAAAGAACAAGAGTTGGTCAAGAGAGACCTGATAGGAAAGATGAAAGAGAGGGATCTAACCCAAGACTACATGAAAAAAAGTGCAGATCCAGCTAGGATCCGTTGAGATTACCTTGCCTCTATTCATTATAAATGAGCCCCTAAGGGCAAACAGTATAAACATAGACTACTAGTAGTGTACAGATTTTTTAAAAGTTATAATATCTTTAGTACATCGGCTGCAAATTTTGTATAGTATTTCAAATAGAGATAAATACTAAATACAGATTTCAAGCTTTCGTCAGAGCTTATCATCAAAATAAAAATAATTTAATTTTTCATGGCTGTAATCGGTGGTTTTTCTCAAGTGTTTCTTGAGGACACAATTAAATTCATTACGAACACTGAAAAAAGACTCGTGTTTTTTTCCGACCCTTGATAAAGATGATTAAAATATGAATTAAACGTCACGTCGACAATTAACGACGGAGCGGCTCGAAAATCCAATTTTAATAATGAAAACTAAATATATATATATATAGCCTATACACCATTTTCTCAAAACCTACAAAATCTAATGAAGTAATCCAGTAAATGTATGCAGATTTGAAGATATTTCCAGTAATATATTGTTTCTTAAAATTAGATATTTTTTCCGGATTGATATATTATACTCTCGTTATACTCTCGGAAAATGATTCTATAGCTAAAAAATTCATACAAACAAAGGTCCAAAAACGCTTCATTAGAGAGTTACGGATAGTGAAAGATTTCGCCCGGATTTTTTATCAACTGGTAATATGCCGAGAAATTGAATTTTAAGGGGGAAATTTGGTGGTCCTATACGTTTCGTGATTTGTAAAATTATTTAAAAAATCCTAGTCCTAGAACCTTTTCTTTTGTGGTTTTTAAGAAAATTCATGTAAACCCCCAGGAAATGTAATCGAAAAAAAAACAATTCGAAAAAATTAATTTTCAGTTAAATGATGCTAATAAAACCAATAAAAAAACAAATACAATGCAAATAGGTACTTTTTTTTAAATAGCCTTTTTTATTCTTAAGGCCTAAAATTAAGAAAGATTTGGAGATAAAAATGATCGAAATCCAAAATGTTTTGTTTTTAGTTTGTTCTTAGGTGTTGTAAACAATTATCAAGAAATTGAAATTGTCTACAATTAATTGTTGACAAAGTGGCATTTTGTTCATTTAAATTAGTTTGCAAAACAGCTGATTTCTCAACAGTTTCACTTTGCCCACTACTTTGTTCACTCCGAATGGCAACCGAACAAAACGAAATTTAGGTTAAGGTTATTTGAATTGATTTATAATATAGTCTGCAGGAAATGTCCCGTATGTAGGTTAGATTTATTCTTACATGTAAAATAACCTAAATAAACAACAAAACAACTTTTTAAAGTTGAAAAAGGAAGTAATTATTCATGAAGATGATTGACAGTGTATGTACACGCAGAGTATTTTTCGTTTGCCGAGTTTTGAAGTTGGCAATCCCGTTTCGTCAACAATACACCTAAGTTATTTGTAATATTCATAAATAATCTCAGTTTTGACGTGAGAACTTCTACTCAGTGTTGATGTGTTGTTTAGCACTACTGCTATATTTTGTGTAGTTAGTTTTAAAATATGGACAGTTCAGATTTTAAAATAATCTATAAAATAAGAAAAATGCGGTTATTAAAGATCGAATTGTAATTGATGGTTTGTTTGAACACTATTGTATTAAATTAATGTTTTATAAATTGTGTTAATGCTGAAGTATGTTTTTTATTTGTCACAAAATAACAACTGTAGACAAAGTATAATGTGCAATTCGTGAGCAAAGTGTCTTTTTAAACTCGATAAAAAATTGACGCACTCGGCAAGCCTCGTGCAAATTTTTCTCTCGTTTAAAAAAGTGCCACTTTGCTCACTAGTTGCACAAACTAGTTTATGTCGATAACTCGGTCATATTTTGAGCTACAGACAAAATAAAAAAAGACATTTGCTTTCGTTAAAAGAGGAAAACTGTTGCTTTTCGAGATTATCGATTTAAATGTCCACCATTTTGAAAAAGTACAAAATAAAGTCTTAGTTTTCTTCTATACATACCTGTAAAAGATTACATAAATAATGCGAATAACACATCTTACTAAATATCGTATCTACTTCCAAAGATACAGTGTCATTTTAAAAACACAAAATGGCCGACAGTCCAGAAAAGAAGCATTTTCGAATCATCCTGTATAAAGATCGTGTAGCTGTAGATTCAGATTTCTATACATCTAATTGAAAATTAAAATTTTCTCTAACGGTCTAACAGTTCCAAATGTGGACCTATTAAAAGTAATTTCTCTTTAAATTACAATACAAATACGTAACACCATTTACAACATAATTTTGTTAAATTTTTTAAATAAAAATATAATGAAATGCAAGTAATAATAATAATTAACCAACAAATTAAATACAAAAATTTAAGGCATATTTACTTGTCACTGTATACATTTAAAAGAAATTTTTTTTAAATTTCCATCTCTAAATAAATTCACAAAGTTCAAGCAAATGATTCTAAAAACTAATTAGAATAATATAATCTACGATTAATCTAAGAACTAAGATTCAACAAATCAATTTTAAAACAACATACTTTATAAATAGTGTAAAATCATATTGTGACATACTCAATGAATTTAACATCAGACAAAAAATATACCTCGTTAAACTGATTTAAAAATACACCAATTCATACAAACTATAAACACTTCCGTTTGTTGACAGATGATGGTGTTAAATGAATTGAAACATTTTACAAAGTTAAAAAATAATTATAAAAGGCGACATTTACAAGTTTCTTGTTGAAGTAACAAGGCCTACATGTCAACGAAATTTAAAAGTAAACTTCAAAGAAAACCTCATAATTTATTTAATGAGCAAATATCGTCCACGTCATTTGATAATTAATGAGACAATATTGGTTTAGTAATTTAAACGGACACATCGCAGTGTAGTTAGTCTTGAAGGATGAAAGGGGTTGCCAAGGAGATTTACCCCACCCACCCCCCCCTCTACTCCCTTTCCCTGTCCTCGTACGTAGTGTCTCCTTCTCTTGCAAATATCAACAAGAATTTAGTAACAGGAAAATAATATTTCATTTTAATATAAAAACTGTTTGAAGTTATTTTATTCAACATATTAAACTATTTTGCTTTTAAATAGAATTTACAATATTATTAAGAAGTAAAAAGATTTCAATGTTTGATTATAAAAACACAACCCGTACATAAGTGGTTACAAAACGTTTAAAATAGTTCTTTATGCAACCAAAATTATGTTTTCTTCTTCTGTGTTACTAGGAAGTAAACCATAAATCGCTGGTGCTACTGAGCATTCTATGAGACTGTTAAGTCTATGAGAATAATAATGTCAACTCGTTCGCCTACATAAACCACGACTTCCAACTAAACTTATGATCGATATCAAGCTGCAGACCTTGGATTTCAAATGGTTCGACTTCCAGCATATTATTGACATTATAACCAGATTGAATTGGTTTATGCAAAAGATCGCAAAACGACGTAATGAAGGATGTTAAAAACCTTTTTGATGATGTTGTCACTTTAAAACTTGACATGTGTGCCAAATAAGTGGAAAACTTTTGAAAGGTAATGGACGAAGAATAGAGAGCCGTGAGTGTGGATAGAACAAATATGTGTGCAAGACTGCATCATTAATTTGACACCATGTGATATCTATGAAAGCAGCGAGTGGGGCAGTGAAGTTAAAGATTTTTGTAAAATTATATTGTCTGGTGATATTTGTAAAATCATAAGTTATTTAAATAAAAAACAGTTATTTGTGCAACTAGTGAGCAAAGTGGCACTTTTTTAAACGAGAGAAAAATTATTATTTTTTTTTATTTTCATTTTTTTAATGACAACTACCCAACTGAAGTTTTCATTTTTTGAATGACAACTTCCCAATTTTTCGATGTTTAGAACATCGTAATTTACAACAAAGTATTTTCGATAACGAATACTTTGGTTATAAATTTAAGTACTTTTTAGTTACTTAATATATATAGATTTTGTTACATTCTTTTTAAATGTGACGCACTACAGCACGTTTCGCCCACATCACATCATTTTTTTTTTATAGATTTATTATACAAAACAGGTCTAAAATTAATGATGATTTAAAAATGGTGAAACTTAGCTAATTTTTTTTAAGAAAGAAAAATATTCTTAAAATTACTTATATTTAAATATAAATTTAGTTAATATCGTAATTAAAGACGAAGTGTCTACTAGAGGTGGCAAATAATACAAATAGTCTTGAAGCTAATGTTAATAATATATCTTGAGAGAATCATTTTTCGTGAATGACACTAAAGAATTTAATTTACGCAATCTCCCCTACGTTCCTTGAAGTTAATTTGTGAAGGGGATGCGTGTCTGTACAGAGTGAAGGCAAGGCAGAACCTCTTTCACTTACAATAACATATTATATTATGGAATGTATACAAAACTATGTAACCAAATTTTAGGAAATAAGTTTACGTGCAAAAATAGAGAAGAAAATGTCGGAAAATATTTCCTTTGCGTCGCTCTGTCTTTTATGTTTTCTATTATAAAAAATATAACAACGAAATAACATGATATATTGACTTTTACACTACTATACTCACTTTTTACTAATTTTTATCAGCATACAAAAATCCAAGACTACAAAAAAATCACAAAAGACAAAATATTTTACTCTAAAAAAGATAAACACTATTATACAATTGATATAGTATATTCTGACTTTTGACATACTTTAAGTATCTAAAAACTAATACATGACGTTTTGAAAGTTGGGGTCAACACTAGTTATCATGTGAAATGACACTCGCATGTTTGGTAAATGTCGGAATAAACTCAATAGTAGCCTATGAGGAAATATCAATAACTTTAAAACCAGGACAAAGATATTTTATTTTAATTGTATGTCAAAGATAACTTAGTTACTGATAAAAAAAAGAAAGAAAAAAGTAATTGGTTACAACATCCAGAATGTTGTGATAATTTAATTCTGTATAAATGACATTGTGTTCCGTGAATACATGTTACACACTGAAAAAAAAAAAGTCAATGACCCAGTAATGAAAAAGATTGTTTTTATTTAATGGATTATCCTTTCACCTGCAATACTAGTGGATATTCGTGTTTGAAGAACAAGTTTTATCACTTGTATATTTTTCGTAAGGATAATAGTTTTCGAGATATTCGCTATTAAAATAATTACACGGCTGCCATTTTGAAATTATTATCTTATTCATTTCCAGTTGTTTTTTTACAGAGTTGCCGGTTATACATTAATACGCATATTTTTCTTTATTTCTTCAAGTACAATAATTTTTTTAAATTGAAGACACAGTTTTAAACCACCCTGTATATAAATGCACGGTAAAGCACACAACTTATATATAAGAGGAAGTACACAGGAAACTTCTCCATAACATTGAAAGCTATAATTTCATAACAGATAATTGAATCTTACTGTAAATGTTGGCACGATGCTACTTTCTCTAAACCGACGTGACAGTTGGTACTTTGTTCTTCTCCCTCCATAGCACAGATAACAATCCTTGTTCATTCAATGCCGAAACCAAAACTGAATCGAGCGGAAACAGGTCTGACACATATTGTAAGCCATCACTTTCTCTAAACACAACCAGACAGTTTCCTCACTCTTCATATGATATTAGAAGTCACAATTAGTGATTTATAAGAAGGAAATAATCTCTTATAACAAAGAAATAATGCAATACTTTGCTTTAGGCCCTAAAGAAATATATAAAATGTTAAAACTATATACTAAGTTCAATAATATACAGAGTGATTCAGGAGGAAAGGGCAATACTTTGACAACTGATTCTACAGTTAAAAATTAGAGAAAAAACTTGATATAAACATATAGTAATAGCAAAGCGGGAGCACCGATGGAGACCAGGTCAAGTCCCCTCGCACGTATGCACCCTCACACTCACGCGCGCAAGGGCTTTGGACCGTCCTTCATTCCAACCCTATGAGTCACCTAGTGTACCTCAGTCTATCGAATATTAATTTTTGTTATAATAATTTTATTTTAAAATTAATCATGTATACAGATTCTACATAACATTTCATGAAAAATGATACCAAACATAGTATGAATATTTACTCTATTAGACCTTAGATCACAATACAATGATAGTTAACAAAGTACTGGCTAATATCTGAGATTGTTGATATACTTTAACCTTAATTTTTGTTGACTAATTTTAATTTATACTGTTCTTATGTCTTTCAAAATAGCGTAACACGTCCTTATAACCTCCTCTATAGTCTGAAACATTTATTTTATGAGTCTGGTTTTAGTAATGTATTTTATTATAAATTATGTGAATATTATTTTTAAATTATACTTGTAAATATAATTTGAGTCTATATATTATTTAAATAATATTTGAATAATAAATTATAATGCGATTACATTACAAGTTTGAGTTTTTATAAACCTGAAAAGCTTGTGGATTGATATATTATTGGATTACGTGGAATGTGAAAAATGATACCAAACAAGGTACAATTTAGTAAATATATGTTGTTTGGTATCATTTTTCTTGTTATAATCTATAGAGTTCAAAAAATACTAAACAAATCAAAAGAAAATTACAAATAAACAAAATTATATTTTGATTGGTCAATTAATTATAGTCGGGGACTTAACGGAGCGGAAATACGGCCGATCCTAATCCCCTGCGCTTGTGTGTGTGCGGTCTACGTGGCTACCTGGCCTCCATCGGCACTCCCGTTTTGCTAGTACTATAGGTCCGGAAAAGCTTTATTTTCGAGTTTCGGCAATGACTACATAAATACTATAAGACACGACATAGGATAGGGAAATAGTCTACGCTTTACGGGTGCTGTTCGTCACAAGTTTGACACACAGCTATCAGAAAGCGCTAGCAGCAGGTGCTTGACTGTACGCATCCCACTTGGTTGAGACTGTACAACTGTTAACCTCTCTCTCACAAACCTTCTCACTTACTTCCGTCAGCATAGCCAGTGTTGTCAATTCGTGCGCTGAGATAAGCGATTCTCGACCTTCCCTCGCATCTCTGGTCCCATATGTGGCATCAGTGCGTTTTCTCTTACCCGCCTGAAACATTGTTTGACCGTAGAGCCACCTAGCGCCAGTCACATCAACTTCAGATTCTCTAGCAGAGCGACCTAGCGGGTATTGGTCAACTCAAAAATAAGCGTAGAATATTTAACAGGCCATGTCCTTTCTTATAGTATTTATGTAGTCATTGGTTTCGGCTAGCGAAAGATTTCGTCCTGATTTCTTCTCTAAGGGTCTATCCACAGATGTGTCACCACTAATTTGTTAAAAAAATTCATTTTAATGTTTCAAAAATGTATTAAAAAAACCTCTTATGTGAACTGATATTTTCCACCTTGTTGTTTATAGGGAAAAAGTCAAGGTCATCATCGCCTTATTAAAAAAAAAAGAAAGAAAAACCCTAAAAATAAAGAATAGCCATCGAATGCTACAGTACAGAAGTAGCGCCAGGTTCGGATAAGAATAAGAGTTGGTCAAGAGAGATCTGATAGGAAAGATGGAAGAGAGGGATGTAGATCCAGATAGGGTCCCTCGGGATTGCCAAACCCGTACTCACTTAGTAAGCCTCGACCACTCCAACTTTATAACATATAAACTTATAAAAGCTGATTCTTGAAAAGATCTCTTAGCAGAGGATTGAAATCGAAATGTAATAATCCTTCAATCTCGAAAAATATTTAACCTATCCCCACGATTTTTTTCACATAATTATAACTTGACAATGTGTTGATTGTAAGAAGCGGAATTTTTAATTTTTTTATTCGAAAGAACGTAAAATTGAGCAAACATTTCAAATAGTGTAAGCCAAGGAACTTACAAATCAGTTGTCAGTTTCTTGAAAGTTTAAACCATTTCAACATTCGTTACCGGATAAAATTCTGTTAACATATTAGGTTCTCGGGGACCTCTACTATTTATTTTATATCTAAATCACTTGGAACCATTAGTCAGTCCCGGACATTTTGTATGCTGATGACACCATTCTGTTTTAGAAGAAAGAACAAATTGGATCCATCTTTCCAGGAAGGTTACAAAGTATTTATCGAAAATCAACTAAATAATTTATTTAATTTTATTAATTTCTCATTATGTTCGGAGGTCAGCAAACTTAAGTGAATTGTATTCTTTAGAAAATAAAGACTGAAGTGTCTGAGTATAGTGGTTTGCCCTGGAAGGAACATGTGGTTAAGATATGCAGGAAGTTGACCACAGATCTATTCTTCTCGTGAGATCTTTCAAGTTGTGTCCCATTTATGTTCTTAAGATGGGACGTTATAAAATAAATCGAAATTTAATTCAGAATAGATTGTATAACACTGATTATAAAAATGGTTTCTAAGTGGATAAACACAATTTGAGAGTCTGAAAGATTGCCTACTGAGTCTGCCACTAGACTTATAAATCAGCTTCTTAATATCTTAAAAAATATATAAAGACATTAATACTTTTTTTAGAAAAGCTAGAGACAATATTTAGTGTACTTACTCCAAGAAGAAGTTTGCTCCTGTTCGCGCATTTGAATAATTCATTGGAGTGTTGGACGGTCGGGATTTTATTTAGGCCTATTAATGTTATTTTATAATAATTGTAATATTTGTATGTGTATTTATTGTTTATAATGTATTTGTTATTACTGTTATAATAATTGTTCGAGCAACTATTATCTGTTCGGGACGTTTTCAATACAATTTAATAAAAACAAAATACTCTGCGTCAAAATAAATAAATAATTTATTAACAGCTGATTCATTACAATTTATAACAACCATATAATTTTTGGCAAAGCCAAGAAGATCCACAAAATTAGAATCATAATATATTGGCCTATTATTTCTGTTATGCTAAATACAAGCCTATTGTACACTCTCAAGGAAATATGTTCATTACAAAAAAATAAGTATGTTTTAGAACGATACCACGTTTTAAATGACGAACGTCAGATTTCAATATAAATGTCAAAAAAGAAATTTGCTTCTCCTCCAGTCTGTCATTTGATGATGATTTAATAATTCAACACAAAGATAGGTCTGACCACCTAGTCTAGACCAATGTGAAATCCATGCAAATTATTTTTAAGTTGATTTCGGCCTAAAATATTTAAAACTATTTATAAACCTGATCCTATGAATGAATCTCTATAATTTCATTTGTTCTTTTCTTTTTAATTGATTATGTGTCAATATAATTTGGACAAACTTTCAAAATCTTAAGTTTTGTCTTATTAGAGTGATATTGACCCCTAACATCTAAACTACCATATGATTTTACTTAACAGCTGTTTTCATATTTGTTATTGACTTTGAGGTTATGTTTAAACCACTTCTCCAAACATTTATGCAGATATTCTGCCGTTCTATTATATTTCAATTGTTATATGTATTATAAACAAAGTTCTAAGGAAATTCATATTTTAGATTTGTTATATCTTTTGTATTTAAAACACGTCTTAATCGAAAGACGAATGACAACAACTGCTCTACAGATAATCTAACATTGAAAGGATAACAAAGAGGAATGAATTAAAATTAATAGTTTCATCTACAATCTTCAACAAAACTAACGGTAGAATATAAAAAATATGACTCGGACAACGATGAAACGTTCCTTCATTTTTAAGCGAAATGGAAAGACCCATCCATATACCGGGTGTTTCAGACCACATGGACACTATCTGTAGCGCCTAAACGAAACCAGAATTCCAATTAGAACCCCCCTTTTTCGACCCCAAAGAATTCAGGAAAATTATTTTCGACACTCCTCAATGACCCAAAAGGGCACTTTTGAGGGGTAGGGTGGTGTTCTTGGAAAATTTTCAAATAGAAACATAGGCCGTGTGATACCTCATTTGAAAGGTCTCTCTTTTCTGAACATTTTGGAGCAAAAAAAATTTGTTATCTTTGAATTACTGTACAGGGTATGACAAAAAATATATTTTTTAAAGTTTTTAGCGGGAAATGTGACTGCCAGCTCCCTAACAAAGATAGAGCAACCTATTTTTTTTTCCTAGTTTTACAAGAACACACCCTTTGAGGAGATATGGGGGTAGTATGGACTTCTATGTAGTTTTCAAATTTTTAATAAATTTCAAACTTTAATAACTTTTATAGAGCAAAAAGTAAAAAAATTCAAATAGCAACCAAGATTGAAAATTGTACCATTTGAGAGACCTTTTGAAAACAAACATTTTTTGTATTAAAAGTTTGATTCTATCTTGCACCATTGAATAATTGTAAAAAAGAAATGGCATTTTATTGTTTGAAAGCTGTAGCATTTTTCTGTCAATTTAAACTAGTTGATATTGCTGAAACATTAAGTTAGCTTCGTTTAAGATGCTCAAAGTGACTACCGTTGTTTTCTAAACACGTTTCAATCCGCGTTAAGAACGAGCGCACTGCATTCGCCACTTCCTCAACACTTAAGGACCGCACTGCATTGCTAATACGTTGCATCATGTCCCTCTCGTGTTGTAGGTCTTGTTGTGTAGACAATATCCTTTACTCGCCCCCATAAATAATAATCCAAACAAGTAAGGTCTGGTGATCCTGCTGGAAAATTTACAGGTCCACCTCTACAGATCAAAATTAAATATCTACACAACTATATAAGGACAGACGTAACTCATGAAGCGAAGACTTGGACCGTAACAGTTGAAAATAAAAATAAGTTAAGAAAGAAATATATTAAGGAAAATATCACAGCTTACAAGTGAGAGAACGGTATAGGGAAAATTAAAACTATGGGAAATGAAGTTTTGATGATAAGCCTACTCGTAAATAATGGAAGAAAGGAGTTTCAAGTTGCCAAGTCGAGGGAGGGAGGGGGAGGAGAAAAGTTGTGACACACCGAAAGAAGTGGTTTGAGAAAAGGAGGAAAATTAAAGCGTAAAGCGTATAAGAGTAAGATATTGGAGAAAAGTCATCTAAGAAAGAACTGAATGAATGGAGGGAGTTCTTCGGATCGTAGCCAGTGAAAGAAAGAATAAGAAAATCATCTCTTGTCTTTTTGTCTCAAGAGTTTATTATTATTTTGATGTTACAATGTCGTTTGTTTTATCAAAACGAAACAGCGATGTTGCAATAACTACAAAACTATTTCCGCACAGAGGACACCCTCATAGCAATTTCAAAAGAACATCCAACAAATGAAAACTGAAACGTGAGTACAGAGAAAGGTTATTTCCCCCGCTTTTTTTTAAACAATCAGTCAACCTATTTTAGTGAAACGCGTGTACTGTTTTTTTAACGATGTCACCACTTTCTAACCAGAACGAGAAAGTTGGAAAAGTTTTTTCACGAAAGGAGTTGTTTTGTCATAGCAATGGACACGTAACTGCTTCGGTCGATAAATGATTAATCCCAAAACTACAAACAATCTAAAAATAATCCAATAACATCATGAATAAGGATAAAACAGCTGTAATCGATTAGGTGATCCGGTTTTGTTCCAACTCGGTTACCTTCTGCCACTGTTAGCTTTAAAGGTCAACAACACTGTCTACAGTCTAAAATGACATGTTTACCTGTTCTAGGTTTTAAAATAGTTCATTACTTATCTGCCCGTTGTAGATTACATTACTCAATTGTTTGTTAGAAATCAATCATAAATAATTTAAGTCCCTGTAAAAGATATAAAGTCTACAAAACAATAGTGCCAGTATTGATTCATAAAATACTTAAGCTTAATCCGTCACTGAGAAAACTACAAGACTCTAAACCCAAGGATTGAACTTTATATTTTGAAGGCGGGTCTCCCGTTGTGCACAATATTTTTAAAAATCTGTAAACAATTAAATTTAGAAAATATAAGTATAGAGCAAATAAAACAAGTACAGCCTCCTTTGTTTTGTAAACAATACTTAAACAAATATTTTCTAACAAACAGTAATAGTAAGACGTACATTTTACGAGTAAACCCGTCATTTAGTTTACGAGTCTCAGCTAGACTGAGTCAATCTTTTATAACGGGTCATATACTAGATTATAGATTATAGACCATATTATGTAGTGACTGAAGCAAGATGATGCATTGCATCACATGTAATCAAACCTATTCAGGCAGAGTCTCTTACCAAGTAGCTATGTTAAATTGTAACTGGAATTTAACAACGTATTGTTGAACCGTTATTATGAATTATAAAAACAAAACGATGGAAAGAACAGGTGTTTAATGTAAATATTACACACGGCAAGTATGACATGCCACAGACATCTGTCACCAAAATACCTCAAAATAAAGTAGCACATAAATAAAAATTGATTCATATCAAATGTGATCAACGTTGTAAGATGTTTGGACAAATGGAAGAAAAAAAAATTTAGGAAACTATGGAAAAAAGTTAGATTTAATTGAAGGAAGTGGTAAATATTTACGAATTAAAAACGAACCATCGGAAAGGGCGAAACAAAATGGACATATAATAACAAAAATGCATGAGAAATGTTAAACAGCGCCTATAAGATTTTTTTAAGAAATAGACATTACAAATTTTGTTAATTATTTGACAGGTAGTACAGGTAGTACAAATATATGACAAATTATTACCCTAATAGTTATACAATTTACAACAATTTGTGTTATTATACAATTTTATTTTGTATAGTGGTTCAAAGGCAAAAAAGCTGGCGCTCGTAATCCCCTTAAAAAAAGGAAAGAAGTGTGTAAAATAGAGACTTGTCAAATAACCTAATAGCGTCAGGGTCGGAAGAGAGAAAACATTACCAGATAAGAAATATCAAAGCCGAGACCAGATGAACAAAAAATAAGAATGACAAAACTCTAAGTGGATAAATGTCTAATATGTATATACATCCGCTTTATCTAGCTTCATTAAGCGGTTTCTAAGGGTACGAACAGAACAAGTGGGTCGCGGTGGATGCTACTAGTTAAGTCGCGGTCGATGTCGACATCCATGTAAAACAAACACATTGTAGTGAATGGAAGAGAACAGAGCAGGTAAGTCGCGGTGGAGGTTTATCGCAAAAGCACAATCTTTTTGTCATTCAAATTTTATAAAACTACTCCACTTGACAGTGGTCCTAGCTCGACTGAGCAGTGCAGGTAACCTCCTTGCTATGTGCTGTCGACATCGACCGCGACTTAACTAGTAGCAATGACTACATAAATACTATAAGACACGACATGGCCATGTTAAATATTCTACGCTTATTCTTGAGTTGACCAATACCCGCTAGGGTGTGGAGCTGTCGCTCTGCTAGAAGTTGATGTGACTGGCGCTAGGTGGCTCTACAGTCAAACAATGTTTCAGTTGCGCACTGATGCCACATATGGGACCAGAGATGCGAGGGAAGGTCGAAAATCGCTTATCTCAGCGCACGAACTGACAACACTGACTATGCTGTGTCAACAGTTGTACAGTCTCAACCAAGTGGGATGCGTACAGTCAAGCACATGCTGCTAGCGCTTTCTGTTAGCTGTGTGTCAAACTTGTGACGAACAGCACCCGTAAAGCGTAGACTATTTCCCTATCCTATGTCGTGTCTTATAGTATTTATGTAGTCATTGCTAGTAGCATCCACCGCGACCTCCATATAGGCTACTGATAACAATATCCAGAATTAACTGACAGATTATTAAGAAGATAAACACGAAAAAAACACTAATTTGAAGATTTACCTGAGGTTTTTCGTAGATATTATTATATATTAAGAATGGGCTAACAAGGACATCGATAGAATATTGAAATAAGTGATAAATATGGAATAGACACTACTCTGTATATTTTAATAATTGTATATATTATTAAACAATTTGAATGCTTTGAGGAAAGTTCCCAGGTGAGCAGAATATTACGGTAAATGTAGAGAAGACGCTATTCTTCAGAATTCCCAGGTCTTATTAATAGATGTTTTTTTTTATATCCAGAATGTACTGATGTAGAATATAAATATGTAAAAAGTGCTACTTTGAAGATTTCCCCGGAGTTTCTCATAGATATTATTGAATATTAAGAATATCAAGGAGTTTAAAGTCGATAGAATAATAAAAAATTGAAGATAAGTTTACATTACTTTGTAGATTTCCCAAGTGTTATTAATAATTGTAATATATTATTAAACAAATCAAATGCTCTTAAAAAAAATGTAGAAATAGGCAGAATATTAAAATGGAAGATTAAGATTGAATAAACACTATTCCGAGATTTCGTTGGGAGTTAAAAAAATTCCAAAAAAATATAAGTTGAAAAAATATTATTAGGGTAGAGTAAAATTCTAAAAACATATTACATTCAAGTTTCTAAAAGATATGATTAGATAATTTTAAATATCCCCGAATGGACCGACGAAGGTTCCAAGTCGATAAGAATGTTAAGGTAGAAAATAAATGTGAAAAACACTTCTTTCAAGATTTCCCCAGAGTTTTAATAGTAGAGAGTTACATTTATGAATTTCAATGCTAACTCGACTAAATATCAAGTAACACGTAAGTAAATAAGTCAGTTATGAATAACAAGTAAATTTATTGTTTGTTATTATATGAAATAGCTATATGTAATGACCAAGTGTCCTAAAAGCCCCCATTTTTTTTTTTTTTATCAATGGAAATAGACAGATTTGCTTTGGGGAAAGTTTAGACAACCAAAGGAGGAGTTTTTTTGAATTTGAGGAGTATCGAAATTTTCAATCCTTACCCCCAAAATGGAGTAGTTTGGGGGTAAATCAAGAATTTTAAATAGCAACCCCTATTGAGTGATACCTCATTTTAAAGGTCTTTTAAAATAAGAATAATGGCGCAAACTAGAGGTCTTTAAGTTCATCCTACCCAACATAGCGACTAAACTTTCCCCAAAGCAAATCTGTCTATTTACATTAATTTAAAAAAATAATAGGAGGGGGGACTTTTAGGACACTTGGTATATTAAATATGCAAGTTGTTCTTGATTATTGTAAATGGGAAGTGGATACAGTAATAACTGACTGAATGCATGTAGGCTTCCTAGTTCAAATTCAAAAATGAGCAATAAATTTTTTCGTTTTCGCCTTCAATTGAGTTTGTTTGTTTTTTTTTTGTTTGTTTATATTTCCAAATATCTAATGAGGGAATTAACATATCAAACTAAAATTTTATATTCTAAATAAATTTTCAACTTAAATTCTATCACTAGAGTTATTATTGTAAATTTTAAACATAATTTTGAGGTTGTGTTTTTAATAATTTTATTTATTCGTAATTGTATTCTTATTTTTGTCAAAAAACACGTTTGTGTATCATTTCATGCAGATTTTAAAGTTACACAGAATTAGTTTTTAAGACATTATAGAATTTAACAGGTAAAAGCTATTTCGAATAACGATTTTTTTTAATTTTAAAGTACATAGCATCAGAAATCCTAATTTTCATAACTGTGGAGATAATAACTACAACTTTCAACATTAACAATTTCTTAATACAAAATATATCCTAAGAAACAAAATGGGCTAAGTCTGAACACAATGCTAAATGAGAGTCTAATACAATAATGAAAGACGAGCCTAGATCGAGTGAAATAGTAATCCAGATTCTGATTGGGTCTAATTAAATAGAGATAGGACATACATACAGCTCTACCAACCTAAGCGAGAAAACGTTACAGACTATTCAATGTCCATTCCATTTCAAAACAAATTAGGCTATGGCATTATTTATCCGAGTCATTATATGTATTTAGCACCTGATATCGTTTGCTGGTGTTTATTAATTAGCACCATCATTAATATACATACACACAAATTCATATATTTTATCCTTCAGCACATCCATAGGTGAGCAATTTTTCCATTGTTATTTTCCGAAATTAACCTTTAATTTTAAGAAATTTATTGACAACGATTACGTATACACTTGAAATGAGCTACACTTGTGGAAAGTTCAATCTTTCAAATGAAAGGACACATAAGCTTCCAAAATAAACATTTTATTCGTAGCAAGTCATCATTTCCAGTTTTTACAAGTACTAAACTTTCTTGATATTGAATTGCAAAAGACAATCTAAACGTCCGAATAAAATATACCAATTATATTAACAATCATTATTCAATAAGTTTAAAACAAATAATCTAGTTAGGAAAACAGTAAGGCGGTTGAAACTTGCGTGGGGAAGCCTAGAAGAATAACCAGATTAAGAATCTATCTCAGTCCCTCCAAATACCGAATAAAAATGAACCAACACTAACAGTTTTAAAAATAACTATGTACATGTCTTTGAAAAATATTTAAATATGATTATAAACATATTTTCGTTACGTCATAAGAGACTGTTTGCTTGAATCCTTACAGGGTACTTACGCAAAATTTGATCAAAATCTTTAGCCACGGTTTTGAAAAATATTATTTTTGTTTTTTATGACAGTTACCACCAAATTTTTACAATGAAAAAAAATAAATAAATCCAGAGATATGGGCAAAATATATCCATATAACAAATTTTATTAAAATCTGTCTACCTGTTTGTAGAGCATTGGACGGAAGACAGGCATCATTTACAAAACACTTTTCTTTAGATCTAGGAGACTTTAATATGGATATATCCGTAAGCTCAACATCCATTTTTGAGAGAAACCGAGTTATGCCGTCTGTCAAATCTCCAAATGTGGAGCGAGGGGTCAGCCGGTAAGCACAAGTCAAGACTTTGGCGTAGTTTTTGGTAAACAAAAATGTATATTAGATTAGTAGTTACAAGAATCACCACAAACAGGTTAGGAAAGGTTAGTAATATACAGAATATTAATACTAAAAACTGATAATATAACATTAATGTACATTGTTTCCAGCTTGGGTTTCTATTTTTTTTATTAAGCCTGGAAATGCGACTATTCTTGGAATCTCTTGCTAATGGTTTTACCCACTTCCTCAAGGCCCGGCTTACCCCCTCCCGAATACAAAAATTATATGGATTACCCTCGTCAAATGTTGGGTTGGCTGGCCCTAACTCCTCCAATCCATTTTTACCCATGACATAACTTTATGTGTACTACGTATGAGTCAGAAATTAAAAAGGATAACATACGCTTTTGTATCTAAAAGAAATATGTTTTCAATAAATCAATGAAGAGGACAGATACAAGGTTTTCCAACTACATTCACGTATGAAATGTACTTATACAATAAAGCACAGAGATTCATTGATATCAACACAAATTTAATTTCGCTCCCGCAGAGCTCTAAGTAAAAACAGTAAATAATAGGCTAGGAAGGAACATAACCCCACCGTTACACTTCAGTTATTACGAATGAATTCCAAGAATAACCTTTACAGTTAATTAAATAATCTACTTGACACTTGTTGAACAAGCTGGTAATAAGATTAGATGTTTCATCTGTGTCTAATAACAGCAGTAAATTCCGTAGTATGAATCAGATAATATAAATCTTGTAGACTGCGAATTGGAATTGCGTGACCGACAAACACGAAGTTTCATTGATTCTATAAGTACGATACACCACACCACACAGGAGCTGCAGTGCATTCTAGCGGGCATAACTGAAGGTTGCGTACTTGACTACATCTTGCAACCTTCAAATACCTTTCACAATTCCAGTCATTATTCCTATTCTTTATTCGCCATCGCCTAAATAACGTCTACACTACAATAAATATAATATAAACAAATAACAATAATACGATTATACTATATGAAACAAAGATATTATGAAAATTCTACAATTATCATGCGTCTTGCCGAACATGATTTCGCCAGTTGCGGCATTTAACGAGGTAGCCTAAGACAAAATTTATAAAATATTGTGTTTGGGTTTCATTTAATAATAATAGTGTTTGTAATTACTGAATTCCCCTCCCAAATTCGTCCCATAAGGGAGATAAGTAGTGTTATTTTTGATAAAATCTATTTATAAGTTTAATTGAGCTTGTCTTACATTACACGTATTAAACGAAAATTGTATTTTATTTGTTGAGTTGTTAATGGACCGTGAACACAAGGTTCATTTTACTTTTTTGCCTATTATTTACTATACCATAATTTTCTATTACTTTCGCGATTTGGCATATACAGTAGTTTGGGTCACACTTCTCAAAAAAATAGATAAATTTTGTTCTTGTTATTAAAGAGAAAAAACCTCTCGGTCATCATCGCCTTATAGATAAAGGAAAGACACAAAATAGCCCTATAGTCCTCGAATAGCGTCAGGGTCAGAAAAGAACATGATTTGGTCAAGAGAATCCTTATAGGATAGTTGAAAGACATGGATCTAACTGAAGACTACATAGAAAAGGTGTAATTCCAGTTAGAGGGATTGTCAGGCCAGTACTCACTATTAACTTAGATCAAAATTGATTTCGAGAAGTTAAGCTTTTTTTGAGTCAGATAATTCTCAAAACTACATTATTGTAAGATGGTAAATAGATACGTATTATTTGGAGTCTTGAAGGTGGTTTTATTTGGATTTTGAGGGAATCGAAATCGTGTTTCCATCATTTGACAAACGCCCAAAATTTTAGCTTATTAAAAAAATGAATAAAAGTTTAGATATGGTCACAGTATGTTCACATATCAAATTTGATCAAAATCGACCCATCATGTGTGAGCTATAGTTCACTGTAAGGACTACAGATAGACACCGTTTAAAAAAAAACAATTTAGACTATGTAGGGCTTCAAAGCTAATATTTCCAGGAAAATCTATTTGTTGGACACACCTCATCACAAGACATTTTCTAAACAAAACAATGTGAGAAGGAAAACGTTGAATATTTTCAAACAAATAATAAGTTTCATAAGTTTACTTGTTTTTGAAAATCATAACTTTCTTTAAAAATCTGATAAAGTTAAAATAACCTTTTAACTTTCGTATTTAATTTCTAAAATATAACACAAATAAAGTTCGGATTTCCGGGCAAGCACATGAGCGGATACATCAATCACACAGACTATTCGCTTCCTTCCGCGTCCAAATTGGACACTAGCCCGATAATGAATTTCAGCTTTTAAAGAAGTTCAGAATGATGTGTGGTGTTTTTAAACTCAATGGGATTAAAATTGCAACAGATAAAAATTAACACGATGGAGTTTGTAAACATAATTTCCAGACGTAAAAACAAAAAAACTCACAATGAAAGCCAAACTTTCTAATTTTTTGTCAACGGTGTATTTGGATAAAACTCGATCCCTCGTGTTTGATGTTGCTTTAGACACAAAATGCTAATTAAAATTACCCTCAGACGAGTTTCTTAATGACTGTAAAAACTCTTGAAGTACATTTCTGCCGTAGGATTTGTGTTAATAAAAATATGAAACAAAATGATTTACAATATTAAGCTTTAGAACAGTATAATTTTAAAGTGTAAGAACTTTTTTTTCTTTTTTCTTTTCGATTTTATGCATAAAGATGAGACGGTAACTAATTTTGTGAGTTTTTTTGTGCATGGCTTCGCGAGAAAAGTGGCAAAAAACGCATTGTTGATGTTTTTCGAGTGCATCGCTTCACTATTTATTTAATATCTCCGGCACCAGGGGTCGTGAAAAAAAAAGGAAATTGACCATGATGAAATAGACTATCGATCCATAAGGTAGGATTACTTAAAAAATTCATCCTAACCCCAAAAAAACATTTCTCGCACTTTTTTTTTACTTAATTAGCGATATTTAAAGGGAAAATGGTTGAAATTTTTTCAAAATTTGGGAAAACATGTATTTTTATGTCGGTAACTCATGATATAATTTTTTTTTTTTATATATATTTTTCCACTCGCAATCGGCATATTTCGGCAAAAATTGAAGTGCCCGCCATTTTTGGTAAAAGTATGGTAAAAAAAAATTCATCATCTCAAAATGTAGGACTTGATATGTACTTTTGTCTAAGGTAACCCAAAGGTTTGTTGTCTTATAAAAAGTGCCCATTTTTACGGATTAAAAAAAATAATTTTTTTTTCAATTTTTTTTTGGTTTTTTTTATGTATATTGCATTATTAATGCTTAATTTTTTTTAAGAAAATGTTTTTTATTTACAGAGGGGGGACAAATTATTAGACTAAAGTGCATTTTTCTAAAAAAAAAATTAACAAGACTGTTTTTTTGTTTTGTTTTTTGTTACTATCCGAACAATTTTTTAAGATTTGAGAAACGTTTTCTGAGATTTTGTCTTTTACTTCTATCTAATTTGCTCAAAACCATCCCTGAAACATTTTAACCAGTAAGGTCGAGAATCGGATAGTTTCAACAAAATAGTACACCCCCGATTATCGTTGAACAATGATCCCAGAACGATTACGTAATAAACCTACCGATCAAAACCCACCTTTACGGGGCACGGCACACTCAGAGGACATTTAACGAAATTTGGGCGAACGGATGATACGACTTGTAGGTGCTGTCAGGAGGGTAAGGAAACCCTCGTCACCCTCTAATAAACTGCGAAGCCGTAGCTATTTAAAAGAGCAACTTTGGGAAGATACCAATTAGAAGTGGAAGATATACCCTCGCTAAATCCCCTTCAAATAATACAATTTATGGTGGCTATGGGATTAGAAAGGATGTTATAACTGAATACCTAAGGAATACTGAAAAGGGGGCACTATAGATCTATAAAGGTTGGAGTGCAGTGGATAAAACCCCTAAGATACAAATACAATAGAATCTGAGCCACGAAATTGTTGATTTCTTATACAATAAGGGCTATTTAAACAAACTGCAGTTTCCTGTACTTATTGGATGCTCATGAACACAACAATACGAATTCTTCATTACGCATAAGATCCTCTAATTATGGTCGAACTTCAAATTCAACAATGATTATTGAAAAATACTTAAAGAAGAATTAAATCACAAAATTTGTTTGTTAAAAACCATTCTGGTATATGAAAAATGCTGTTGCAGAGATTTATTTTAAACTGACATGACATTTTAGATTGACTCTAAGGAATTACATAGGCTATTCTTTACACAATTAGTTTTTTATTCATCAAGACCTAAAAAATGACACATAACACAAAACCTCATACCATTTGAGACATTTCAATTGATTCACCATAACTCCCTCAGATGGGGGGGGGGGGAACAGGTAGCCAAAAATTTATTACACCAAAAAGTAGAGTTTATATCAATACAGTACTTAGATTCTCCAAGTATAAGATTTTATTCTAATTACTAACAAACATATGGGAGGAGGGACTGGAATTTGATGGACAAACTGTTTATGATCAGATAACGGATAATTTTGAAGATACGAATAATGATTGAATATTCTATTTCTAGTTTTTTTTAAAAACCTTCATTAATTTGAGCTTCACAGTACTTATTTTACATAAAATGCCAAAATTAATTTGCGTTTTATAGTTCATATTTTACATAAAAATCATCATTCATTTGCGCTTTTTAATTTGCATTAATTTTACATAGATACCATAATTTAACTGGGATATATTGCTCTTGTTTTAAAGTACAAGTACCATTCATTCCGTACTAGTTTAATGAATTGATTATCTGTTAAAAGTTACTTCCGTTTATTAACCATAAAACTAACTTGATAACTTAATATTGTGTAATAATGAAAAGCAAGCAATAATTCTAGAAACTAACAAAACATGATGCCAGTCAAGTTATACATTTCTCAGAAGTTGGCAAGATTGTTAAATAGAGAGATGAGGTACATTTAACAAATGCTAACGGTTGTCTAGTAAATCGACATTGAGAAACGTGTTGAGAATGTATCCCCCCCCTCTCTCTGTCTCTCTTAACGTGGTCATTAACCTAGACTGCAGAGCGCAGAGCATACTGCAACCTCGCTGTAGGGTGGGGGGGGGGACGTGATGGTATGACTTTGTTTATCTTGTCTTACTAATTTATGCAATGAATACGAAAGGTAAGAGACTAGGCTATCAACGTCAGAATTAAAACAATTTACTTTAATTTGAATAAAGGGCTAGTTATGGCCTACACAACAGTATAAAAACCCAAACAGAAATATTTCTAAGCATTATGAATACATACAAACAGTTAAAATAACAAAATAATTTAATAAAAGATTAAAAACCAACTTAATTTTGTTGCTGAACGAACGTAAACCCCAAAACTTCAAAATGGCGACGGATTGTAACGGATTTACAAGGTCAAACTCGACTACCGTTCGTTCAGAAATTTAGGTTGTGCTATGTGTATGTATACATTACTTTCTTATTTTATTTTCCGTTTTAAAATTCCCCATGAGTGAGTTTGTTATACTGTACTATTTTTATACTCCCCAGTGAACCAAAAAATCATAATTTTTCACTCGACTGTTCAAAATAGTGTTGATTAAAACCGGTTTAATGCAAATAATGTGGAAAACCAGATATTTGATTTTACAAATTATTTACAAAATGTAAAATATTTAGCCCTTTAAATACTAAAGGAAAATATCTTATATTAGTTTTTATTGTAAGTTGAAAATAACCAAAATATAGGTACAAACTAATTCTTGGTAGTTTACTAGAACACACAAAAGCTTTTTCATCACACTGTATCGAAATTAATAATTTTCAACTACAGCTGTGAATATTGAAAGTGATATTTTCCGGGAAAGACAGCTGAAAATGTTTCCCGTATTGCTATGTAGTTATACATTCTAACACCAGTTACGCTAGTAGCAAGTTGCTTCTAAGTAATGCAATGGAAATACAACAGTCACAAACTTTTCAGATCCTACAGAATAAATTGCCCAACAAAATAATAAACATAAGTAACAATGAAAAGTGCAATATTCAAATAAATTTTCATTTACTGTATAAGTAAATTATCAATATAGAAATGAAATTTAAAGTGTAGAAATTATAACCTTTGTAAATGTTTGGTTAAAAATTTATACTTTTTGGGGGTAATTACACTATGTTGATAAATTATACTTCTTTTATTATTATTTTTATTTACAATGCGATGAAAAATATTGTTCGTAACTCGTATCCAAAGTGTTATTTCGGTACTACTAATGAAATATACTATTCTGGTCATCTAATACACTACAGTCAATTTAATAACTATCTATACTTATATATGGACAAATTGGAGACTTTAAATTTTAATTTATTTCGTGATTTTGCAGGATCTACAATTTTTTCTAAATTAAGTCACGGGAGTTTTGGGCCACATTAAAATAAAACCTTGTCTTAGAAAATTGTGTGACATTTCAAACATATTCAGTTCAAGAAATTCTACAAAATGACGTTGTAATATTAAATTTAGTGACAAATTGTTAATTTAAATTCTATTTAAAGAAATGACCGTCTTTCGGGCGAGTTCTTGTGAATACATTTGATTAGTTCATAAGCTTATTCATAAGAGTTGCATAATGCTGAAGTTATTTGATTCCGATAGGATAAATATTTGTTTAAAAAATTAGTTTCATTCAAAAATTGTATACAACAGAATAATGGCCTTTATACTATTAATTATAGTCATCTACAGATTCTTAAAGATGAAAACAAGCAAACTAGACGACCTCCTTTAGATTTTAAATTAAGAATTATATTCAGAAGTACAGAAATAGCCTGCAGACGACATTCAAGAAGTAAAACGTGCTTATAATAATAATAATAATAAAATATTTGAATAAGTAAAAGAAAGGGTGAAACATTGTGGCATACTTTAAATGAAGAAACCTATGAGAAACGGAAAGAAGCGGTAATATTGTCTTGGAGTTAGATAATGGTAGAGAGGTTAATGACCCCACTGAGTTGCATCAACATTTTCTTGGGGTGACAAGATTACAAGACAACAAGATTAAACTACATTTTTTTTCGAAAAATGTTTTAAAATACGGGGATTACCAATGGATCCATAAATACACATCCTGTTAACCTTTAATAATAATTGTTAGTACACGGAGATTTCTTCCAGGTGCATTTTATTTATTACTTTAAAAAATATAAATGAACCTCCCGCTTCCAATACATTATTCCACGAATGTAAATAGTGACTTTTTATTATTACTTTGACAATGTTTTTGTTACAAAGCTAAATTTAAACATGGAGAATATATCCGTTTGCAACCAAATTTTTTATAATTTTTTTCGCTTTACGTATATTTTTATGGGTGCTTTATATATTTATTTATTGTTCGAACAAGTTAAATTTAAATATACCGTTTATATCATGACTTTAATAGACAAATAATTACTTTGATTTAAAAATCAGTTATAACGTTACTCTTACATACATACTTATACATTTTTTTTTTTAACATTTAGTTTTTTATATATTTGTTAAATATTTTGTTTTGGAAAAATGGATCGAAAATAAGCAGAATCTATTCGTAGCCCTAAGGGAAGGCTGTTAGATGTAGACAAGGATAGCGTTCAGGTTTTTGTTCGTTTTCTATTATTGTTTTAAAATTCTTGTTGTTTGTAACGTTTTTACTCCAAGTACCGTTTTTTAAAAAATCCTGAAAGCTTTTTCTTGTTGTTACGTTAACATTTGGAGAAGACGAATATTAAAATTGTATTGTTTTATTTATTTTGCGTAAACAAATTAAAATAAAAACTATAATAATTAACAAAAAAAAGAGCAATATATTTTTCTATATAAATTTATTATTGATTTTTACATATAAATCCCTTTTCCTTCCAGTGTCAGACATTTTCTCTGCGTGTGGCTAAGCGGAATCGTTTGAAGGTTAAATAAGAAACAATTACAACATTGGTTCATTTTATAGTGTGATCACGGCACATTGTTGGATATTTCACGGAATGCTGGAGTTGGGGCGGTGTATGTGAATAGTTCAGAAGTAATTTAATTAATAGACAACAATGTGTCAGAACTGATGGTGACGTCATAGTCAGACTCCTCGAAATCCTTTGTTATGAGCAATATATTTTATATTAACAACTTTTCTGGGTTAGTTTAAAGGTTTCGTTTCCCCCTTTGAGAAGAACATTCAAAAAATTTTAAAAAACAACTAAACTGTACACAAATATGGGGGTACTAGTATAGATTTCAAACACATAACTGATCATACTAAATCATGTTAATCCTGACATCAACTTAAAATCAACGTTTCTAATGAAACATGTTTGGTTTCATAAAAATCGAGCGCGTGATACATAATGTATGCATAAAAATACATGATTTTTAGATGGTT
Source organism: Aphrophora alni (assembly GCA_963513935.1). NCBI lineage: Eukaryota > Metazoa > Arthropoda > Insecta > Hemiptera > Aphrophoridae > Aphrophora > Aphrophora alni. The sequence continues at coordinate 105,579,801 of OY740767.1, read as the reverse complement.
ATCTACGTTCAAATTGTGATTTTTTTTAAACATGAAAATTCTTAGTCGGATTTGGTTCAGTTCGTTTTCCCCTTGTTGTTTAAAGACAAAAAAAACCTCTCGGATATCATTGCCTGATAAAACAAGAAAGAAAAGAACATAAAGATGGTTGAAAAAGAACTAGAGTTCGTAAAACAAACAGTGATTTAACCCAAGCCTACATGAAAAAATGTGTACAACCAGCCAAGATGCTTGGGATTTGCTTTACACAAGATGTATGTAACCTCCAGTATTGAAAAAGCCAAAACTTTATATTAAATATTTTCTAAATGGTATCCTTTTAAAATTTAGAATATCATATATTTCAAAAACCGATAGAGAGAGACCGTATACTTTGCTCTTTTAACGACACACCATATCTTCATTTTTATTGTAGGTCAATGGATGGCCTATTTATCGATAACACTGTAAACAAATAATTACTTGATAATTGTCTGAACACTAGAATTCTATACCAGTTATTCTTTATTATTTAAAGAATGAACACGTGTTACATTTTTTACGAGTAAATGAAGGATTAGAATGAAGTTATGTTTGTCATATTTTAACTTTCGAAAAGTTGTAAATAAATATTGAGCTTGATTTGTGAGATAATATTAGATAGAATAAAACTTGAACATAATGTCTCACACAAATTACGTTTACAATCAAACGCGTTTCAACGACAAAGTCGCCATCGTCAGTGATACATGAGCTACAATAACTAAACTATAATAATTGTTTCTAACTGTAAGAGTTATAGTTTATTTATTGTAGCTCATGTATCACTGACGATGGCGACTTTGTCGTTGAAACGCGTTTGATTAAGTAAACGTAGTTTTTGTGAGATCTTGTGAGTTTTATTCTATCTCGAAAATTTGTGTAAATTTTAATACTTTTCGATATATTTGACATTAGAGAATTTAAACGGCTACCATTTTGAAATTGTATAAAATAGAATCTTGGGTTTTGGACATTGCTAAAATTATAACAAAATGTATAACTGAAAATCTCTACTCTATATTTAATTAATTTTCGAGTTATAAATTTGTTAAAAAACGAAAATGTACAAATGGGAAATGAAGCAGTTTAAGGCACAAGTTCCTTGTAATACTTTATTTATTTTAATGCTTAAAACACTTTCTTAAAATATTGCATGCCCATAAACTATGTGGAAAAAATAAGACAATTTTTGTCACTTAAGTTATGATATCTCTCTCTCTCTCTCTCTCTCTCTCTCTCTCTCTCTCTCTCTCTCTCTCTCTCTCCCTCTCTCTCTCAATTGAAAGTGCAATGTCGCACAGAAGTACAACCATTGAGTAGAGAGTAACAATGTAACTGTAGATGGCCTTCATAAATTATGTTAAACGAAAACAAAAGTGGGTTAGAGAAACGACAGCCATTGCCGATAGCTAGGTGACCCGGACCCACACTCCCGCACTCTAGAAACAGGTTTTTGCTACTTCCCAACAGTTTGTTAATAAGTTGTTTAGCTCAAATAGCTTTGAACGAACTTTTTAAATTAATGAATTGAGATATGTAAATGTTATCTAAGCTATATAAATGTACGAATTTCGTTCAAGCTGTTGCAAAACTAGTTGGCTCGTTAATTTACCAAAGAAGAAAAAGAGACTATCTTTTTTTTTCCTACCAACAAACGATTTGATTTTTTTGGGCATTTATTATTATCTAAACCGATATTACCAAAAGAAGTTTTTAATATGTATAGTTTGTATGAGGTAATACAATTTAAAAATTTGATTATTACTACTTATTGGTTTTATGAACTACTAGGGTATATAAAAAAAATGGATACAAATAGAAAAAGTGTATATAAAACCATAAAAGCTTATATAAAGAATAAATATAGTTGTTATAAATAATCTACAAAAACTAAGCCGGCGTATAGTGGATTATCCTTCTTTTACTGTCAACTACAGAATTTACATTTTTGGTTTGGTTAGTATTTCGGGCGCGTGAGAAAGTTTGTATAATGTTTTTTAAATCGACTATACACGTCTTTTATCCACTTGCATTACAGGCTGCTTCAACTTACAGATTACTCTTAATAACCACACAGTCAGCAAAAACTACATTATTAGTCCTATAGGTTAAACCTACGTTGCATTATTTATAGGCTCTTAATGTTAAACAATTCTAGAAGACTATACTTCAACATTATATTTATGAAACAAAAACTAATAAAAGTAAGACACATAGAGGTTGCCTTGTAATCAATCTACATCATAGATTGTCTGCCGGAGTTGAAGCACTCTGATAGTGACCCACTTCTGCCATCTCAGAGTTGCATCCTAATCTAATACAGTATGTTGAAGATACGGGTTTGCTTAAATAAAACTTAACTTGCCAATCTACACAATATTTGTTTCACAGATTGATTGACCCAACAGTAACAACGCGTGGTTGACGGGATTATGTTTTCTTTGTCGTAAGTATAATTTTGAATTTAAATTTTATTACCTTCAATTCTAAAAGAAAAACAAAATCGAAAAGGACAGAACAGGTAGCGCTTTGTAAATACATGATATTACATATTATTTATTATAAAACTTAAATAATTATAATTATATCTATAACAATTAAAATAATAGGCTAATAATAAATGTTATCTTAAATTGGTATGAACATGTTGGAGGAGGATAGATTGCCAAAACGGATATTGTATTGGATAACATGGGGGGAAGAAGAACAAGAAGGGGAAGACCGATTGATTACATGGGGATGGGGGAATTACTGAATCAATGCAACAAAGGTAGGAATGAGAATGTAGAAAATAATAATGTGCGCACAGAACAGTGCTTGAATAATAAATTCCTCTTCGCATATATATATTTCCAAACTTCTTTACCTCTTTGTATATATGTTTTCATAATGTCCTCTTTGTATGTTATATAGTTCCAAAAAACATAATTTATTTACAGCTTTGTATATATATTTCCAAAATGTCCTCTTTGTATATATTTCCAAAACTTCTTTACCTTTTTGTACATATATTTTCATAATGTCCTCTTTGAATATATTTCCAAAACAACTTTACCTCTATTTATATATTTTTGAATAATAAATTCCTCTTCGCATATATATATTTCCAAACTTCTTTACCTCTTTGTATATATGTTTTCATAATGTCCTCTTTGTATGTTATATAGTTCCAAAAAAAATTTTCTTTACAGCTTTGTATATATATTTCCACAATGTCCTCTTTATTTATTATATATTTCCAAAACTTCTTTATCTTTTTGTACATATATTTTCATAATGTCCTCTTTGTATATATATTTCCAAAGCAACTTTACCTCTTTATATATATTTTTGAATAATAAATACCTCTTCATATATATATTTCCAAACTTCTTTACCTCTTTGTATATATGTTTTCATAATGTCCTCTTTGTATGTTATATAGTTCCAAAAAACATAATTTCTTTACAGCTTTGTATTTATATATATTTCCAATATGTCCTCTTTGTATATATTTCCAAAACTTCTTTATCTTTTTGAACATATATTTTCATAATGTCCTCTTTGTATATATTTCCAAAGCAACTTTACCTCTTATATATATATATATATATATATATATATATATATATATATATATATATATTTTGAGTAACTTCTTTACCACTTTGTAAATGTTTTCATTTCATTTTTGATAAACATATTTTAAGTTCCAAGTCACACTTAAATAAAATATTTAATTACCTTAAGGTCCGTCTTGTGACTTCGTTTTGGTTACTTCTAACTAGTTTCGAGGTCGTAACCTCATCATCAGATGATATCTTCGTTCACTTTGAAGAACTCGTCATATATTAAAAACACATTCAACACAAAAACATACAATGACACAAAAACACATCCTACGAGCTTGTCTGACACTGTTGTGTGCTCTGTCATGTCTATCGGAGAACTCAGTGTTCATTACTTTTTATCTCTATGTATATATATTTCAATAACTTCTTTATCTCTTTATATAAATGTATATACAAATACATGTATATAATCTATGTATATTTCCATAACTTTTTTAACTCTGTATATATATTTAAATAACGTCTATACTTCTTTATATAAATATTTCTATAACTTCTTTACCTCTTTGTATATATGTTTTCGAAACGTCTTTGCTTGTTTGTAAATATGTTTTAATTTCCTCTTTATTATCATTCCTCTGTTAAAGTTTCTGCGTGACTATAATGCTCACTGTAAACCTCTATTTTTGGGGATTAAAATACTATCTGTATATATAATATTGTTGTATACATGTTTAGTCACCTAAACAGTTTTAGTTGTGTGGGTGTTGTTTCATTTTATAATACTAGGAACTGTTACAAGGTTAAGATCCCATCTTGTAGGCTTCATATAACCATGCATGGTCACTAGGACTGCCAAATTATATTGAAGGAGACCCATTATATATAAGAGGTTATATATATGGTGTAACAATTCAAAAAAGGGATGAAGTTATCTATTTTATTTATTAATTTGTTAATTTGCTCGACTATAGGGCGCCAGGTTTGCTTTAGCATACCAATTTAGAAAAAAGAATGAATTTAATTATTTATAAGATCTCTGGGGTCGTAAGCTCTTTTTACAGTGTACTCACAGTGATTCTGGGTTTCAAAAATGAAAACACTTGTCTCTGAAATATTACATAAAAATTTATTAAACATAAAACACATTAGATTCATGTAACAGAAATAAAAAAAGAAAATTTATATAAGACATCTTACATCCTATCAATATTACTATCATTTGAAAAAGAATCTAATCAAATTATATTAATAACTTTAAGTTATTTAGTTGCAACTCCAAAAATTAATGAAAAAGGATTTTACTTTACTTCTCATAGCAAATATTTTAATTATAAAAAATATAATTTTTACTGAAATTGAGAATTAGTTTTATTAATAAAACAAATAACTTTATTTGATCATATTATTTTACTTAAAGACTCCTCAACAAACACATTAAATCTTATTAATGAAATACATAATTTTATGATATCAATTATATATCTTGAAAGTATATAAAAAAGTCTAAATTGTTCAAAGTACATATATATGGTTAAATAATGAAAGTCTAAACGTGTTATACCAAATCACGTTATGTTCTTTATAAAAGAAAACACTTTTCCTCGAAGGATGATTCGTGTCTTTCCATGTGACTGCGTGCTAATTTTAGAGATGCTTTGTCCACTATCAACGAATTGTCTTTTGTTCATCGCTCACGAGATTTATTTTGTTGTACATGTATTACAACCAATTATTAATGTCTTATGCTAACTTTAATTGTTCCATATATCTTATAGAAGAGTTCTTTGTCGAGAATTCGAAAATCACGTGGCAGCGATTGCACAACATAATTAAAAATTGCAAGTTATTACGCCTTTTCATTTAAAAGTTTATTTATTGAAAACAATATTGTCTTAGCACTTTTGAAATTGTTAATACACCATGTCTTTCACAAATTTAACTTCTGAACACATTTTTTAATGTTCTAACAGAAACTCGGAGAACTGCCATTCATAGGTCTTAGAGCAACTAGCCCCAAACGAAGACTGATCTAAGCACGAGATTTTTCTCTCTTCCGCAAGAGAGCTGTTCCGGTAAACGTTACCAAAGTTCAACATACTCCCCACATAACACAAAATTTTACATATTCTATTTATAAAAAACAAATTATACTAAAATTGACATTATTACATATTTGGTTTTCTTGAAAATCTATTTTTCTTTTATTTATGAAGTTATTGAATAAAATTATGATTTGAACAGCCTGTTTTCGGCGCTAAACCGCGGATTTTAAATCTATTACAAATTATGATTTTTCACATCACCACAAAACCCCACAAAAGATTTGTATTACAATACAAGTATTGTACTATAAATCTTTTCTATATATATAAACTCAATTCGAAAGAAAAACCCAAAATGTGAAAAATTTTTCAATAGATTTTCAAGATTCCTTATTTCAGCAGTTAAGGACCTCATAAAGAAAATAAGTATCACTAGTATACCTAATTTAAGAAAGATTCTCTTTTTACATAAAAACTAAAAAATCTATTTGCTAAAATCCTATTTCACTATCTCAATTTATTTGAGTCATCATAACTCATAAATATTAAAATATACGAATCAATTAGTGCTAAGCCTTATCTCTATTTATCCAATAAAACCCATCATCAGTTTCCTTTCCAACCTCGTTGGCGGAAACTTTCCATCAACATTTTTTTTTGTTGACAGAATCCCGTCACTCAAAGCTTATCTCCCAGACAGCCGTCTATATACTTTTTTTTTACGTCTCATCCTCTTTGCCAAGACGACATTTCTACATCCTTTGAAAATCTACCTTTGACTCTAGATATTCATCTGAATCATTTTTTAATTAAACACAATTACAATTTAAAACCTCTCATTTTAATTAACATTTTTACGAACTTATTTACTTATTATTCAAAATTACTTCAATTCACCTTAACTTTTCAATTCAGATTTTAATTTTATTATTTATTTTAGTTTAAATCCAATAACTATTTATTCTCTATCAAATTCTTAATTACTCTTTGTCTCGCTGGGATAACATGTTAACTACTGATTTTACAATTACAAAAAGCTCTTTTCTTCAACTAAAATTTAAAATATAACATCATTATTACAAAAAATATAAACTCACTTACAAAACTCATCTATTTATTTCAAAATTACTTCTTTACCATTGTATCATCTCTCAGTATTCTATCTTAAAATTATTTCCATCTTATCTTTCATATTTTAATAATTCAAGTTGCATTAATCCCCAAACAAATTCTTCATAATAAAAAACTCCTTATTATTTACCTATATTCTTTCATAAATAATCTCCTTATTTCAACGTAGCTTCCTTTAAAAAACATAATAATCGTCGTTTATCCGCAGAATTCCTCAAATCTCCTCTTGTTTCATTAAAATCGTCGCATATTTCCTTTATTTCATTAAAATCGTCGTATATTTCCTTTATTTCATCGCAGTACTCAAAAAACCTCTTAAAAACTAAAAATTTACCATTAATGCAACCTAACTACCTTTTTTATAAAAGTTTATTAACAGAACAACTTCATTTTAAATACCACTTTACTCAACAATTCTGTAAACTCATCATCTTCATATAAAAACTCAAAAAAAATCTCTCATTTAAATTACTTCATTAAAATCTCCTTTGTCATCAATCACTTAAATACAAAAAACTTATAAAAAATAAAAAATTATCATTGCTTTCCCAGCTAACACCGTATTTCATCAAAATCTTTTAGACACCTTTATCAAATAACTACTTAACATCATTTATTATTTCAAATTCCATTATTATTTATTTAAAAAACACTACTTATTTATCCTTTCTATAAAATTCATTAAAATCTCTCTACTTATTATTAATTTATTACTCCTTCCTTTAAGAAACAGAAACTTAGCCTCCTTTACTCACTATTTAACATCAAAAACTTAAAAAACTTAATTATTATCTGTCTTGGCAAAACTCACATAAATTCTCAAACTTTAAACAACTATTCTTCATATTCACAAACCACAAATCATTTAAAACTAACTATTTTTCATCTTATCATCTAATCAATAATCCTTAATATTTATAACATCAAAACATACAACTTATCGTTTTACAATTTAACATCTAATTACCTATTCTAATCAGCTAATCAACATTTTTACAGTTTTATAAAAATTATACATTTAGTTACGTAAGTACTCCCTAATAATGTCACGTCCGGTTTATTCCATGTATATGCAGCTTGATCGCGTCTGCATATATATCCTACAATTTATTTGCCTTCAACATCTGTCTAAAATTTATTACATGAAGTTTTTTCATGTAATAATGTCACACTTATTTATGCATTTTTCTTCCTAACCTCTCCTACATAGGTTCTTCTAACCGTCTACTTTATACCGTGCATACTTCTAATTGCTCTTTAGACTCTTACACAGAGTAACATGTTGTGACGTTGAAATGTGCAGTGGTTGAATGCAATATCCCTACTTGATTCAAGATAGAACCCAAAACACATCCCTATTTCACAACACACCCTCTTATGCAGTCTCAGAATGCCTTATTCTTACGAATAAAACATTCTATTTTGACTACACAAACGCTCAACCATCCACCCAAAATGTTCATGTACTCCTTAAATGCATCTACACGAAGAAAGTTTTAAAATTCATGAAAAATTTCATTAAAATTTTTTCATCCAAAGTTGAAATAATGTTTATTTTTACCAAGTTTATTACTAGCATCGTCGATTTTCTGTTTATATAATCCTTTCTAGATGTTATTATTCAAATTCAAAAAGAAATTTTATTTTTAAAACTTATTCTAAGTTTTTTACTTAGAAACTTTACTTTTAATTCTATTAAAGTTATTTAAGTAATCTACTTTCATTCTTATTTACTTTATTTAAAACCAATTTTCCTTTATTTAAGTAGTTTTTTATTCGAAAACGCAAGTTAAATTAGAATTATACGTCAAAAGTTTTTTATTTTCCTAGACAGCATTTTGGTAACACCCTATATTTCGTCTCAATGTCATGCATAGGAATTTATACCTGACTAAGGAATAAACAATCTCCCCTAGCTGTATGAAGCAATATATCTGTCTACTGATAAGAAGTGAACCTTTTAGCTCCAACTAGATTCTATTTCTCTCGTCATTATTGAATATTTTATTGAATCCACCTATTTAATATTGAATATTGTTTCTTCAACGTTACTCTGAATCCTCGCTTCGAACTAACTATCTTATCTATGTCACGTAAAATCAATATTTATCTTAGTATAAACAACGCTCGGTTATTCACTAACAATCTTGCAGCTCCAATGATCCTCTCATCTAGCTAATCTGTTTTCGTCACGTTTTCTAAATATTAAGATCTTAATAAACATATAAAGTTGTTTACTGCTATAATCCAGCGTCTTTACTTTACAAATACCTAAACGTTTTCTAAAACTAAACTCTTAATCATACTAGCTTGGCATATAATTATTTTCTATATTTCTGTCTTAGCTTACAAAATTTATCAGTACACACAAATTATTAGTATTCATAACTCTTAATTATCTATTATCAAACTTAAACTTACTTATTAACAAAATCTTAACTACTTTTTATTAATTATTTTAAAAATCAAGTCCGTGTGTTTATAAAAATGTCTTTACATTTATATCCGTCGTTCCAAATTTCAATTGATTACAACAATTATAAATTATCTATTTCTTTCGATGGTTCCCCGATTGGTGAAAGATTTTAAAATACATGATTTGATTTTTGTAAATATCTCTAGCGTTAAATACCTCTGTCCACAGGGACAGTTTGTCTTGCCCAGTCATCACAACAGACCCTTTCCTAACAAAAGATCTCCCTTTGTTATTGTCTCGGAGTGTTGACAAAATACCTTTCTCTTTCTCCCTCTCATGCATACCATCACCCCTTCTTCTCTCAAACATCTTAGAATCCAATGACCTAATTTCAACATCTGTTAGTTTAGGAATACTAACCCCACCATTCTTATATACTAGTACAAAGCCTTCTTTTACTATTTCTACATTTTTACTTTCAAGATTATATTTAAAGTTAGATTTCTCACAAAAACTTTTAATTTCTTGTTCTTGGGTTTGAAAAATACTCTTAAATTTTATCATTACATAATTTTCAAACTCTACATTTTTATGACCCACTTGTTTTTTAAAATAAACAGCTGATACCTTCGTTATTAGATTATTTTTTACTTTGTTTTTCAAATTACTTATACCTATTCCAACCCCACTAGACATATTAATTTCAACATTACTTGTTATTTCTAGATTTACCTTGTTACCTAACCCATTATTCATTATTTTAGAAATTTCTTGAACACAATCATTCACACAATCGTCCTTTATTATCATTAAATCATCTGACATCTCTTTTGTTTCATTAAAACCGTTAATTTCTACTTCAGCTACTGCTTGATCTAAATTGTTATCTAAATTATTAATATTTTCTATCAAAGCACCTTCTACATTATTTATCCGTTCAAATTCTACTTTTTTCTCACAATAGCTTACTTCAATTTCTACTTTATTATTAGTTTCTATTACATTAATTTCCATTTTAAGATTCTGTTCAAATTTCACATAATTTGGTTTTAATTCAACCCTCATTTCTTCAAATTTTTTACACATTGCTTCTTTTAAATTTAAATTATCTTGTCTTAGTTCTAATTTAGTCTGTTTCAGGTCATTATCTATTTTATCAAGTTTAACATTATTCTGTTCAAGTTTAATATTAAAATTCTCTAGTTTCTCATTAATTTCTAGCTTATTCTGATCAAATTTATTACTTATTTCTAATCTACTTTGTTTAATATCATTACTTATACATTCAAATTTTTTATCATTTTCCACATTACTCTGATCAATTTTATTATTTATCTTCAAACTGCTTTGTTCAAATTTATTTACTAACAATTCATATATTTTCTCCATGCTCATACCTTGATCATTATTTGTTCTACCCCCATTTACTCTATCCTGCTCAATTACACTAACCTGTTCCATTACCCTAACCTGTTCATCCCTTGATTCCTTGTCTAAATTTTCTTCTACAGTTTCTACTCCTAACATTCCTACCATTTCTTTATTGATATCTTCACACTGTTTTTTACTCTTTAGAATCCCATCACTATCAAACCCATTAAAATCCGAACCTGAACTACTATTCGCGTTCACACTTGAACGTCTACTATTACTACTACTACTTATTTCTTGATCTAAACAATTTTGTGCAAATTGTTCATTTGTTTGCTCATTACTTTGCGATTCCTTCTGTAAATTATCAAAAATATCCCCCGTAAATTCCAATGGCTCTATATTATTTAAAGAATTTTGATTTCCTAATCCTACCTGTTCATCACTATTATTAACATTTACAATTTCTAACTCCATTTTTATCTTATTATATTTAACACAAAAAATTTTTAAAAAAGAATCTTTCTTATTATGATAGAGAGAGTCCTTACCTTGATTTTAAGAGTTCTCATTACCAAAATCACTGTTTATTTCGACTAAAAAGGCCCACAGTTGCGGCGACATTTGTAACAATTCAAAAAAGGGATGAAGTTATCTATTTTATTTATTAATTTGTTAATTTGCTCGACTATAGGGCGCCAGGTTTGCTTTAGCATACCAATTTAGAAAAAAGAATGAATTTAATTATTTATAAGATCTCTGGGGTCGTAAGCTCTTTTTACAGTGTACTCACAGTGATTCTGGGTTTCAAAAATGAAAACACTTGTCTCTGAAATATTACATAAAAATTTATTAAACATAAAACACATTAGATTCATGTAACAGAAATAAAAAAAGAAAATTTATATAAGACATCTTACATCCTATCAATATTACTATCATTTGAAAAAGAATCTAATCAAATTATATTAATAACTTTAAGTTATTTAGTTGCAACTCCAAAAATTAATGAAAAAGGATTTTACTTTACTTCTCATAGCAAATATTTTAATTATAAAAAATATAATTTTTACTGAAATTGAGAATTAGTTTTATTAATAAAACAAATAACTTTATTTGATCATATTATTTTACTTAAAGACTCCTCAACAAACACATTAAATCTTATTAATGAAATACATAATTTTATGATATCAATTATATATCTTGAAAGTATATAAAAAAGTCTAAATTGTTCAAAGTACATATATATGGTTAAATAATGAAAGTCTAAACGTGTTATACCAAATCACGTTATGTTCTTTATAAAAGAAAACACTTTTCCTCGAAGGATGATTCGTGTCTTTCCATGTGACTGCGTGCTAATTTTAGAGATGCTTTGTCCACTATCAACGAATTGTCTTTTGTTCATCGCTCACGAGATTTATTTTGTTGTACATGTATTACAACCAATTATTAATGTCTTATGCTAACTTTAATTGTTCCATATATCTTATAGAAGAGTTCTTTGTCGAGAATTCGAAAATCACGTGGCAGCGATTGCACAACATAATTAAAAATTGCAAGTTATTACGCCTTTTCATTTAAAAGTTTATTTATTGAAAACAATATTGTCTTAGCACTTTTGAAATTGTTAATACACCATGTCTTTCACAAATTTAACTTCTGAACACATTTTTTAATGTTCTAACAGAAACTCGGAGAACTGCCATTCATAGGTCTTAGAGCAACTAGCCCCAAACGAAGACTGATCTAAGCACGAGATTTTTCTCTCTTCCGCAAGAGAGCTGTTCCGGTAAACGTTACCAAAGTTCAACATACTCCCCACATAACACAAAATTTTACATATTCTATTTATAAAAAACAAATTATACTAAAATTGACATTATTACATATTTGGTTTTCTTGAAAATCTATTTTTCTTTTATTTATGAAGTTATTGAATAAAATTATGATTTGAACAGCCTGTTTTCGGCGCTAAACCGCGGATTTTAAATCTATTACAAATTATGATTTTTCACATCACCACAATGGGTGATAACTAACCCTTTGTATGCACACTCTAGATGAGTTTTCTATGTTGAAACAAGATATTAATATATATATATATATATATATATATATATATATATATATATAGCGTGCATGGATGATTGAATGATTGCAAGAAGTTTATTTCTTGTTGTTACTGTATTAAAATTTTTAACTATGTTTCAGTATAAAAGTGCTGTTGAAATATCATATTTTGCCTTGCTGCTGAATGTTTTATAATAAGTAGTTATTAAGATATTTATAATATATGTTGACTCTATCTGTTGACTTTGTTGTATTTATTAATGCTGAACGAGAATAAAAATATTTTATTTTAAATATTTCCAAAACTTCTTTACCTCTTTGTATGTAATATTTATTTCCACAACTTCTTTGGAACGGACACACAAATATATATTTCATCTTAACGCAATAGATTGTCTAATATTTGTTGAGAAAACCAGTTTTAAAATTACAAAAGCTCTACACGTATGAGCCTGTAACTGGCGTTGGCGTTTTTCGTGCGTTTCGTTACTCCCACGTCTTCATTATTCTAACGGGCACTAAGATATTAAGCAATAAATAAAGCTTTTAAATTACCATGTTTTCCTCTATTGAAATAGATACCCCATAACTTGATTTTAGCCTTAATTGTCGGTACAGTACAGCGTTTTAACACCATGCCATTGTATAAAGAATATTGTACAATGCAGTGAATGAATGGTAGACCCATCATACTGTGTGTGTGAGTGAAAGAGAGAAATAGAATGTTAATTAGTCGGCAATAACGCTATGTAATCTAGCGACAGAACGAAATTATTGCGCATTGTCGTACATGGGATCGGTAAAGCGAATAAAGCTAGAAAATGAAGGAAAAAAATGTATATATATTTCTTTAGGCCATTTTGACAATATAATTTGTTGTTTTAATTACTTAATAACTTAAAGTAAACATTACATTAATGAAAATTGGTTAATTTTTAACGAGGTTATTGATCAAAGTTCAGATACAAACAATTATATTTTTTTTAAAGTATATTTGTAAAAAAATGGGGGGGGAACAGATTTCAATTAATTCTTAAATATTTAACTGTATTTTAATTGTCAAATTTGGTTCTCTATTTAAAAAGAAGTATGTCATCTTAAAGAGGGAGAAGACAAATAAGTAATTTACAGACCTTCTACGACACGATTGAATAAAAACGGTTCTACGGATCTGGTTCTAATTTATTAGTATTTGTACTAAAAACGACAACGTTAAGTTGATATTTCGAATACACTCGTCGCCGAGCCAATGGCAATACAGACTTAAAACAAAAGATGCCTTTATTGTTTATCCGAGCACTTAAAGTATAAACATATCGAACAACATACTTTTTCTTTTTAAGTTGAAAAGCGTAATATTAAAAAAAGAAAAAAACATAACCTCACTTTCGAACTTCTTTGTAGCCTTTCTTTTAGGAATCCATTACGCATGCTATAAACTTGCTCATATTGTCTATAACATTTCAGATTCCAAAAGACATTTTTTATTATACATAAACTACAAAATTTGTTACTTTAAAGGCCTCCGTTTTACTAAATATTCTAGCCAACATCAATTTATTATTTTACGTAGATGCTTGTACGATATAAACCATGAATCTGCAGCTTTAGTAGTCAGGTACGGTAATCAACCTTTACAGACAAGTTTAATCACACAGATCAGCGTGTATGCACCTCGTTTTTATTTTATTTATTATATTTCAGAGTTTATGTTGTGCAAGCGAATGTACGCGTAATGTTTTAATGTTTTTGAATAATTTTATGACACAACGAGCACTACGGTGAAATTCACAACATTAATTTACAATTATTCTAACCACGATTTACACGATTAATAAACTAAAACACACAAATAATTATTTTATTTAGTTTATTTCTTTGAATATATTGATGTACAGATCTATAGCAGTTCCAATCACAAGAGAGTTACAGCTAAACTAAACCTATAACCTAACCTAACCTAACCAACATAAATGATGACCTACTATCCCTCTCACCCTACAGTTGTATCAACCTATCAGCTTGAGGCCATATTCCGTGGTGATGATGATGATAACCATGTTATCGAGATATAATTATAAATAATATTTACTATCGAGTTTTTCCTGTAATAGTGGTTAGGGGAATTGCCAATTAATAAACTAATCACAGTCTATGAAATAGTTCCAAGTCATAGTTTTTAAAGAAATAACAGTTAAAACCTAAACATGAGCCAATCGTTGGAGCAAAATTTACTAAAAATAGAATTGTGAGGGAGCAAATTATAACCTCAAATCTAAAATTAGTAAAAATTGAATACGAATATTATATAGCTAGGAATCCTTCTGAATGAATCTACAGGTGCGGACGAGGACAACGGACATCACGGAATCCAGTGACGTCGTGGGCGACATGATAGTTTAATGATACCTACTAAGAAGTTCCAGCCTCCTACACTTCCAGCAATACTGCGAACTCGTTGTTAGTTCTACGAAGATTCCAACACGCCTAGACGCAACGTTGCACATTCTGCAGATAAGATGCTTGATGTTGTTACTGAAAACCAAATGTTTTGCATTTATAGCAACCAGTTCTGGAGAGAGGTTGTATTTCCACTTGATTGAATCTCGCTACTTATTAGTATTGTTCGTCAATGAATACAGTCTCACATCATGATATTGTTCTATTACTGTTATCTAAATTCAATGCAAAGAGCGATATACCTGTTATAATATACTTTTCGCAATAGATGAATACCAATTGTTAAAATAAGGACAATAATATCCTAAATTAATCCCAACAATATTATAAAAAGTAAAATAACAAGAGACCATATGTGGCGTAAGAGTATTTCATATTTTTGACAAGTAAACCACAGGTTGTCACCAAATCTTTTACGTTTCCATAGATCATGGCATTTTATACAGAGTGTTCCACGAATATGTTGCTAATATGATTATTCTGAATGTAAATAAAACTCAACAAAGACGAAACAGGTTAAAAAGCAATATAAAAATTTATGATTTTGATCTCTTACCAAAACAAAATGGTGAGTTTATAATTTTACTATGAATGACATATTTTAACATAAACGATGAAGCAATAATATTAATTAAAAAAAAAACTTTACAACGTATTAGAAATAAATAAGTAAAAATTTTTAAAATAAAAAATATATTATATAGATAAACTCAATTATACTGTCCTATGCCAACTAACTGTTGTCTGTCAACAACTAAGCAATGATGAGAAGGTAATAAAGAACTCAAGCCTTTTTTAAACAAGTTTTTTTTAAAATACAAAAATGCAATTTATTTTTAATAGTTAGTAACATTAATAATATTACATGTTTAATTTTTTATCATTAAAATAACATCAATGCTGCATTGTTGTGACAATAAAATGTCATTCATGGTATAAATTATTTAAAAGCCCATCTTTTTGTTTTAGTAAGAACTAAAACTATGATTTTTTTATTAAGAATACTTCCTTCGTTTGGAAAAAAGAACAACAAAATTTTACATTTGTTGAGTTCTATTTACGTCCAGTATAACGATTAAAAATTAGCGACCCCTTGTCTGGGACACAGTATTGAAGGGTTACCATACGTCAGGTTTGACCAGGACCGGTTTGGAGCTCTGGTCGTATGATTTCGCCTGGTCTGTGATTTTGTCCCAGTTAGAAATTAATCATCCAAACAATTTTTTTTTCAAATGAGGTT
This sequence comes from Aphrophora alni, assembly GCA_963513935.1. NCBI lineage: Eukaryota > Metazoa > Arthropoda > Insecta > Hemiptera > Aphrophoridae > Aphrophora > Aphrophora alni. The sequence goes on along the minus strand of OY740767.1, from coordinate 105,563,490 downwards.
TGTAAGGTTAATATAGAAAAATAGAAATTTTAAAAAAAATTACACGTTTCAACGAGAAAGTCACCATCCTCAGTGATAAATGAGCTACAATAACTAAACTATAACATACTTGAGTTAGTTATAGGCTAGTTTAGTTATTGTAGCTCATGTATCACTGAGGATAGCGACTTTGTCGTTGAAACGCGTTTGATTAAGTAAACGTAATTTCTGTGTTCGAATTTTATTCTATCTATAATTTAACTAAAAGGAAGGATGTGTGTAGGAGAAGGTCGGTCCCACAATTTTATGAAATAACTTCTTTAAATAATATGGCCGATTTTTTGTTTTTTACATATAATTCAAGAAACGACATTTTTAAAGACAAGGCGTCCAATATGTTTTGTTTGAGTATTTAGAGGTTCTGTAAAAACATAACTACAAAATTTCACCGTTGTTGAGTTTTATTAACGTTCAGCATAACCGTTTAAAAACGGCAACAAATTCGTGAAACACCCTGTATAAAATGCTTTGATCTAGGGAAGTTCACTAAAAGAATTTGTGATAACCTGTGTTTTTATATTGCCTAAACTATCATAAATAATAACTAAAGGGAGTATGTGTCCTAAATGATTTTAAACTCGTACACCATTACTGTCTGCTCTAAATGGATGTTTGCTGATCAATAGTTACTGAAAATAATGAACAGCTTCCTTTCATCATTACTAACTGACCACTGAACAGCCCACCCCAACCCTGTTTCCAAATATTTTGTACGAAAAACAAATAAAGGACGGAATTTATCATTCAATACAGTTAAGCAAAAAAGTCAATAAATACTTCATTCATTTCTTTTGCAATTAAGAACACCAAGTTCACAAAACATATTAATTAAAAGTTTTGTTCTTTTATAATTACTTTCTACTTCTTCAAATAAATTAAAATATGCAATTCTTACTATTTCTAGAAATAAATTATTAGCTCCGTTTTAATGTTAGACAGAATTATTTTATTTTGATGTTTAAAACTTCAAATCAAGAAAGACTAAAGTTTCTTGTTTTGAACCCATGAAATACTTTTAGACAGAAAAAAGAAATGAAACAATTCCATAACATTTAAACGAAACTGTTGTCAAAATTCACTTAAGGAAATTAATAGTTGCAACTTACATAGACGCAGGATGAGTCAGTGTGTGTTGCTATGTCGTAATATCCATGATCTGAAACACAAAGAACGTAGTTATGGTAGTTTTTTATCACTGTTTAAATATAAATTTAAAAAAAAAAGTTTTTAAAGAAATTAGGTTTTAAGTAACAACGCTGTAAAGTGACTACAATGTAAATTTCGATTTCATGCGATAAATACAGATTCAACAAGTCAAGCGAATTTGTAATCGAAAAGAAGGATAATCATTAGAGTGTATTGAACACTTGTGGAAAGCTTACAATAAATAAATAAATAACACTTGGTCGTTGAAACGTCATCTGTTGTGGAAGTAATGTGTTTGCGTTTCACTTACTGAGATAAATTTAATACAATTTTAAGGATTTCTCAAACAAGAGTAATGGTAAATCGTAATTTATTATTAAACAAAATGCTTGAATATTATAAAACTAACCTAATTTGTGCTGCAACTAATGTCGAATTTTACTTTACACTGTAGTTGAAACAAAATAAAAAATATACAGTCAAATCTCACTAATCACGAAGTAACTAATGAAGACCAACTAAAGGAACCAAAACTTCCTGACAGGAATGTTTTATGATCTAAATATCAAAAGAAACAAGATCATTCAAATGTCAGTAAAAACTATCAAGTAGGCATAATATGTATTGGCTGTGATTTTGCTGACACTCAACCTGGTCGGTCGGTCAAGGTTGCCAAGCTTCGAGTACTCCGCAAGCACCGGCTGACATTCCTCAGTTACGAGGTATTCAATAACCACGCCCCAAAAAAAACATTGTGGAAATTTCGCCTTGTATTTAAAATATTAAACAACATTGTAAAGATTGTACTGATGCATCCTCACAGAAACAATTTACTCAGGGTCCATTGTCTTACTTACCCAGCCCGATCAAGTAAATACAAACGGATCCCCTAAATGTGATGCCAAAAATTTGGTTTCTTGGGCCTTGTAGGAAATGTTAAATTGTATAGGTAGATCAAATGAGTCTTACTCAGTAGTGTAAATTTACTGTTCTTACAGAGGTTTTCTGAACTCGTAATTGTGTCAAACAGTACTCTCTTGACGTCGGTAAGGCCTCGTAGATGTGTACTCGTATGTGAAAGTGTCTCCAATCATTACGCTCGCGTCAGTGACTCAGCCCTGCTGGAACTCTTAATATACAAATCATATCTCCTTTGGAGTTCAGGGTTTGAAACGACATGTTTAACAATAACTTAGCTATCTGTTATCGTAAAGCATTGGGGTTGGTAACATTACATGCATGATTGAAATTTAAAATATTTATCTAATTTAGTCAGTTATAAGTTCAATATATGACCAAAAAACTGATTAAAATGGCTACCATAGAAATCTCCAATTTGATTTTTCTAAATTTCAATAACTATGAGCAGACTATAAGACTCCTATAATAAATTTCTTGTCCTATTTTATTTTTTGTGGCCACTATCGTGCTTCACATACAGATTGCGACGACAGGCGGCACGTCTACCCGGCACCAAATCTGACCACCGCTATAAGGTTAATCAGGCGTTACTAATTTCACAACTTAACCCGGCACCGAGGCAGTTAAAGGTAGGCGAGCGAGGTTCCCCCTCCACAACCTAACCTAACCTATTTCTATAATAAATGTTAAAGTATTTATAAAGACACTTTTGTTATTGTCTATCCCTTCGTCTAGTGAAGCTCGTCCCCTAATTTCTTAAAAATTGCAGCGAGAGAAATTACCTTCATTTTAAAATCCCCTTACGGAAAGGGGAGGTGATTAAGAGAAGAAAAAAAGAGAAAAGATGGGTTGAGGGGGAGTAGTGTAGGTGGAATGGGTAAGAGGGGTGGTTGGTGCCGGCTTGACATGGTGAAGGAAGCAGTGCCGGGTCGACGTGTTTTTTTATAACATATAATGGTTGGTGCCGGGTTGAAGAACTCCCCGACGACAACGTGATGGACGGATGAAATGTCGAAATAACTTTTTCGTCAAACTGCTTCAAAAACAGCTGTTTTCAATACATACATTGAGATGCTGAAGTTGTTCTTTTTAGTCCTAGGGCCTGAAAACGTCAGCTGAGGTCGAAGTCATCAGCTGTTACTTCACTTATACGAATTAATTAACGATTGTAAAGAATCTAAAAAACAACCGATACTCTCGATTGTAAATAATAGATAGTTGTTACCATCAATTTTATAAATAAGTACCACTAACACAAACTAAACAGCTGTAATAGCTGCAAACTTGTGTAACTTGTCCAAACTTTTGAAGGTAAATAGGTTATAACATTTTAGTTTTTGTGAAATTGTTTTCTTATATTTTTTTCGCAGTATAACGGAAAATATAGTTCATCACTTGTACCAAAAGAAGCTTTTCGATCCTCGCTCATTTTCCGGCCTCGGTCGTTAAACTTGAGCTTATATCGAATAGCTGGACTTTTGGTCCTAGCGATGAACTATACTATTCCATTTCCTGGTAATATGTAACGTGAAGAACAGTCAAAACTACAGAGGTCGAAATTTTGACGACACTTGTACTTCGTATTCTGGATAATAAAAATAAATTTATTATCTGTTATGGTTTGGTTAGGATAATACAACAATGAATGTTAGACGTAGCATTATATTGAAATTTATGAAGAATGAGCTGCAATAGAAATAGGAAAAGATATTTGTTAGAAGATTTGAAAATCGTATACATTGACCGAGAACCAGAAAGAACAAGAATGATCACGAAACCTTAAATATGATCAGATGAACAACTTTAATGATCTGATCAGATATCAACGTCTTTATCACTTTTAATGAACAGAAAATGTGCAAGTTAATTACTATAGTTACTGAAATAAATGAGACAATCAAAATCAACTTCCGTTTAAAATAAACCTTACATTAAATCTAAAACGTAATTGTTTTTAATTTCATAATGAAACAAATCTTCCACAGCACTGCATTTCGTTAATTCATTTTACGATTTAATAAAACCATTCTTGTCTCTCTAACTACTTCTGCTTCTCAACAATACATTAAATTTGTATTAAAACTAATAAAAGCTAATTAAAAGTATCAAGAAATTTTAATGATTAAAGATAGAAAGGAAATTGAAAAACTTTGAGCAAACGCTTGAACAATTAAAGGTTGAGTATATAGCAGACCTACAAGGTCATAAATTACACAATGATAAGAGAGTGGAGAGGCGGACCTGTTTCATTCTTACATCCAGTAAAACAAACAATTGAACACATGCCTTGCTTTATGCCCATGTCTCACCTTAGATTTATTCCGACATGGTGAAATGAGGTGCCACCGTTAACACGAAACGAATTGCTTTTGGAGGAAATTATTTTGAACAATATTAATACGTTTCTTTATTGCTTGAGTGTTAGTTTGTGAGGATTTATTGTTTAGGAACTATACTGAAACAAACATTTTCGTAAAAATGATCATTAACTTCATTTAGAAGAATAAATGTGCCCCAATATTTTCGTATGTAGTTTAATAAAGAGAAACGACGTCTAGATGAGGTGAATTTGAAAGGAAATGAAAGCAGGAAAGTCGCATCAAGATTGAATGAAATATTATGGAGTAGGAGTATTCGTAAATATACCAAGAAAAGAACTGAAGTATGGTTCAGCGTTTAGTGTCAACTCAAACAACCCGTCAACGTTATTGGCGAAGAAGCGTTATGGATTTCGTAAGGCGAAGCTGGTCAAATAGAGTTAGGAATTGTCAATTGTGACAAGGATATTGTAGGTTAACAGTTAAGGTGGTTTGGTCATGTGAGCAGGGTGAGGGATGAAAGACTACCTAATAAATATCTTGGTTGTATCGAGATGAAGAAGAATCACCCGACTTTAAGTGGAAACTGAGAGCAGAGAAGAAACGACAACTGTAGAAGATGTGGTAATGGACGTAACCTTCATTTAAAAAGAGCTTTGCTGTTAAAAATGTTCCTATCATGTATATTTCAGCAAACCTTGCAATGAAGACAAAATGTCTCATCAAGTAACTCAACCCACTTCCTGCAGTTTTCTAAACAGCTGCTTCCTTTCCTTGATAATTTTAGCATGTCTTTTTGTACGTAAGGAAGAATATTTGATAAAGGAAGCAATTCAAAGAGTTAACATGGGTAGAGTCATTTGGAGTGAAATATTTAAGATTACGTAACTTTTTTGGTTAAATTTTCTTTTATAAAGGAGAACAACGAGAAATACAATTTGTATGTGAATTTCACACACATATTTCTACGGTATTTTTAAACGGATATTGAAGATCTTTATTTTTTTTCCTTTCAGTGTAGCTCTTTTAGAGATACCAACGGTTTAAAAACAGTTTGTTCTGGGGCAGTTGGTGAAAGCCGGGAAAATCAGAACCCTAACGTAAAAATTGTAAACAATGTGTCAGGTACCCGCTTTTAAACTGATAAAGTGGAAAGCTGTCGCGTTAATGAATTCACCCTGCATCCATCTTCTTCTTAAGTTCTGTTTGTTCCGTCTAACGGGAAACTCAATTACTCTCTGAGTATTAGTAATAGGTTGACAGTTGAAACTATCTTCAAAACAACAGTAAACGACCGAGAAAATTCACAACACAAGGAGATCGTGCTGCTTAAGGGTGCGCTATCGAAATGTATAGTTTTTGTTTTCCTTGTTGTTTAAAGGTGACATATTTCTCGGTCATCATCGCCTTATAAAATTTTAAAAAAGAACATAAATGGAGACACTAGCTCTCGAATAGGCTCAGTGTCAGGGTTGAATAAGAAAAAGAATTGATTAACTGATAGGAGAGATGAAAGAGAATGATCTAATCCAAGATTACATGAAACAAGGTATAGATCCAGCTAGGGTTCTTAAGGATAGCCAAGCACGTACTTACTATATAGTGAACTCCCTGAAGATAAATGGAATGACAACTTGAAGTAATTGGTGGTAATTTGTTCATAAACATCCGAACTAGTATTTGTAGAAAACTAAAATTTTATATTGTCTATATTATCAAATTTTACAGCCAACCGTTGTAATGATTATCTGTTTTCTATGAATCAAAATTTACCATTACAGATTTAAGTCTATAATTAAAAGTTAAGGTTACCGGAAGTAAGATTCCGTAATAAGGAGCCCCTCTGGTAGTTCCTATCCTTAACGGTATGCGACATCAATTAATTATATAAAGATGATAATTTACAATGAATAAATATAATTAGCTGCAAGATAATACATTTATATTTTACATTGTATTATTATTAATTTATAGACCATGCATTAAAAGAGAGTTGTGAAAAATATAGGTCAGGGTTCATCTGTACTTAAGATTGTCTGCTTGGAGAACTAAAAAGAGCAAATCGTATATAAACTTTCTCACTTAAAGACACTTTTAGATACTTTGTTACTTGGTAAACCAGACGCTGTCGCTTTCCTAAATCGCATCAACACCAGGAATTGAATTCACACGTTTTAGTACTAGACATTCCTTAATAGAATTAATTCTCCATTCGCTTCGCTCGTGTAAATAACTTCGCCCTAGTGAATCTCGTAGTTTTGTCTACTTTAAACTGGGTTTAGTCGAGTATAAAACTCGTTCTAACTTAGCTGACGTCATTTATGGATTAAAATTTGTTTTTAATACCTTCTTTGGATGTCTACGTCATTTTTTGTCAATGGCAATTGTAATTTTACTTGCGATTTGTCTTAGTGTTTAGGACTATCTGTTCCACACACAAAAATCTATCAAATTCTGTTGAACTGATTTTAAAAATTTGTTTATTAATAACTTCTGACTAAATATCTATGGAAAATGTCTTTTAATACAATTGTATTTTTTTTTAGAAAAAAAAATATTATAAAAACCATTTGAAGAAATCTAATTTTTGTCTTGAAAGTAAGCAACAATTATTGTGAGTTATAGCGACCATACTGTACATTTAATTAGCACCTAATAAACTTCAATTTAGAGTATGTAGTAATTTTCAACAAAATCAGTTGAACAGATTCTGGGAATTAACTACTAACGGAAAAGCATATATTTTTAAAAAGTCGTTTTTTGGATTCTGGGGACCTTAAAACGAATATATTTAAAAAAAATCAAAATTAATTTTTAAAAGATTGATTTTAGAGTACTTTTATTTAGAACAAAATTAGTTGAACGGTTTCTAAGATTAATTTACTATAATTTCCGTTAATTTACTATTAACGGAAATGCAGATATTTAAAAAAAGTTCTTTTTTCGATTCATGGAACCTTCAAACAAATGTTTGAAAAAAAAATCAAAATAATTTTAGAGTAGGTTTTAATTTTGAAAAAAAAAAAAAAAAAAAAAGGAAAAAAAAAAGAAAATCAGTTGAATAGTGTCTGAAAATTAAGTTACTGCTAAACGGAAAATAAGAATTTTTTTCAAAGCCTTTTTTTGGATTCGTGGGGGTTCAAAATTGATTTTTTACCGATATATTTATATTTTCAAAGAATATATGAAAAGTTTATGTACAGTCTACAACAAAAATACGCACGGATATGATCAGCACACATTTTATGGTTCCGAGTCTGAATTTTACATTGAAGAATTGCAGCAATTTATGAAATACTCCGTTGACAGATATCTTAGTTAACTTCTAATATTTTGTTCTCACAGCGTGTAGCGATACTTTGTAGATTCCAAAGTAAAATGATGACATATCTCTGATCTTTATACGCTATTAAAAGTTTTATAAGCAAAGCAAAACTGAGCAAATCTTGGAAAACAAATACGTTGCCCTTTATAATAAAGTTATATTCCATAAAAGTGGGACGATAATAACTCAGGCCTATGAAGTTGTCTGTGAATCGATTTAGCCCGGAACAGCTGAGAGTTGCCTTCTCAGCAGAAGGGAAAGATACTTTTTTATAGGCCTACTTTACATAAGTACACTTTAATGCAGATGCATATGTTCTTTGCAATCACTCAACTTATATTGCAGATTTATTTAATCAAAGGAATGACAATTTATACATTACTCTAAGTCGTCATATATTTATTTAATTGAAGGAAAATTTGAATACAGAAATTATTGCTATTGTAATGCCCCTAGTGGGAACAAGACATCCTTTGGGTGTATGAAATATTCACTGATGCTATTAAAGCAATAATTTGACGATATTTTCATTAATACTATGTGCCAATAAAACGCTCTGCGGTCACACTTTCTAATTATTGAAACAGTTTGATGGAGCCATCTTGATATTTACCCAGCCCGATTATACAACGTAATACAACCAGATCTTCTAAATGTAATTCTCAAAGGTTGGTTTATTGGGCCTCGTAGGAAATGTTAGATCAATGAGATCAAGTAGGGAAAGTATGTTTAAACCGTTATTACAAAGGTTTTCTGAACCTCGTTAATATAAATATTACTACTTTTTGTCGCGTCGGCTAGGTCCTAGGGGCCTAGTAGAGTACCCTCAGACTAAGAGTGTGTCTGGTGTAATGGGCGTTCCCTCCCTTCTAATTGTTTCCCTAGCCTGACTTGACGGTACAACCTATTCCAAGAAAACTAGGTACACAAATTACTGCTTTACTACATCATTTAATTCTTAAAGTTTAAGTACAGATAATTCTAAAAAGTTTAATTTTGTAAACGTTTTATTCTTATTTACACCGATTAAAGAAACGAAAGTAAGGTAGGCGTTTACACAGAAGCATTGAAGGTCTATTTTTTTTATTGGGGTTGTACCGCTGAAAGTAAACGAAACAAACGAAGCGTGGGGACCCCTCTTTTCCTCTCTACCCCAGACACATTCCTACCTTGAGGATGCTGTATATATATTAACATATCTCCACTTGTGTGTCTCGGCCCTAATGGGCCCCGAAGCTACACATATGTGAAGAAACCCCCACCCGTTACGCTACGTGTTAGTGATTCGGCTTTGCCCTCGTAGAGCTAAGAGGGGCTGGTATAAATTTTAAAAACGAGAAAGTTAATTCCCAATATTTGTTAAAGGTGTCAATAAATTTGGAAGTAACTAGTTTAAAAATATCAAATTTAAAAAATGATTTTTTTCCTTACGGGAGAAAAGCAGATATAGATAGGCCTATATATGACTCTTATCTAATTGACTAATCTGTCAAATAAAACGTAATACAAAATAAATATCCCGGTCAGGGTTAATATGTAAATTTCCTATTTAATCACCATCATCTCAAATTCATCACGTAGATGTCATAACTTGAACTGCGAGAAGTATTAAAATTCAAACGTTACAGAGTGGATGACTCAAATTTGCATCTTAATCATACAATGTTTCATACTATTACAATTGACTGTATTCATCTTTGTTATCTTATATAATCGAACATTTGTTTCTAAAACCTGTCAAGCCGTAAAAACAGGTGATTCATAACACAAATAATCCCAAGCCATTTTGATATTGTCAATAATTTGTCACGCTCTGTTTTGTACTTCATCTATTGCACGCCCCCACCACAGAGGAAATTTATAGATGCAATCACGTTGCACGTAATAAAACAAAACACCTGATGTGAGATAAAAATACAGCTTACCTCATGTCTTTCTGTTTACATTGATTGTTAATACACTTTGAACATACATTCCGACCGCTTTGGGCTTGATATATCTTGTAAATGAATAGCATTCGACTACATCCAGCAGCAATTATATAATCTATTATGTATTGATAAAATAAATAAATTGTTAATGGTCAAATTTTAATCCAAACATGAATGTTTCTACGTTGAAATTTTTAGCGTAACTTTGTGAAACAAATTTCAGGAAATATTTGTTACGTTGACCTGCTTAAAATAATTATAGCTGGAACATTTAACGTACAGTAGCCTCAGACTAGGAGTGTGTCTGGTGTAATGGGCGTGTCCTCCCTTCTACTTGCTTCCCTAGCCTGACTTGACGGTACAACCCATTCCAAGAAAACTAGGTACACAAATTACTGCTTAGCTACATTTAATTCCTAAAGTTACAACTTCGTGGCAGACTTTTGTAAACGTTTTATTCTTATTTCCACCGATAAAAGAAACGAAAGTAGGGTACGAATTTACACAGAAGCATTTGAGGTCTATATTTTTTTATCGGGGTTGTATCGCTGAAAGTAAACGCAACAAACAAAGTGTGGGGGCCCCTCTTTTCCTCTCCACCCCAGACACATTCCTACCTTGAGGATGCTGTATAACAGTTCAGCCTCAGTACATCCAACAGATTACACACACCAGTATATTGTCCTTTTACTATATATCCATTACAACACAGTAGGCTTATTTCAATGAAATATATAAACGTGCAAGTTTTTCTAACGTTGGAAATCCAACCCTTCTTTTATTATGACACTGTTGCGTAATCAATCATCCCCCTTCCACCCTTTTAACTTAATATTCTTTTAACGTATTTTTACATACATTTTAACCCACAAATAATACAAGAAAAGAAGTTTTATTTCTTCTAACTTGAGTGTAATTCTAATTTCTCCGTCAAGAATATTGTATTTAAGAAACTTATGAAACAACTTTTTTACCAACTTTAATGGAGTTGGTTAGGTTAGGTTAATGGAATTGGTTAAGAAATAGATTAGCTCCGTAACAGGTCTGCTTGGCGGCTTTATAGTAGAGTACTGTGTGGTTAGCAGATCGAAATTTCCATCGCTGTTGTTCCAACCTTCTCAACAAGAGTTCGCTACGAATTGTCAATCTTTCTCACAAAGCTAAGTCAACTCAGAAAATGTTTGAGCCTCCTAAGGTGATTAAACCCTGAACCTCTCAATAATAGATTGCAGTTAGTTCTATCCAATTATTCATGTCAAAGTTATACTGACATATAACCATTTTATTTACAATCATAAATTCATATCATAACTGTTTCCCTATACGGTTGTTAATAAACACAGCAGTTATAAGGATTAAATTGAATTATTACGCGTTTGTTGTTATTGTAATCTGCTAGTTTTTGGTGATAACTGTTTAGTGAATAGCATTTCACTACATGGCTTTGACATCCTTCAAGTGGCGGCAGATATCACCTGGATCCTCCAAATCCAGATAAACCATAACATTCTAGCAAAACTTTAACACAACAGGTAGCATAGAAGACCTAGCAATATCCGGGCATCCTATAACTAGTTAAGAGACAGCGACAATGGTATTTACAACTATGAAAGTGGAAAATTCAAATTACTGGCATTATTACAAGGAAACAGATTTTTTGTTTTACTCACAAACAAAACCAAAATGCATGTAGATGGAGGTATATCACGGAGATTTATGATTGGTGGTAGGAAAGGGTTGAGAATTACCATAGATTCCAAGTAGCTACTTCTTCTTCATGTATCCAACTTTTATTTATATGAATAAGTTATCAATCAAAACTTACACTTTTGGTGTGACATCAACTCACTTTGGATGACTGCTAAGGTATAAATTAGCAGATAGTTTGGTACAGAATAGGGGTGACCGCATAATTGGACCCTATATTGACTGAAACCTTCCAACTGACAGCTGGATTGCTGCAGGAAGTCATCAAACCCAATGCATAAATGCAGGAGATACATATCCAGAGAGACGGGACTGTGCATCATGGTCAACTTGTTCGCCAGTGGGTTGACAATCATGTTACCTTGATTATACCTCGTTGGATGCTACGACACTAACTGGTCTTAATGGATATCCTAACTCCTAGACTTTTTTCCACAGGAAACATCTAACAAAGCCTAGGGTTTATCAGAAGAAGATCCAAGACACGATTCATCGTCGACAACATTTCATCGAAGAAGTGTCTGTCAAAATAAAACCGGCGAGTTTTGCATGATTGAGCAGAAAGATTTCCACACCCTTTTAGGAACAAATCGAACAAATTTTGTAGCATGTACACCCTGTTCAAATTATGATATAAACTTAAACAATGGTGTTAAACGTACTTCACTTCCTAGCGGTCCACCACTTTACGAAACCTTCGTGTTTAATATGAATAAAATTTGTCTAGAACTACAACACCTAAAACTGTTGAGCCTAATTTAATTTGTAGATTATTTAGTTACAATTCCGTCAATAACTCTAAATTAACATGTATGTGGCATCACTGAACGGATATATCAATCTATATAAAATGTATGTATTTTGCTACGCCAGAAGACTGATGGACTAAGCTCCGAACGTTGTCATAGGAGACACATAGGTTATAGCGTTACTTACGCGCAACAAATAACTTGAACAAATCATTTTAAAAAGAGTAACTTCTCATTTAATAACGCTTAAAGGTTTTTATTAATACCCAACTCCTTTGTACCATTGATTTTAGCCATCGATTCTTCAATTTATTCTTAATTTATGCCAGTGTGACGGAACCCACGCTGTTGGGCCGGCGATCCTGTGTCCGGCTCCTTCGCTTGGGCGTCCGATCTTTGTCAGGATGGTTTGGTGGCGGATGGGTGCTTCAAAGATGCAACAGGTAGTTGTAGTTCAAGGTGTTTATTGAACAAAAGATCTCTGCTGGCTATCCTAAAACTATATACTACGGCAAGGCAAAAGCTAGTCTAACATTCCCCCTTTTATGAGTCTCACACCGGACGCTGGTCGCTGTTACCTCCAGACTGCCAGTTTCCCGGTTTGGCCGGTTTGCATCCAGCGTCCCCCCCCCCTCGTACTTCAGACCTCCTGCGTCAGCAATCTCTGAACCATGCATCTCTTACCAATTTAGTTCTATTAGGTTATTATTTATTATTATTAATTATTATTTATTACAAGGTGGAGGATACTTGCCACACCAGAAATATTCCATGTTTCGTAACCACACGTCTTTGATAGTTTTATAAAGCTTAGCAAGGTCGTTCTTGAAAACAATCTGGATTTTATGTTTTATATTGGCGTTGGCTCTGTTTCCAATCATTAGTCTTCATTGATCTTGTTATTAATCTATTAATTCTTAACCTAACCAACTCCGTAAAACAAGCTAGTAATTCGAATAAAATTTGAGTCTTAATAGTCATGAAGCCACTTAACGATATTTTATTTTAAAGTTTGTTCAATACATTCATGGCAGAGAAATTAGAATTACACTCAAGTTAAAAGAAATAAAACCTCCTTTCTTGTGTTATTTGTGGGTTGAAATTTATGTAAAAGAAACTTGGAAGGATATGAAGTTAAAAGGGTGGAAGGGGATGATTGATTACGGAACAGAGTCAGAATAAAAGAGAGTTGCGTTTCAATGTTGGAAAAACTTACACGCCTATATATCATTGTAGACCTACTGTTACACTAATAAATACACAGTAAAAGGACAGTATACTGATGTCCATCATCTGTCATGTGTGTAATATGTTTTGCTAGATATAAATAGTGTAAACAATCGATCAATGTAACCGATATTTTCTGAAATATCAATGATTACTGAGTTAAGCTTAATCGATTAATCAAAGGTAGCTGCTGTTTTATCAAATCTTACGAATTAGTGATCGATGATAATTAGTTTATTTTACTGACTGCAGATTGTTAATTGTTACAATATTTTGTGTCCAACAGCAAAAGCATTCAAACAAGTTGTCAGAAATGATTTTCAAACAATTAAATATAAATAAATAGACACACACACACACACACAAGGTGAGGTAAAGTACGTCGTTTTTTATTTCACAGCAGATATGTAGAGTATTGTTTTATTACATACAATGTAATTGCATCTATAAATTACCTCTGTGGGGAAATGAAGTAGATCCACATGTACAAAACAGAGCGTGACAAATTATTGACAATATCAAAATGGCGTCAGATTATCCGAGATGAAGCACATCGGTATATTAGTAACATTTTACTCCAACAACTGTTGTGGTTTATTTGATAGTGTTTATGTTTTTTTATTTTAAAAATATTCCCGTACAAACATACAAGCAGTTTATTTACATTATACACTAATTTAAAGAAAGTGTACTACAAATTGTGTTAGTTATACACTTCGGAAGTCATGGCAACTCTAATAAGGCTCAAGCGACCAAAATACAGAGGTTTACGCAAAATATGTCTACAAGATATCGCTGAAGATGAACCTTGTCTCAAATATTTCCTTAATACGCGGCCTAATATAATATATTTGTAATAATATAAAATATCCTCGAATATAAATATTCAGATGACAGGGAAGGCTATTCGACAGCGCATGGCGTCCAAATCCAGGCGTTAAGAAACTGAATGTCATGCCGACAGTGAACATAGTTACCGTAGTGTGGACGGGGTCCCATCCTGTTGGAACCATCATGGAAACAGACCTCCTGAGTTCAGAAAATTCTGCAAATTAGTTCCTGCAGCAAGTTCAGGTTCACATCCGTGGTTAGGTTCAAGTCAATGAATAACGGTCCATAATGTGGTAATCTCACATACCGCAGTAAACCATCTGCCTATAGGAGTACCGCTTAGAGAAGAATCTGGCGCTGGTTTTGTCTCGCGCAGGTAGAACTGTGATGGGAGAGGGAGAGCCCCAGTTAGGCCAGACATATCCGGCCCGCTGCTTCATTGCGTAGGGCTTAATATTTTCTTTTTCGAACCTACTACGCTAAAAAACTCTGAATGTGTATCGTTTATGTTCCTGACATCTACAATTAGTAAATTTAAATATTTTACAAAGTAAAAGACGTAAAAAAGTAAAAAGACATTAAATTATAGGTTTAAAATTCCTTTATATTATGGCAAAAATGTAACATTTTATCCCCTACATGCGTGCGCGATCCACTCACGAGATGACGGTTCTGCGCAGGTTTCTTTCTGTCTGGTAGGCCTTTAACATTATCTTACATTTCACTAGTTGTCATTAAATGTGAAAACAAAGAGCGTGGTTTTACCTGTATCCAAACATAGACGTCGGAAAAGTTATTTTGGACTGATATCCCCCCCCCCCAAATCGAAATGTAAAATCGAGTTTTTTGGTATAGCACGACGTACCACCATCGATGTTGTTTCGCCCAGATCTTGTTTATTCTTCGAATCTACCCGTTATTTTAAACTTTTTCAACAGCATCATAGGTTCTTTATGTTTACGTTAACATCTGCTACTTGAAGATTCATCTGATCTTACAAGTAAAATGACATTGATATATAGGAGAACACAACACAACTAGATCTAACCGAACATTGTAGTAGAATACAAAATACCAGACTTGTAACGAATTTCTTGAATCCATGATTGTAAATAAAATGCTTGTATAACTTTATAATAACTAATTGAATATAACCAACTTTATTAATTTATTAACTGTAGATCTTTTTATCTAAATAATTTCATTCAAACTGGTAAAAATAAAAGTTTTATTTCTTTCAAAATAAAGTTTGAGTCTAATAAAATTGTGAAGGAGCCACTTACTATATTCCACAGAGAAATTAGAACTATACTGAGCTTGGAAGAAATAAAACTCATTTTCTGTGCAATTATTGAGTTAAAATTTGTGTAAAACAAATTTTGAGGGATGCGAAAGAAAAATATTGTTTTTAAGCAACATATTCAGAAAAAAAGAAGGTTGCTTTGTTAAGGACATATACTGATGAGCAGGCCTACCATTTTCAAGATGATCTGTTGATGTTTGCTACATACAAACAGTGGGTCAACGAAAACCATATTTCCTATTGTAGAGCTACTGTTATATAAGGACATATACTGAAGAGCAACTATTATTATATAAGGATATATACTGATGAGTATACCATCTTCAAGATGATCTGTTGATGTTTGCTACATACAAACAGTGGGTCAAAGAAAACAATATTTTCTGAAATTGATTTAATTAATATTAAATTAAACTTTACAGAAACATAATCTCTCGTTTATACACATTTTTGAATTCACTTAATTTACTTTACAAATACATATGATAAACTATTTTGACGAGGCGAGGCTGAGAATTTATATGACAACATTTTATTTACAACAGCAAAAACAATCAAACAAGTCACAAAGCTGTCTGAACTGACTTTCGAAATTTATTAAATATGTAATAAAAATAAAAAGACATGCGAGGTAAAGTACTGTTTTTTATCGTACAACAGACATGTTTATTGTTTTATTACGTGCAACGGGATTGGATCTATAAATTACCTTTGTGGGGAAATGCAGTAGATGCACATGTACTAAACAGAGCGTGACAAATTATTGATAATATCAAAATGAGGTCGGATTATTTGAGTTGAGACGCCTGATTTTGTGACTTGACAAGTTTAAGAAAACAACGAATTTTCGAGAAATGAAATTTAATTTAGAGTTTATTTTCTTAATATTGGAAGAGTATATAAAGTATTAACATTTAAATGTTATTACCAGCACTATATCCCGAGGGACGCTAACTGGATTAACCTAACCCATACCAGGTCTCTCTTGAACAACACTTGTTCTTTGAAACCCTTACGCTATTAGGGTATTCCAGAGCTATTAGGAATTATTATTATTTACGCTATTAGGGTCTTTATATTATGTTCTTTTCTTCAATTTTTCATAAGGCGTAGATGACCGGGAGGTTTTGCGCCTTTATCAACAAACAAACAAAATATCTTCACTATACAGTTTGATTCCTCATGCATGGCCACATTATGAAGTTTACATGACACTTTTGAATAAAATTGCGACTTCTTGGAGCGCCTACAATTTGTAGTTAAACAATTAAATTCCGTTGCTTAATGATAACCCCTATATGTATCATAGATAGTAATTTGGTGGATGAATTAGTCGAAAACGTGTCAGCTCAATAAAAGAAAGAGAGGAGGTCACTCCGTCCTTGTTTAATGATGCAAGCAACTCTGCTGGCTTTGTTAACGAACTCAACATCTGCTAGTTGCTACATAAAACCAGGAAAATTAAACCACAATTCTATAAATGGTTATATTTGCTTATAATAAAATAGTCTATAAATTAATCATTACTAAAAATGCAGGTTTTAAAAGTTTGTTTTATAGTATCTTACAACAATGGTTATTTTATCTTACGACACAAAAAAATAGTTTTACTACGGTGACAGTCAATTTTATGAAAATGTGGGTATTAGAAAATTTGTTTACATATATCAATTTGCAATCGTTCAATTAGTCTTTTCCGTTTTAAACATCCTTTCCATTTCTGATGATGACGCTCGCAGAACTCGCTGTGCACTTACACAGAATTTTCAAATTTCACTACACATTGCAACAGACAAAGATGAGTGTATAAGTATTTCTGTCTCTCTTCATCGAAGTGTCGCTTCCACTTAAAGGGGCTCCTAAGGCTCGCCTGTTATATGTATCTTAGATTTCAATACAGATTGAAGAATTTTTAAATTTTTAAACACATTTATACCACTATCTTAGGATTATATACGATCACCAAAATGAAATTGTTTCAGTAGTTGAGAAAGAAAAAAATAACAGCGGGAGAAGAGAAAGGAAGTATATATATTTCTTTAATCTAGTGGATACAATTGTTCCGATATGATTTTCCCCAAAATCGTGTTTTTTTTGTTTTTTTTTTAAAGAGTGAGAAATATTTACCAGTTCTGATAAATAATCTAATAGATAACCTAAACCTTTTCGATCAACTTGATATGTTATACAGAATCCCCTCTATGTTGCCCCCACCAGTCAATAACAGTACCACTGTAATACAATTAATTCCCAATTGAGTTTTGACACAATTAACCATATCAGGGTTTTCCTTTAACAACCAGTATTATTATTATTATTATTTATTTACTTTTTCACAAGTACGTAGTATAGAGAACGTTATGTGAAGTAGATTTTTTCGTGGTAATATTCCTTTCTAGGTATATTATTATGTGTAGTGTATCAAATAAAACTAGAAGTTATTCTGATTACGAATATGTATGTTTAATTGATTAAGAAATAAATATGTTGCGCTAGACCAAATTTAAAGTGTCAGATATCTAACTTCAACACGGTAAGATCTACAAATCTGAAAAAAAAAATTATTTGGATTTGAAATTAAATCGTAGTGCAAAATCATATATTATAGTTTTTTATGACTAATATTAAGTTTAACCACTCAATGAGAAATGTGTAGCGCGTAATTATTAAAACAGTTTTTATGAGATATGAAACAAACCATTCAATAGCCATTAAAAGATGGTTTGCATTTTCAATGATTTCTTTTTATTAGTAGAATTCGTAGGTAAAATCAAGGACGTTAAATCTATATAAATAAAAGTCAAAACCCAACTGACTGATTACGAAATCTCTGGATCCAAGAAGCCTAGAGCTATGAATTTATTAACACTGGTTTCGAGTAGGTCTGTAGAGGCGTACTAAGAAAGAGTTTTGAAAATGTTCCACTCCAAGGGTGTTTTTTACCCTTAAAGCATGTGTCTGGATCCAAGAAGCCTAGAGCTATGAATTTTTTACCATGGTTTGGGGTAGGTCTGTAGACGCGTATTAAGAAAGGGTTTTGAAATTTCCACTCAAAGGGTATTTTTAACCCTAAAACAAGTATCATATCTTTGTTATTTATTGGGTAGATTTTGATCAAAACAGGTGTGTTGCTGTAGTTGGGCATAATTTATTTCCATAGCACCACCATTAGTGTTGTGCTAGAAAAATTATTTCTTTATAAAACTATTTCAACTATCCCCAGGTGAAATTGGGCCCATCAGCTAGTCCTATATATTTCAAACTTTGCATTTCAGTCTTTGTATTATCCCACATATAGAAAATATATATAGGTAACAAAAATTACCTTGGGGCAAACATTTTTTAAAAATGTTATGTGTTTGGTATCAAATAAAAGGAAAAGTTATTCTGATTACGAATATGTATGTATATTTGACGAAGAAATTAATATATTGGTGCTAGGCCATTTTAACAGCTTCTACTTTATAAAAATAACTGCCCCTTTATGCCTATGGACCGTGTGGTTTTAGTACAAGCTTAGACTCTTTTATTATCCAAAAAAAGATCTGTTAGATAAAAATCAGTCTACAAGTTTCGTTCAAATTTGTCCGAAATGTTAAATTTCGGTTCAGTAATAATTGGCAAAAAAGGGGAAATGCAACTTTCAGCCGTCATTAAACATTCCACCCAATCAAATACAATTTACGGTTGTGCAATGTTATGGCACACGAGAAATAAGTTTTATTTTTAAATACAATAAGTGAATATCTTTCAAATATTGGAGCGTGAAAATCGCAACACGTAGGTGATGTCCTTCTACATCAACTTATTTGCTAAAAGAAAAAATCGACAAACATTATTTAATTCAAAATAACAAAGAAAATTCAATTCGTTTCTTTCTTATGTATACATTTTTATTTTAGGAAAATAGCGACTAAATTCATGTTTCTTTTTTTAACTGGTATCTGAGAAAGTTAGTGGAAAGTTTTTCCACGGCTTATTAATAGTGTTTTTATGTTTTCTTATAAATAAGTAATTAGTTAATTGTTCAAATTTGATGAGAATAGTGTAAAAATATAACACTCAACCTAACGAAATCCCAAGGCATGCCTGACAATGAGTATAAAGTATAAGGGATATAGTCTCATATTGGAGAGATACAATGTGCCCAATGTTATGAATATTTTAGATTGAAGGATATGTCTAATTGTTATCTTTATTATCATTAGGTTGAAACTGTTGTTTCATATTTTAAATAACAAAATATAAATCTCCTGAAAACAAGTTAATAACTGTTTCCAAATAAACTTCGAACGTTGTAAACTACATTTTATTTTATTTAAAAAGGTTCTTGAAAACAATATTCACGACTCAAGAAATTACAATTATACTCGGAGTTATAAGAAATAAAACTCCCTTTCTTGTATTACTTGGGTTAAAATGTATGTAAAAGAAATTTTGAAGGATATGGAATTAAAGGGTGGAAGGGGGTGATTGATTACGCAACAGCGTCAGAATAAAAGAGGGTTGCGTTTCAAAGTTGGACAAACTAACACGTTTATATATCATTGTAAACCTACTGTGAATTGATATACAATAAAAGGACAGTATGCAGATGGGTAAGTTGATCTGATGGGTGTTTACTAATTATAATTTTTTTTTTAAAGTTGGTATAAATAAAAATGATTGCAACATAAGGGGAAATAAGAAATATTTATCAAATCGAAGAGAACGTCTTGTGGAAATTAACAAATATTTATAATCGTTTTCCTTAATTAGTATGATTGTCTGTTGGTAATAAGATATGTCATTGTATACTACAGATAAATTAATCCAATAGATTATTAATAAAATATTCAGTTTCACTTATGAGATAGAAATATTAAATACTCAGACAAACCATATTAGTCGCCATCTCTTTAAACAAATACCTATTCTTGAATTATCGGTAAAAAACAAAAATCGGCCATTTTATTTTAAAGACGTTATTTAATAAAATTGTGATGCTTTCTCCTAGAAACATCCTTTGTTTAGTTAAATTATAGATAGAATAAAACTCGAACACAAGAGCTCACAAAAATTACGTTTACTTAATCAAACGCGTTTCAACGACAAAGTCGCCATCCTCAGAGTGATACATGACATACAATAACTAAACTATAACTTAACAGATCTTGTGTTCCAGTTTTTTTCTATTCAATAGATTATTGCGATTATTTCTAAAATGACATAATTTCAAAAAAAATACTAACTCCAGGCTTAGGACGAAAACTTTTGGGTGAAACACAATTTTAAGTAGACTAATATTTTATAGTTTAAAATTGGTTTAGAACCATCTATAGAATTCCATGAGCGACAATATATTTAATACTTAATAGCATTTGAAAGCCATCCCTACATAACATATCACTGGACTTAATAATTTAAAAAATTTCCATCTCTAAAATAAGCAAACTGTAGATGACAGATAAAATATAATAAACATTATTTTTAATTAGTTCAACTGTGTTGTTTAATAATTATGATGGCTATTTTATATTTAATTAAAAAGTTATTTAAAAAAACTCATTATTATTTTTCATTTTTAATTCTCAAACGATTTTCATTAGAAATATAATTACATTCCCAATTAATACGATAACGGTAGAAGAAAAAAATTTTAGCCCAGGTGAACAAGTGCCTAGAGTGCTAAATTAGTAAATGCGTCAATGAACACATGATATACTAATATGTAGAATATATAAAACTGGACAGAGAGTTTCTAAATAGTATATTTCATCACTAGGACCAAAAGTGAAGCTTCTAATACAAGCTCAAGTTTAACTTTAGGAAAATAAGCGAGGATCGAAAAGCTTCTTTTGGTCCAAGTGATGAACTATATTTTACGTTATACTGTAAATAATATAAGAAAACAATTTCACAAAAAATCATATAACCTATTTACCTTCAAATCTATGGTAACAGCTGTTTTAACGGTATTTACAATCGAGAGTATCATTTGTTTTTAAAGATGGTTTACAATCGTTAATTAATTCGTATAAACGAAGTAACAGCTTATAACCTCGACCTCAGCTATGTTTTTAGGTCCTAGGACTAAAAAGAACAACGTTAGCATCTCAATGCATGTATTGAAAACAGCTGTTTTTGAAGCAGTATGAAGAAAAGGTGGTTTTTATCTACGACCTTGAATAAAAATAAAATACATAATTATATAAACGTACTTTTTTACACTGGAAAAAACATGTACACAAAAAGTTACGGTGTTGACCCACCATCATTTAGAAATCTACGATTAGTTGCGAAATCATGGCGACGTGAACTCGATGTGCTGACCTTTACACTTATGACAAGCCGTCTAACAGGGCTGTTGATTTATTATATTTATGTATTACTTAAAATAAATAGCTACCATGTATAATGATCATTATAACCCTAACTCTATATTTAAATCATATTTTTAATAACAAAACAACAATGAGAGTTGTGAAACTTGAATAATAAATGAATTAGAAATTTACCTACTTAGAGTGTGCATTATGGCAATAAAATAAAAATAAAATTGGTATCTATTAGGTACTGAAAAATCTATTTACATAAAAACATCTAAAGATATTTCATCATTAAAAAAAACTAAAGTCAAAATAAATCAACAATAAACTAATCATAAACATAAAACAAAAACATGTGGAATTTAACAATATCTGACAAACAAAACAATACAAATCCAATAAACAAACATGTGCAGTAGGGAATTAAAATGTCTGATTGGAAGAATACCATTGTAAACTAATTTTGAGGTTTGACACCCACGATGTGTTGGAGACTTTAATCTGTATTAATTGATTACTATTTAAACATTTCCCATCAATTAAAAAGTTATTTTTAACAAATAAATCGAGTATAATGTAACGCCATAACCGAATAATCTTAGTCAAATAAATCGAGGTTTAAAAACTGTTTAATATGCCTTTGCATTACTGAAATAACCGAGTAGAATTGTAAAAGAGAAGCATTACTAATCATTTGTCAATATTGTCCAATATAAACATCATTAATATTCTGTCAGTAGAGGAAAGAAAATATAAAAATTCTTTGGTAAGCTGATGTTCTGAGGAGGATCTTTTTCTTTTTAATAATAATACACGCAGATCGCCAAGTTATACAACATAATTTATTATAAGCTCATGTAGGATGAAGATATTATTTTAATCTTATTAAAAGTTGTTTTTTTTTAAATACAATCATTTTAAACAGCTGCCATTAATTATTTTCCATCTTTTTTTTCAACCATATTCGACGAAAAGTAAAACCTAGCTTTTTTTTTTTTAGTAATAACTTTTTTTTCGCAGAAAACACATTCATTGAATGAAGAATCTAAATCTACATAAAATGAGATATTAGACGTAAGAATTACAGTTAAAAAATTACACTAGAAACGATTTTTGAAATTTACAAATTGATTTTTCTGGTAATGAATTTGTCCAACAATTTGTAAAATCGAAGCTAAATGTGTTAACTTACAAAAACTAATATATATACATTGTACCAAAAATGAGTATATACTGGATGTGAAACTTGAAAGTTAACCAAGCCTTGGTTGGAAAAGTAAAGGTGTCCATGAACATCTGAGAAGACTACTTAAAACAGATGACCTGGATAACAATCAGGAGCAATGAGTTTCGGAAAAGAACAAAACAATAAGCTATAGAAGTCCAAATTAAGAAAATGAAATGGAGGTGAATTGGACACAGCTTAAAGAAAGGAGATTGCCAGAGAAGCACTAAAAGAGGAGGAATCAGGACAGTTGAAAGTCCTAAAAACACAAGGAGGAGGATCCTAAAAGACTTGAGACGTGGACGATCATTGAGAGTTACGGTGGAGAGGAAGAAGAATGTAGGCCCTATTTTCAAGAAGGAACAAAAGGGAGTCAAGGCCCAAATTACTTCTATTGGTAGACTAGTGGACATTTCGTGTCGGCGTATCTTTGAGGAATACGAAATAACTATTTTTTTATATATTATACATACGTTAATAACAGAATACAAAAATTTAAATTTAAATGCGTAGCAAGACAATAATTCATGAATTGAAAATAAGCAACAAATAAACATCACACATAGGCCTACAATGAAACAGACAGATAGACTATAAAAATGAAACTGTCCACATTGCAGAATGACAAATAGAAAGAGTGGGGTTTACCCCTCCCTTAATAAGCTGATCAAAAACTCTACTTAATCCTATCAAACCCAGCGTTTGAAAGAGAATAGCAAGTCTACCGACAGATCTAAGCTTTGCAATTTGGTCTATTAAGAATAGACCAGAAACTCAAGTCTAATCCAACATTAACATTACATCTACACATCGATCAAAAACTTTGTAACCATGAAAATATGTTAGGAAGATTATTATGATATTGTAAATTAATCAGAATAAAAAATGAGAGAGAGAGAGAGAGAGAGAGAGAGAGAGAGAGAGAGAGAGAGAGAGAGAGAGAGAGAGAGAGAGAGAGAGAGAGAGAGAGAGAGA